>NW_021024933.1:1437333-1458348 GCF_004153795.1 Camellia sinensis | reverse complement strand
TTGTGGATATGTCATGCTATTATGATGAATTGGTGGTATCTGTGGAGACCGAGTTGTCTTAAAAGTTGAGTAGGTAGTGGTTGGGTGCGTGTTTGTTCCATCACTTGAGTTAAATGGTTATGTGTACAACGTGCGGCTGGTATCAAATTGATTGTTGATGTATTTTCCTTAAACCTTTGGGTTTAAGCAAGAAAATGTGTGAATTTAGTTAATGCATTAAGGTTTGTAAGAATCAAGGAAAAGAAAAATTGGTTTTTCAATTTGTTCCCAAGTAATACGGTTATTATGTAATTACTTTTTAAAGATGGTAAAACACAATTATTAATGAGTTATTTTGTAAAGATAGCGAAAATGAGAAGTAAATGGAATTGGTTGTGTTGTTGAATAAATTAGATGATTTTAAAAAAAATAATATCTATGTATGTATATATATATAGAGTTATAAACCGTCAATATGTATAGGATATATGCAAGCATTCATGATCATAGCTATCCGATGTATAGTTATTTTATTGTTGTTAGGATCAGTTGGGGGTCCCAAATTTGGACTTTATGTTCATTCCACATTGCTAAATCTTTTCAAGGTGATGTATGAAGCTCTCGAGATCGAGGATCACCCCTTAGTTTTTGGACCACGGGGCCTTTTATTTTTTGGGTCGGAATGTCGTTTATTGTACAAAGGCTAAACCGCTTTCTTTTTACTTTTAAAGATGTAAGTCTACATGCAATTTATTTTAGTTATACTCATGTTATTCATTTATATTTGGACGAGAGAATCTTTTATTTATTCTTTCTCGTGATTAAAAATTCCACATGTTATCTCTGAAATTGAAATTAATTCAATGATTTGGTAAATGAATTCCGAGTAATAAAAAGTGGGTGGCGTCACAGGGTCCTGTGACTATTGTTTCGGATAGAGATTCACATTTTCACGGCTCAATTATGGCAAACCTACAAAGTGCCTTGGGCACTAAGATTGACTTTTAGTACCAGCTATCATCCCAAATGGATAGGCAGTTGGAGCGTACTATTCAGATTTAGAGGATATGCTTCGGGTTTGTTCTTGCATTTGTAAGGGTCGTGGGAGAGGCACTTGCACTTTGGTGGAGTTTGCTTATAACAATATCTTCCAGTCGAAGTATTGGCATGGACAATTTGAGGCCTTGTATGGTGACCGTGTAGATCTCCTGTGTGTTAGGCCGAGGTGGTGATGCACCTATGAGTAGGCCAGAGTTGGTGTTCGAGAAACGACGGAGAAAGTGAACACTTATCCGTAAGAGGTTGTGTTATAGCTCAGAGTCACCAGAAGAGCTTATACCGACCGTAGGAGGAGACCGTGTATCCTTTGATGTGGGAGATCACGTTTCTTGAAAATATCACCTAGACTAGGTTTGATGAGGTTTGGGGAAGTGTAAGAAAGTTGTCTCACTAGATTTATTGGAGTCTTTTTGAGATCCTAGAGCGAATTTGGGAAGGTAACTTATCATTTGGCCTTGCCGCCAACAGCTTTTCCAGGGTTCATGACGTATTTCATATTTGGTATGCTTCTGGAAGTATGAGGCCGATCCATCGCACGTGTTTGATTGGACCGAGTTAAGGTAGATCGAGATGCCTCGTATGAGGAGATATCGTGAGAGTCTTAGTAATACTCGATACCTAAGTCTTTGCGAGGTAAGACAATTCCCTTGGTTAAAGGTATTGTAGCGACATCATGGGGTTGAGAAGCCACTATGGAAGCCGCAAGTTTGCAAGGACCGTTGACAAGTATCCGGATCTTAGTTGTTATATTTGAACATGTTAAATGAGAACTTGTATGTTAATGTAATATAAACATTATATACTGTTTGGAAATAATGAATTAATATATTCGTTTTTAGGAACTTGTTTATCATTGTTGTGAGAATGGAATGACCGGTGGATGAACATGGTAATAAATTTGAGCTTTAATATCTTTTTATATTAGTTTTAAACGTTGATTTTGACGTTTGATTTTCCATTCGGGGACCAAATTCCTTAAAGGGGAGGTTATAGCGATTCTGCGTTTAGAACCTGGAATCATTTGTTTGTTCTGGATCCGGGTTTTCCATTGTCTTAATTGGTTTGTTTCATGTTTGTTTCCCACATTTATCTCATTAAGCTTGCGTTATTGGGATGTGTTAGTTAGTATTTGGAAAAGGTTGGCAGCCCGTTTTTCAAAAAAGTTATTGCTAGAATTTTGTCTCTACGCTTCAGGCATACTTCTATGTGAACTCTCAGTACTTTTACAGGTCTACAAAAACTTCTGGGAGTGTATTCTTTGTCGGCGGTGTTTCTTGTTGCTCAAAGCGTTGGTTTCGCGTCGAATGACCTTTCTTGTGATCAAGGAAAGTGGTCTTCGGTCTGCAGAACTTCTGGAGTTTGTAATTCTTTGCCTCGAGTGCGTGAACTCTTCGAAGCTCGAGTGGTGTAGCGTCCCGAACGCCCCCCAGGAGGAACGAGCTCCCCGTTCGTTCGATAATTTGGGCTCACTAACAGCTCAGGACTCTCAAATTGTCACGGTTCTAAGTTCTGAACCAAAGAGTCAATAATCCGGCAATCGTTTTGAGAAAATAGATTTTTAGAAAGAAGTGCCAAACATGGACTGTTTTTGGCCAGATACAGAGTCGCCACCTCATAATATTTATTTGGGAATTTAGGAGACCCTGACTCGTTGCCTAAGGCACGTGTCCGCATCACCAAAGTTGCCCTGCGGCTCGGGAACTTGGGTTACGATTGAGGAAGCGTCACTTCGCTGAGCCCCGCTCGCCCGATCAAAGATTCCGCCTCTACTAACGCATGATATCTATTTTGATAAACATTGTGTTTGTTCTTATTCCGCGTTTTATTAGCCTAGATTTACTATGTGATGCGCACAGCATACAAGTTATAGGACTGGATTCGCCTGAATTGCGAACAAAACATTTCATGTTGTTTTGAAAGATGGTTGATGGTGCTACTCGCAAGAGACAAGACGTGGATTTGCCACCCTCGGCGTGGGCTTAGAAAAGCATGATTTTGCACTTCTAGTGGGCTTAAAACAAACATTTTGATGACCATGCTATGTCCTTGGAGGTGGCATGCTACCTGTACCTGAAAATAATGTCCCATATAGGGTGAGCCAACGCCCAGTAGAGATATGCTAAACACAATATGAGCATTAACTAAGACATTAGCAATTGATAAATGTTTAGTTACCACAAATCAATTCATAACCCGTTTCCATTACATGACCACTATGTTCATGTTTCATCTCATTTTCCATTTCTTATCAAGTTCACAACTCACAACAACAGCTCAGAACCTGGCCAACAACTTATATGATACAGTGACTCATATTAAACATTTCCCACTTTACAATAGATAAGCATACTAGCTATATCAACATCTCAACAGATAAGCATACAAGTTGTATCAACATTTAAACAGATAAGCATATTAGCTATATCAACATCTCAACAGATAAGCATACAAGCTGTATCAACATTTAAACAGATAAGCATATTAGCTGTATCAACACTTCAACAGATAAACATATGAGTTGTATCTATACTTCAGCAGATAAGCATATGAGCTGTATCTACACTTCAACAGATAAGCATATGAGCTGTATCCACAGAGTTCATCCCCCATCTCCTTCCAAACACTATCCGGTTTAGAGGTCCATCTCCCATCATCCCCTAAACCACGGAGTACATCCCCCATCTTCTCCTCTACACACAACGCATATAAACACATAGGTCATACACGCAATCAGTCAATACATAAAATTAATGTATTCTATCAACCGTCATACCCAATGACACGTCCAATTAATTAGTTTTAGTTTGCCTAATCATCATGCATTGTCTACAACAATCAAAACTACCCTCTACCGGTAGCCCAAGCAGTTATTTCTAAACAAATAATAAAAGCTCTAACAGATAAAATATCAATGTTTTCAAAAGTGAGCGATTAATAATTCCAACTCCACCATTCTACTATATAATGAGCCAATTTCATTATTTCCAACTCAATTCCATATAACCACAATTTTCCCCAAATTAATTATACTAATTAATTCATACCACAAACTAGGGTTTCTACCTCATTCCCTAATATTGACCCAATGGTCTATATATCAACTACCAACAACAATATCCTTGTTTTGAAACCCAAAATACACATTTTAGAAGCAAACTAACAAAACCTTCTTTTAACATTTTGAAACCCTAAGTCCCAAAATTACCCAATTTTAACACTTTATCAAAACAACCAAAAATCTATGTCAAAGACTATAAGAGTGAGTAGGAATCGCTACCTCAAATTCGGAGCTCAAGAGAAGATGACGAAGGAAACCAAAATGCTCCAAACTCTATGATCCACGGATCAAAATGAAGCCCTCGACGATCAACACGACTTTTACAAAGGCCGAAGGAAAGGAAAGCACTCTAACTAGATCAAACCCTAGAGAGAAGGGAGTTTCTAGAGAGAGAGGCTCTCAAAAACGTTTTTGGGAAAGTAAGAGAGAGAGAGAGAGAGAGAGAGAGAGTCTGTGTAGAAAATGATTCAAAAATGCCCAGCTACCCTCTGTTATACGACATTCCCGCTCGAGCGGAAAACACAACGCTCGAGCGTCAAGAACAAAAAACTAAGTACGCTCAAGCGCAAGAAGGCCCGCTCGAGTGCCAAGAAACAAGAATAAAGTACATCCGCTCGAGCGCGAAAACCAGTCCGCTCGAGTGTAGATTTCCCCCTCCCAGAACTTACCCAACAATGTACTACCCGCTCGAGCGCAGGAAACCCGCTCGAGTGTAGAAATCACACCTGCAGAAGTTTTGCAAACCACGAAAATATTGGGGTGTGCAATCTCCGCTCAAGCCCAATAAGACCCGCTTGAGCGGATCTCCTAAAAACTGGGTAACAAGGAATTGAAACCAAGGCCTAACCAACCTGTAACAACCCTGCTCAATACATCCTAAAACTCAAACATGCGGAATTAAAGGATGACAACAAGGTATACAACCACCAACATCACGGAACCATAGTCCGAAAAACAATAAATACAGAAAGGTAAAACCAGAATCGCTATAAATAGTGAGCTACACACTATACAATAGTTTCTTCAGGACCTCTCCATAGCAGGAATTCAGTGCCGTGGTATGGCATATCAATGGACTTATCTCTACGAGGATGAAGAGCAACCCTGTTTACAAGAAGAAAGATGTATAGATAGGCCAGAATATTTTGGAAGATGTCAGTGCAATCTAGATTTCAACATTTGCCTTTGCCAGATAAATCTAGCAACTTTTGAGCCACTAGAGATAGAGATTAAAGGCAAAACTCATCATCTAACAGCCGCACAATTGTTAGATTATGGCTTTGTTTCTAGAATAATTTTTTCAGATCCAGATCAAACAAATAATTTTTGGAAATAAACTTGCTCATTTAGTGCTTTGTGTAATGGAAGAGCATTATCCATTTGTAGAAGTATTAATTAATAGCATGCTACCATAATGGAAAGGAATAAGGTGCATTCCAGCTAAGCAGAAAATGTACCTTAGAGGAACTTCGACATTTCCAAGATACCCAAGACTTCTCAATCAGAGACCCTGGCTATGTAGAGAAATTTCAGTTAGAGATCAGCTCAATAAATAAAGGAAATTTGCTAGTAATCCTTTAGTAGCATATAATGAAAGCTATGGTAATCTCGTCTGCGAAGATAGAAATCAGAAGACATACTGCAATTTAGCCATTCTAGGCTTTCCCTTTAGCAAAAAAAATTTGAAGATGAAAGCCGATACCCCAACTATCAGCATAATGTCTATCATGATTCACTAGTATTGGAAGAAGAAGGTAACCAATGGGAGAATGAACCAAATAATGGGGATGACTTTTATGACCAACTCTCACCAGCAGATTTTGAAGATCTTTCAGATAGAATATATGGGTGAAAAAAAAATCATCCCCATTATATCTGAAAGATCTGCTGTTGAGAGTTAGTCGTAAAAATCATCCATATTATCTGGTTCATTTACCCATTGGTTACTTTCTTCTTCCAATACTTGTGAATTATGAGAGACACTATATGATAGTTGGGGTACTGGCTTTCATCTACAAATGTTTCTTTGCTGAAGGGAAAACTTGGAATGGCTAAATTGTAGTATACCTTCTAATTTCTATCTTCGCAAACGAGATTACCATAGCTTCCATTATATGCTAATAAAGGATTACTAGTAAATTTCCTCCATTTATTAAGCTGATCTCTGAGTGAAATTTTTTTGCATGGCCAGGGTCTCTAATTGAAAAGTCCTGGATATCCTAGAAATGTCGAAGTTCCTCTAAGGTACATTTTATGCTTAGCTGGAATGCACCTTATTCCTTTCCATTCCGGTAGCTTGCTATCAATTAATACTTCTACAAATGGATGATGCTCTTCCATTACACAAAATACTAAATGTGCAAGTTTATTTCCAAAATTATCTGTCTGATCTGGATCTGAAAACATTATTCTAGAAATAAAGCCATAATCTAACAATTGTGCGGCTATTAGATGACGAGTTTTGCCTCTAATCTCTATCTCTAGTGGCTCAAAAGTTGCTAGATTTATCTGGCAAAAGCAAATGTTGAAATCTAGATTACGCTGACATCTTTCAAAATATTCTGGCCTATCTATACATCTTTCTTCTTGTAAATAGGGTTGTTCTTCATCCTCGTAGAAATAAGTCCATTGATATGCCATACCAGGGCACTGAATTCTTACTATGGAGAGGTCCTGAAGAAACTACTGTATAGTGAATAGCTCACTATTTCTACTATCTTCAGCTAAGGTATATATATAGGGTTTAAGGTCTTTTATTTCTCGACTTTTCTCACAAAAAGATTGAATGATAAAATGCCTGAAGAAATACATTCTAGCACTAAATTGTTCAAATTCCTCACTGGTTAGTTGTCTGATTTCTACGTTCGAAAAGGGAGTAGGTGTTTTTTTTGGCGTTAGTTTTTTGAGCTGGCTGGTTAGGGTTTGAATGGTTGCTCTCAATTGTTTTTCCTCATCTCGAAGCTGGTCTAGCTCTTCACTGACCTTTTTTTCTTTATCCATAATTTTCTTGAAATTTCTAGTAAGGCCTTCACAATGTCTGCACATTTGGAGAGGATTTTGAGAATTTGGCTGAGGGTTAGTACTACCGCTTCCTGTTATCTGTGTAACGCCCTCAAAATAATAACAATAAACCCACCAGATAAGACATGCATTTACATTTAAACTAACCACATTCCTTTCATTCATTAGAATTCCGTTACATAAGTATTACATGTTAACCTCATAACAAAATGCCCTACGGGCTTACAGCTTTCCAAGTTAACACTTGGTTACAACAAAGAGTTCTAACTCGTTTACACATTAAGCCCTTGGCTTGAAATTACATGTAATACATCAAAAGTAAAACGAGGCTAGACTTACACTCTAGGGAGATCAATTCTTAGAGAGAATATAAGTTTAGAGAGAGAGAGTCTCGGATCTAGGTTTTGAAAGAAAAAGGAAGTGAAAAAGTGATGTTCAAAAACGCTACTGTCCGCTGATATAAAACACGCTCGCTCGAGCGAAGCCTTGGTCAGCGAAGGATTGGTCGCTCGAGCGACCAGACACAGAAAACTCTCGCTCGAGCCAAGAAGTTCTCGATCGAGCGAAGAAAAACCCAGACCGCTCGAGCTACGAAAAGCTCGCTCGAGCCAAGAAAGACAGCTCTCAGGTCCAGAACCGGTGCAACACAACTCTCGCTCGAGCGACCAACTCCTCGCTCGAGCGAAGGACCAAAAATCTGGGCAGCAACACTAGGCTCCCAAACGCAACTAACCTGTAACAAACCTGCCCAACGCATCTTATAACTCAATATACTAAGTAAAGAGGATGCAAGCTAGAAAATAAACAACTACCAACATCCACGGACACATGTCCGGATCACTGTACAACAAGGGTAAACCTGGGATCACTATAATCTGGCTAACTGGAACTCCACTAGTAGCAAGAATAGTTAACTGCATCTTGCTCAATGTGTCCAGATAATCTTTAGCTATTTGGCTAATAAAGTAACTGGTTCCTATTTGTCTGCAGGCATATGCATTGGCTAACTCGAAATCATAAAATCCTTTAAACTGAGGTACGGCAAAATTTTTAACTAAAGGTTCAACTTCTATCCAGTCATGGTAAATACCAGGCTTGGTTCCTTTAGCTACTACATAGAAAGAAAAGCTTTTAGACAAAGGTTTATTTTGGATTTTTGAAAAATATATACCGAGAGAATTTAAAGTTGACAAACGTTTAGCTGGGTAGTTAAGGTTGTTCCAAAGGTTATCTAAAAGACACTATTGAACTGGGTCTAGCTCGATTCCTATTAATGGTTTGAATTTGTTGCTGCCTTCATAAATGGGAAGAGCAAATCCCCTAAAGTTCATTGTTTTGCTGTTCTCCATTATCTGCACAAAAATTGAACTGGTTATTTTCCTTTTTTAAATAAATTTTTCTACTTAGCCAATCTGTTAATTTATTATCACTCCCTTTAATATGTTCAAATTCTGCTTTATATCCTTGTCCTACTATACAATCTAAAAATTTTGCCCCGTCTTCTACTACTAAGTTTATGCTCATTAAGTTTATTATGAAATCTAACTACAGCTTCGCAGTATGTTCTAATATTAAAGGGCTTTTGTAAAAATGATCCAAATTTGTTTATTGCATATACTATTCCTAATATTTCAAAATCTAAGCTAGTCATGGTTGTATCTTTTTCTTTAAATTTTTCATAACTATATCTATAAATATGCTCTTTATTTTTACTATCATACTTGCTAGGTTTAGCTAATAATACTGTTCCCCATCCTAATTGGCTTGCATTTTTTTTTTCGACTATATACTCTGATTCTAAGGGAAGTTATAGGTCAGGTAAATTTCTACAAATGTCTTTAATTTGTCTTACTAAAGCTATATCTTGTTGGTTAAAATATTTTTGTCCTGTGGGTGTGGTCTTGCTATATAGAGGTCCTATTATTTTACTAAGGTTAGGAATGTACATTCGTGCATAATTTAAAATCCCTAAAAATGATTGAAGTTGTTTTGTTCTTCTAATTTATCTAGGTAATCTAAAATTTTCTTAACTATGTGGGATTGTAGCCTGATTTTTCCATCTCCTAACTCCATTCCTAAAAATTCTATATGAGGTTTATGTAATACCATTTTTCTCTTACTAATTATTATTCCTTTGTTTATAAATTCTTCTAATACTATATATAAATTATCTATGTGACTATTTTTATCTGGGCTAAATACTAATATGTCATCTATATATATCAGTATAAAACTATATTTATTAAATATACTATCCATCTTACGCTGAAATGTGGAAGGTGCATTTTTTAGTCCAAAAGGCATGACTAGCTATTCATAATGTCCTTGTGGACCACAAAAGGCTGTCCAAGATATGCTTTCCATTTCCATTTTTATCTGCCAAAATCCTGACTTGCAATCAAATTTTCTAAATGTTCTTGCTATCTGTATTCTATTTATGAACTGATCTTTGTCTGGTATATTATATTTATCATCTTCTATATTGCCATTTAATCTTTTATAATTTATAACCATTCTAGCTTTCCCTCTTTTTATCTCTGTATGATTTCTAACCATAAATGCAGCGCTCCTATGTGGGCTATTACTAGGTCGAATTACTCCTAAATCTAATAACTCCATAATCTGTGTTCTAAATTCTTCTATATATGCGGGCATATGATCTATTTGTGCTGATGTAATCCTATAATATTTATTTTTTATATCTAAACTAGTTAAAACTTTATTTGTTTCCCAGTATTTCATGGGATGTACTCCTAAAATTTCTATTGTTTCTGCTAATCTTATTATTTCATCTAAATCGTTTTTTGTTCTTCTATATACTGGTTTTTTCTTCAGTTTTCCTATTTTTGCAAAAATTAATTCTAGATTAACAATTTATTGAAAGTCTTCTATACTCCAAGTGTCATATTTTTCTTCTAATTCAACGTCTTCTATGTTTTTTGATTCAAAATCTTCTATGTCTAATTTTTCTAAAGAAATATTTGATATCTCTTCATTTGGTATATTTTTTTGGGCTAACTCATGGAAAATGTTTCTACTAGGAAATAAAAAACTAACAGGAACTGAGACTACTCCTATGGTACCACCACGCTACGCACACAACTCTGATGAATGGGCAATGGTGCTAAGGGTATATGTTGTAGGTGTATATACTGTTCATTTGAAGAAACTAATGTTGTTATGGCTGATAAAAATGCCACCTTGTAGACTAAGTATGAAATTAAGGCCTAATATAAAGGGATGGTTTTGTCGAGTATTGCCAATTCAAACTTGGGGTAAAGGGAACCACTCTATATGTTGAGTTTGAGAGCCTATGTGATGAAAACTAATTTATGCTCCATTGATGCAATGTGTATATGTTTGTTTATTGCCATCGACTATACTGACTAAAGCTGGGGTTGTTAAAGTTGTACTCCATCCAGGTGGAACTATGTGTTGTTCAATATATGATTTACTGACTCCTGTATCTATCATGGCATTTATACTAGGAGTTTTTTCTGCAATTTTGATTACACAAGAGATTTCAACTAAATTCGGCTTGGGTATGATAGGGTAATTGAATGGTAAATATGTGTTGTCGGATTGTGCTTAGGAATATTGACTAAAGGGTTGAGAATCAACTAGGTTGACTAATTCCAAAGGGTTCATATGTTCTTCAACAAGTTTATCTTTTAAGAGGTATTTAGTATGAAATTGTTCTAACTATTGTTTAAGCTGTTTATTTTCTGCTTCTAAACATTTTATGTTAAAATTAGCCTTAGCCTCTATCTCACGTGTTTGTAGTTTAAGTTCTCTTACTTGTATTTCTAATTCTCTAATTTTTATATGTAATTTTTTGTTTTCTATACTATGATCTTCTCGCATCACTTTGTTACTTTCTAATGTTATCTTGTGTGTCATATTTAATTTTCTAGGAAAACTATACAATAGGTTATACTGCATAATAAACATTGAGCTCTCTTACTTTTAGTAGGAAACCAATTACAATAATTGCATTTAGTGGTATCAAATCCCAGTCCTATTCTAAAATTATGCTGACATTCAGTATCTACATTGCATTCCATCATAAAGAAATTATCATGGAAATGGGGTATTCCTATTTCTTGGTTAAGTTGTCCTAAAAGATTGTCTATGTCTGTATCACTTTCTGAATCACTATCTAAACTTATGGTTTCTATTTGGTATTCATAATCGCTAACTATGCTATGGACCTCTGAATCATCATTGTTTATGTTAGCTATATCTTCTTCTAAATCTTCTATAATATGTAGTCTTTCTATTTGTTTATTAGTATTAGGCCTCTATCTTTTTGGGCAGTTTTTTTGCAAAATGATTGGGTTCCCCACATATGAAACAATTCCATTTTTTACTACTTGGTTTTCTAACATATCTCTATTTTCTTTTTTCTTTCTCTTCTTTAGGTAGTCGCTTATTATTTATCCTATTAAAAGTTCTACTCTTTCTAATGAATTTTTGATTTCTCCATAGTTTTTTTTATATTTTCTCTTCCAATATTTTTCCTTTCTATATTTGTCATATTTTTTATATTTTTTCTTATTACATTTATTTTCATATTGCTAAGGAGTATATATTATGCTGCTACAAAAACCATAGTTTCGTTTTTTCAAATCTTTCTGTATTTTTCTCTAAGCCTTTGGAATGTAAAAACTATTATAGGTCCTATTCCTAAAGCTCCTCTTATGTTTACTTCTCTTGATGCTATTCTTGCTGGTAAGTTGGCATAATAAATTGGCCATTTATTTTCTATCTCTCTTCCTAATTCTCATTGTAATTTCCTAAAATATTTATTTCCTATTTCTTCATCAAAACTTTTTCCTATTTTGGCTGCTATAGCTAAATATTCTTTGCTAAAGGGTACAACATATTTCCAACTTCCTAATGTTATCTGATCCAACTCGGTTAATACTATACTCTGAGTATAATCATTTCTTCTAGAAGGGTCGTATCCTATAAGCATTTCTTTTATAAAACTAGTAAAATTCCATGGGTTATCTCCTAGTCCTTTAAGCTGTCTAATTGTCCCCTCATGTTTTCCATTAAAAGTTAAATATATATTAAAATCTGAATCTCCTAAAAGTGTTTTCATATATTCCCACATATCAGTTGATTCAAAGGGATTGTTCATCCATGCCTTTACCGCATCTTTTTCCCATTTTTCTATTACTTCTTGCCATATCTAAAGATCGAATCTAGCTAAATCTAAAAAGGTTCCTTGGTTGGTTGCTGGCTATAATTGTATACTCATATCTAGTTGTCTTCGCTTTCCATGAAATTTATACTTTTTGTTAGGATTTGCTTCACTACGTCCTGTATTGGTTAATGGTCTTCTTCTTCCTACTTCATAATGCATTGGTTCTACTGGATCTTCTACCGTATGCTGTGGGTTGCTAGTTCGTGTACTTTCTGCTGTTTGAGTATTCATATAAAAAGTGTCTTCTAAGTTAAACTGTTCAGGTATTTTAAATATTTTACTTTGATGTATTTTATCTTCTAAAATATCATCTACATATTTCGTATGAAATTCTAGGTCTAAAAACAACATTGCTTCATCATGAGTATCTCCCCTAACTATATATTCATAGTATCCGGTATCTAATAGTTTATTCATATCACTTAGGATGAAAATTTTCAAATCTATCTCATCAATATTATATATCTTATTTTGTGATATTGTTTTTTCTTCTGTCATTACATAAAGCTGATTTATGTCACTATGATTATCTTGATTTTAATCCCTATCTATACTACTAAATTCATCATCTTCGGATTTTCTTGGTGCTATATATGTGTATTGAGTAAATCTTATTGCATAACTTCCATCTGCTTTTTGATATAATAAATTATCTTGAGGGGCTAACCTCTTTTGTCATAGGAAATCTCCTAAATTCCAATCTAGTGCTACATTATCTTCAAAATTATATTTTTTAGTTGGTAGTGCCTTTATTCCTTTTGTGCCTAATATCTTAACTATTTGATCATTTGTAGGTCTATAATGGGTATTGCTTTCTGAGACCGCTAAGCCTAAAAACCCTGTGCAAACTAAAAAAAAAAATTTCTCCTTTTTTCATTTTATATCCTCTACTTTTTATTCTTATTTTTATCTTTTTATGAAAGGTCAAAGTCGATAAAAGGAAATCTGGTATAAAATAAACTATTCCTCCTTTTGAATTCATATCTAATTCATAGCTATCTAAAATACTTTGTCCTACATCATTAAACCGATCATCATAAAGACATACAAAAACTTTAGTTCCTAAATTTTCTCTAGTTAAAGCCTTAACTCCTATCACAATTAATCCTAAGTGAGTCATTTTGAGGTGTTCATTTATAACTTTCTCTATTTATTAAATTTAGCTCTATTTTTTCATCTTCTTGAATTACACTAATTATTCATTCACCCTAGTGTTTAAATAAATATTATTTTTTATGAATTTTTCCTGACTTATATACATATTTAGCTGGAATTAACTCTAGTTTTTTCTTTTTAAATTTTTCTATTTGCTGTTCTACATGTATAAATTCTTCTACTTTAACATCTTCATCCTCATTACGCTTTTTACTACTACTTCCTTTTACTAACTGTTTAAACATTTTTTATTTTCTATAAGTTCTACAAATAGGTTTCTTTGGTAATTTAAACTTTTCAAAATATTTAGCTATATCTTCTTCATTTATTCGAGATTCGGCTTTACTAGCTTGTCCTTCTATTCTTTTTCCTTTTTGAAGTATTAATCTTTCTAACAAAACTAAACAATTTTCTAAACTGTGTAGTTGTTTTGATAATTCTTCAAATTTTGCATACAACCGGATAAGAAATAAAATTTCCATATTATTTTGTCTTACAAATATTTAATCTGATTGATTTATTCCTTGATAGATGCTAATTCCCTCTGGATTATTATGAAAGTTTTCTGCTTGCCCTTGAAGACAACTCAAATAAATCCCGAAACATCATGCCTTCAAATTTTTTCCCAAGCTCAAAATCTAAACCATTTTGGGCTAATCTTATTATTTCTATTTCAGGCATGTATACATGACAGCGGTTTTTTGCTTTTTTAAACCTGTCGATGTACTGTTCTGCACTTTCTCCTTGTCTTTGTTTAAATTTTGACAAGTCCACTATTGTCACTTCAGGTTCAGTTTTAAAGAACTGAGCATGAAACTGATTTTCCATGTCTTGCCAAGTGTGAACAGAGTTCTCTGGCAAGTTAATAAACCAAGTAAATGCCACTTTCGACAAAGAATGAGGAAAGAGCTTTACCTTTAAATTATCATCATAACCAGGTTCTCCACACTGGAGTATGAATTTGCCCACATGTTCTATGGTTGATTGTCTTTCCTCCCCTGTGAATAAATTAAACTTAGGAACTCTGTAATTCCTTGGAATGGGAATTGTTTCCATCCATGAAGGGTAAGGACTCCTAAACATTGGTCTATCTGGTCTTCTCAAGCATAGACCATACATTTCCTATATGATGTTCATTATTTGTTGTCTGTTGACTTGAGGTTCTAAGTATTGCTGTTGCTGCCCTCCTCTTTCAACCTCCGGTTGGAAGTAAGGATTAGGAGGACCAAGACCTCTAGGCCTTGGATGCATCATGTAGGGTTGAAAATATGGTTGCGGCATGGTAAAATCCCTTGCATCTTGAGGCCTTACTTGATTAAATGGCCTATTTCTCTATTCTACCATAGCCCTTCAAATGCAAGGTTATCATACATTTGTGGCCTTAGTTGCCCCTCAGATCTCATTCCCATATTATTTACATTGTAATTAAACATTGGGTTTGTATGATATGTGGGTTTTTCCCTCTCAAACATTGGATTTATGTTCATTCCCTCCTCATATCTCTCTTAGAGTGTGAGAGGTCTATAAAATGATACGGGTTCACTTACTTTTTCATGCTGTTGAGAGCCCATTTGGGGCTTAGGTTGTGCTCTTTTCCCCTGTGTTTCCTCTCCAATCTTTCTTGATTGACTGGGCTTGATGTTGGCTTTCTCAAACAAAGCCATTAACTCATTAATCATCACTTGGTTCTCATATGCTGACATGGAACTGATTGCTTGCTGGGTATGTAGCAAAAGAGCCCTTCTTGAATCAACTAGTAGACAACTAGATTGGCCAGTTTTGGCCATTTCCTTGGCCTATTTCTTGTCTGGCCACTGAATGGCCATCAGCTAAGTTGTCTTGTACTCTTTCAATTCCATCGTCCAACTCTTTTTTATCTTCGACCCTTTTTTCAGGATCTTCAAAGACTTCATGCTGTTTTTTCTTAGC
The DNA here is from genome assembly GCF_004153795.1 of Camellia sinensis. Lineage (NCBI taxonomy): Eukaryota > Viridiplantae > Streptophyta > Magnoliopsida > Ericales > Theaceae > Camellia > Camellia sinensis. The sequence goes on along the minus strand of NW_021024933.1, from coordinate 1,442,935 downwards.
CATCACTCCAAATTAGACAGGTTCCACTGGGCGTGCCAAAATATGTTAGCAAAAAATCTGGTCTGGGCCAAATCGACAGGGGTGATTCGATAGAGAAGCCAAACTTTTACAAACAACAATAAATCAAGCAATTGTGGTCTAAACGTTCTATGCCTTGACAGGTTCAAGGACTTCTTTGGAGGCTGTAATGCGAAGAAACAAGAAGGAATAAACTGAAAATCAATTGTTGAACAAACAAACTTAGAATTTAATCAGTAAAATTAAACTTCCAGTTCAATGTACATGGCAATCGATAGAGAATTCTTAGTTTCAGAAACTGAACTACAAATAGACTACTCCTAAGTAAGAACTAACTAAGTTAAGTTACTCCTAGTGCTATAAAGGTTATAAATTTGTTTGAAGGTCCTTTCTAACTTCGAATTCGCAGCTTTTATATTGCTAATCTTCATACTCCACTGCTACTCTGCTGCCACATGTCTCATCACATAGCCAACTTCTTTCACTTCAATGCCCATGATCTTTGCAACTGCCAGTAACTGTTTCTCTGTTACAGCTTTTCTCCTTCTTCGAAACATGACACGTATCTTGTATATCTTGCATGCTAACTTTATGGCTTGACACCTGGGCCATGTTTGGCCACGTTCCACTTTATTACTAGACAAATCGACAGGGAAAACTACAACGGCCACGTCTATCTCTTTGACCATTTCCTTTTTGTCACTTGCTCTGTATTCTAGGCTTCGTATTCACTTGCTTTTCACTTGTAAACTTATGGAAACTCGTAGCCTTTAAACCTAGCATCCATTGGACCAATTCTCTGCATTTGTTACATACAATCGACAGAGAATATGCAATTTTTAGTGTCAACAATGCCCCCCTCATTCAAGACAAAAAAGAGTTTTTGCCTTGAATGATTATTTAAAAAGAAATAAAGTTGGACATTTAAATATTTGAGCTGTTTATCCATGATTTGTAATAAGGCCCAAATGCTAAAAGTTAATCCAACATAATTTCCGAGAACTTCGAGTAAGCCCAACTGATCAAACTATCAAATAAAGCCCAAACGTTAAAACTGAGGGCCACTACAAGCTATTTGAATGCCAGAATTCAAATCATCATTCCACATTCTCTATCTTTCTCTGCTATTTGCTTCTTTAAACCTCTGGCTTCGAAAAACCCTTCTGTTTACATTCTCTAATGGCACCCAAATGAGATCAAGTCAAAGGAAAGAAACAAATTGAGCCATCATCTGTCCAACGTTTTCCAGTCGATTTTCAGCAGCTACTGCATCAAACCATCTTTAACAGCTGCATTATCCCACGTCATGGCAACCCTGGAGAAGAAGAACTGGGCCCTACTTTCAATGTAATCATTCCTGATGAACTTACCCAGTACTATCATATTGCAAACATTGAGACATTACTCTTCAACAAAGTAGAGCTGTCTTGGAAACATTGGGATTCCAGCCCTAATCCTCCACGCACATGGCAAAAACCTAATCCAGACTGGAAATGATGGGTCCAACGAATGATGATATATGACATTGATCTCTGGAGAGCTTTAGGTATTTACGATGCCATCAGGTTATCAACTTTCTCTCTAGATATGGACAAATGGGCCATTGGTGCTGCTACATGTTTTTGGTCTTCATCATGTAATTCCCTCATTCTAAAATGTGGCATGATGTCACCCACTATTCTTAATGTTGTCCATTTGACTGGCCTCTCTTTTTCTGGTCAACATATCAGTGCCCTTTTAACCCCAAAAACACCTATCAATTTGGACACTAACCTCTGTTATGGGAAATTTCCAAAAAAGTACCAAAAATTTGGCATTGAACCCACAGATGAGAAAAGAACAGCTTTTTATTTACTATGGCTTTCCCAACACGTTCTTTGTGTTCCTGGTTTGAAAATCACTAAAGAATACCTAGCATTAGCCACTTGCATTCAGGAGGGTATAGAATTGGCTCTTGCCCCCTTTTTACTAGGCACCTTATACAGAGGTCTCTTTTCTTTAGTGCATAAAGAAATTGATCATAATGGTAGTGGCCCTTTCTGGCTTTTCCAAGCCTAGCTTTATGCTTACTTTCCTGAGATTCGGCCTACTACTCAAACTCCATTTCTCCCCACATGCCACATCTATGCCGAGTTTTTTCTTTCCTTTAGGCCAGCTACCTCTAACTCTTTCACTAAGGTGTTCACTTTTCTTTATGAACTACCTATAGATAGAGATCCTCAGCTTTTCATCCCTTTTCACCAACTTCACTACACCTCATCTAGACTCACCTATGTCCATGATGATCCTTTTGTATTGGTTGATGAGTTGAGACAACAACAAAAGCATTTTTAGGCTCAAATCCTTACTCCAAGATTCATTTTAGTGGGAGGGTCCCTTTCAACTAACAGAATTTCTAACTGCACTTTTGAAAGCTATAACCCCAGTCAATGGGCTAGGCAAATGGGCCTCTATCAAACTGTTCCTTGCCCATATTTTCATCACACTATTCATGAGCAAGTTGGAGCTAGAATTCAATTCAAAAATCAAACAGATATGGAGGCCCTTCTAGCCCACAATCAAGAACTACTTGATCAATTCAGCTTCTACAACTGCAAAGTCACACCCTTTCTCTCTACAAGATTCAGAGACTGGTGGCTTCTTATGAGTGCAGTAATCTTTAATAAAGAAACTCAAATATGCCTCTGGAATGTGCATCCTGACAACAAAAAAGGAGTGGTCATGAGCATTGGTAAACAACTATCTTCTTCTTACTTTATATTTCTTGTTAAAATTTCTTTTTTTGGGTGTATAACATGATATATCTTTTCTATATATATGCAGCTGAGTCCCCAGTCAAAGCCATTCATTTGGCTATAGAAATGCATACTCCCACTATCCAGAAAAGAAAGCATAAGGGTAATCCCTTAAACACCACTAATGCTAAAGGTTTCACACCTTACAACCCAAGTGTGGAGACTAAACAAAGGGTTCAGATTAGAGAAGAAGAACTTCAAAAATTCTTTGCATCTCAATCACAACCAGAAGGTTGTATTTCTTAACCAACATTGGAAAGAGGTGTAACACGTGAGAGGAGATCTAAAAGAAGACAAGAGCAACCAGTTCCCCCACCATCTCCTGCTGCACCAGCTTCTTTCTCTTCCAGTGGTGTAGCACTTGTAAGAAGACCTAAAAGAAAACAAGAACAACCAGCTCCTTCACAAGCTCCTGCTGCACCAACTTCTTCTTCTTCTAGTAGTTCATCTTCTCGTCCCATAATGGTATAAATCTTGCTCAATCTGTCAATTTTGTTATCATTTTAAACATAATGACATTCCATTTTGCTTGTCTAATATTTTTCTCTTTCTCTTTTAGACATATCTTAAGTCATACAAAAAGAGAAGACTTGTTTCTTTGACCATATCACATTCACACATAGGTTTAGACTGAAGAATAAAGTGGCTAATGAGATGGCTCAAGCAGCTTCTGGACTAAAATATGTTAGCAAAAAATCTGGTCTGGGCAAAATTGACAAGGGTGATTTGACAGAGAAGCCAAACTTTTACCAACAACAACAAATCAAACAATTGTGGTTTGAACGTTCTATGCCTTGATAGATTCAAGGACTTCTTTGGAGGCTGTAATACAAAGAAATAAGAAGGAATAAACTGAAAATCAATTGTTGAACAAACAAACTTGGAATTTAATCAGTAAAATTAAACTTCCAGTTCAATGTACATGACAATCGACAGAGAATTCTTAGTTACAGAAACTGAACTACGGATAGACTACTCCTACGTAAGAACTAACTAAGTTAAGTTACTTCTAATGCTGTAAGTGTTGTAAATTTGTTTTGAAGATCCTTTCTAACTTCGAATTCCCACCTTTTATATTGCTGGTCTTCAAACTCCACTGTTGCTCTGCTGCCACGTGTCCCATCACATAACCAACTACTTCCACTTCAATGCCTATGATCTCTACAACTGCCAGTAACTGCTTCTCTGTTGCAGCTTTTCTCCTTCTAGGAAACATGACACGTATCCTGTATGCCTTGCATGCTAACTTTATGGCTTGACATCTGAGCTATGTTTGGCCACGTTCCACTTCATTACTAGATGAATCGACAGGAAAACTACAACTACCACGTCTGTCTCTTTGACTATTTCCTTTCTGTCACTTGCTTTGTATTCTGGGCTTCACCTTCACTCACTTTTCACTTGTAAACTTGTGGAAACTTGTAGTCTTTAAACCTAGCATCCGCTGGACCAATTCTCTGCATTTGTTACATACAATAGATAGAGAATATACAATTTTTTGTGTCAACAATGCCCCTCTCGTTCAAGACAAAAAGGAGTTTTTGCCTTAAATGATTATTTAAAAGAAATAAAGTTGGACATTTAAATATTTGGGCTGTTTATCTATAATTTGTAATAAGGCCCAAATGCTAAAAATTAATCCAACATAATTTCCAAGAACTTCGAGTAAGCCCAACTGATCAAACTATCAAATACAGCCCAAACTTTAAAACTGTTTCAAAAAAGGGCCCACTGCAAGCTATTTGAATGCCATAATTCAAATCATCATTCTACTATTCTCTATCTTTCTCTGCCATTCGCTTCTTCAAACCTCTGACTTCGAAAAGCCCTTCTGCTCACACTCTCTAATGGCGCCCAAACGAGATTAGGTCAAAGGAAAGAATCAAACTGAGTCATCACCTGTCCAACGTTTTCCAATCAATTTTCAGCAGCTACTGTGTGAAAACATCTTTAATAGCTGTATTATCCTACGCCATGGCAACTCTGCATAAGGAGAACTGGGCCCAACTTTCAGTGTAATCATTCATGATGAGCTTACCATGTACTAACCTATTGCAGACACTAAAACATTACTCTTCAACAAAGCAGAGTTGTTATGGAAACATTGGGATTCCAGCCCTAATCCTCTACGCACATGGCAAAAACCTAATCCATACTGGAAATGATGGGTCCAACGAATGATGATATACGACATTGGTCTCTAGAGAGCTTTAGGTATTTACGATGTCATCAAGTTATCAACTTTCTCTTTGGATATGGACAAATGGGCCATTGGTACTGCTACATGTTTTTGGTCTTCATTATGTAATTCCCTCATTCTAAAATGTGTTATGATGTCTCCTACTATTCTTGATGTTGTCCATTTGATTGGCCTCCCTTTTTATGGTCAACATATCAGTGCCCTTTTAACCCCAAAAACACATATCAATTTGGACACTAACCTCTATTATGGGAAATTAACAAAAAAAAAAATAATAATAAGTACCAAAAATTTGGCCTTGAACCCACAGATGAGGAAAGAACAGCTTTTTATTTACTATGGCTTTCCTAATTCCTGGTTTGAAAATCACTAAAGAATACCTAGCATTAGCCACTTGCCCCCTTTTTACTAGGCACCTTATACAGAGGTCTCTTTTCTCTAGTGGATAAAGAAATCGATTGTAATGGTGGTGGTCCCTTCTGGATTTTCCAAGCCTGGTTTTATGCTTATTTTCCTAAAATCAGACCTACCACTCAGACTCCATTTCTCCCCACATGCCAAAGCTATGCTGAATTTTTTCTTTCCTTTA
>NW_021024933.1:1403322-1433330 GCF_004153795.1 Camellia sinensis | reverse complement strand
ATTTTTGCATTGATTTTCTACCTATCTTAGAGCTGTTTTTGTGCTTATTGTATAACACAAAAAAGTTTTTTTTTTTTAGTCCTCTTGATTGTTTATTAAGGGTGTTTTGTGGTTTGAGGGTGTTTGACCCCTCTTAGGCCTTGAAAGGCCTCATTTTGTTCCCTTTTGTGTTAGCTCCGGGATTTTGGTGTTGGGGTCTCTTCACCACTGAAATCTTGAGGGATTTCAGTGGTGGAGATGGTGCCTTGAAGTCTCCACAAGGGGAGGGCCATCCCCTCCCCTTGTTGTCCTTGAAATGGACCTTTTTTGGCCTCTTGAGGGAGCACCATGTTAGAGTGTGTATTGACCATGTCTTGGCTGCTTTCCATGCTTAATATGTTGTATTACACCTCTATTTTTTGTTGGTTTTGGTACTCCATGCATGCTTAGCATAGTTGCCATGTAATGCCTTGTGATCCCTTAACATGTCTTAGGTTGTGTGCCTTTGTTTCTAGCATGTTTTAGGCTTACATTTGTGAAGCTTTTGTGCATATGTTGCCATGTTCTAGGTCTGTCCTAGGTTGTATGGGTCGGATTTGGCACGCATCATATATCCCCTTTGCATTTTGTCTTGTTGGCCTTAAGTGTGTGAGTGTGTAGCATGCCATTCTTACATTGATTTGGTGATTTGGGACCATCCACCATGTCATTCCAGACCTTATAGTATGCTTGCATGCTTGCTTTAGTTGTCCCTTTAATGCCTTGTAAGGTTGTCATCTCATGCTCCATGTTTTGGTGATTATGCATGCCTTTGTTTTTGAGTCATTTGGATGCCATCTAAGTGATCCTTAGGCCTTGTATTAATGTCCTAAAACTCTGTTTTTGGTCAATGAGTTCATGCCATGTTTGGTCTTGCTAAGTGTAGTTCAATACTCCATTGGTTTGTTTTGAGCACTTAGGCCATTTGTTGCATGCTTGGCTTGATTTATTGCTTGGTTTGGCACCATGTTTTAGCATGATTTTAGAGCTCATATTGCATGTTAATTGTCCATGAAATCCCTTTGCGAGTGTGCTTGAATGTTTCTTGCTTAATGCTTGATGCTTGGACCATAACATGTGTATGTGTGCATGTGTGTTTAGCCTCCATTTTTGGGCATTTTGGCTACTGTTTTGGGCCTTATTAGAGCTGCCCAAGTCTTGTATAAGTCCATCTTTACATCCATTTGCATGGTCCCATGTTTGCTTGTATGATTGCATAAGCTTGTTGCCATGTCATGTTGCATCCTTAGCTTGCATGCTTAGGTTGCATTACATCTTGCATGCATGCCCTGTTCCTTGACTTGATGATAGGAATTGGGCCTTAGTTTGTTTGATTGGTTTGCATTTCATTTGACATGAAGTTGCATACTTGATTCCTTGGGCCATCATGCATGGAAATGCGTGATTGGTGGTCCGAGAATCGAGAAATATGTCCCTTTGAGTCATTACAATGACAAGGGACATGATTGGTGCATATATACCTTGAATTGTGCTGCCATGCTTTGCCTTGCCCTATGTTACTGTCATTTGCAGATTCTGCAGGAACACTCTGCCGACCGGCAGTGTAAAGTGCCGACCGGCAATAATTTCTCTGCGACAGCTTCATTTTGTGCCGGTGGCCACATCCCACTGCCGATGGAAATTCATGCAGTCCGGTGTGTCTCCAACATCCAAGGAAGCAGTCCTAAGGTTTTGGCAGCCTCCAGAGGAGTGAAGGAAGAAAAACAGAGGCAGCTCATGCATGGCGGCGCATTTTCCCGAGGCGATTTACTGTTTTCTTAGCTTAATTTAATTTGTTAATTGATTAGGCAATTTGTAATATTAATTAGCTTGCGTAGTTAATTAATTTGTAATATTTATTTGGTTCCCTCTGAGTGAAGGCAAATCTGTAATAAGTGTGTGTGGGTGGAGTGTATGTCTTCACCCCACTTCTTTCTTCCTCTTTTATTTACACTGCTTATGATGGTAGATTAGGGCACGTTTAATTTAGCATACCTTATGCTATGCATGGTGCATTCATGCATTTGTATTGCATACATTAGGCTCGGTACATCACGCTAACTGCATTTGTACTTCAAATTCAAAAACTGAATATGTGATAGTTGCGCATTTTCACATGCCATGTTTAGGTTAGTCGAGCCTATTCTAGCAACATTTTGTATGCGATGCATTAGGCACTTAACATGGACTTTGGATCATGCATGTTTGCTAACGAGGTCTTTGTTTTGGGCAAGGAGTACTATGTGAGTATTTTAATGCTTTAGCATGTCGCATGCGTGTGAATGCTACCATGACAGTATGTTTACCATGTGGCTAGATGCTTATGTGATAAACTGTTCGAATGCCTGTGGGTGAGAGGTTTGGATTGTTTAGTTGGAAAAACTCATTGAAATCCGTATTTTAGCCTACTTGCGAGTAGCAAATTCCAACACATTTTCCAAAACAAACGAATATGCAATGATCTTTCCAAATTAAAACATCTAGTCTATACTTGTTTGCTGTGCGCATAATAGTAATTCTAGCTAAAACATTGGAATAAGAACACGTAATGTTTTTCAAAATCGGATATCACGGTTAGTAGAGGCGGTCTTCGACGGCGCGAAAGGGGTTGCTCATAGCTGACCTTCCCCGATCGTACCCAAGCTCCCGAGCCGAGACAACTCCGGTGATGACGGACATGTGGCCTTCGACACCGAGTCAGGGTTCCTAAAATTTCCCCTTTTAAAATATTTAGGTGGCGACTCTGTATCTGGCAAAGCAGTCCATGTTTGGCACTACTTTTTCAAAAATCTGTTTCTCAAACGATTTTCCAGATTTGGACCTCTTGGTTCAGATTAAGAACCGCGACAACAAAATCGTGAGTCCGAACTGTAGTAGCATAAGCCCCCCCCCCCCACGCAGGCGGCGTCTACACCCATCCTCTAAAAGGCCAAGGTTTAACCACTGAATGCAGGCTAGTAGTTGGTACCCTTTGAATATTGGCATGCTTCTGGCAACTCTGACATCCTTTTGCATACATTATGCATTATTTTCTAATGGATGGCCAAAAATATCCATACCTGTTAATCAGTCATCTCATTTTATCACCAGCTTGATGGGCCCCACAAATTCCTTCATGTGCTTCAACCATAGCTTTCATTTGGTCTAATTTACCAATACAAAGTAGAGTCAAACCATCATGAGCCTCCTAAACAAATCATCTCCCATGATAACATAGTTTAGGGCTTGAAACCTCACCTGTCTAGTGCTTTTTTCACTGGGATTCGATAGGTACTTTATTAAAGGGAATCTCCAATCTTCTTCTGTCACATCCAAAGTGAGAATAGGTAGGAAATTCCTACACCTATTTTTAAGTATAGAAAAGTTTCTTTTCTGAATTCGAATCACCCTTTCCTGAGCTCCTTTAGGTATTTTTAGTCCAGAAGCTGCTTGAGCCATCTCATTAGCCTCCTTATTCTCCAGTCTAAACCTATGTGTGAATGTGATATGGTCAAAGAAACTAGTTAACCATTTAACCTCGGTTAAATACTCTTCTAGAGCACCACTGACACGTTTGAACTCTCCCAAAACTTGTTTAATGACTAACTGAGAGTCTCCAAAAACCTCGAGGCTTCTAATCCTGAATTCTATGGCCAATTCTAGGCCAATTATCAAGGCTTCATATTTAGCTTGATTACAAGACTGTACATGTTGTGCTTCCAACTAATATGCAAACTGATACATTTGCTTATTTGGTGCAATCAACACAATACCTACTCCAACTCCTTCATCTATTTTTGAACCATCAAAAATCATTTTCCGTGGTTCACTTTCCACCAAATTGACCTCATATAGGTCTAAATCGACAAAAGTGCCAGGGTGTTCCACCAAGAAGTCAGCCAAAGCTTGCCCCTTGATTGCTTTTTGTGGCACATATTTGAGACAATACTCAATTAATGCTAATATCCATTTACCCTGTCTCCTCTTAAAATTGGTTTAGACAACATATATTTAATAACATCTGTTTGTGCTATCACAAACACTTCTGTTGGCAGCAAATAATGCCTCAATTTAATGGCTGCAAAATAAAGTGCCAAACATAATTTCTCAACAGAATTATATCTAGTTTCAGCATCATTTAACCTTCTACTTAGGTAGTAAATGGCTTGTTCATGACCCATATCATTTTCTTGAGCCAATAAACAACCAATCAACAGGTCAAAAGCTGATATATACAATTTCAAAGGCTTTCCTGCCACTAGTGGCATAAGCACTAGAGGGTTTGTCAAGTATTTTTTGAGCAAGTCAAAAGCTTCTTGATGGCACACTTCCCCTTTAAACTCATGGTCTGACTTAATTTTCACTAAATGAGAGAATGCTAAAGTTTTCTTGGCCAAAGTAGCTATGAATCTCCTCAAAAAATTTACTTTTCTAAGAAAACTTTGCAACTCTTTCTTGTTGGCTGGAGGTCTTGCCCCCAAAATGGCTTTGGCTTTATTAGCATCCACTTCTATTCCTTTGTGATATACTAAAAAGCCTAAAAAATTTCCAGCAGATACCCCAAATGCACACTTCAAAGGGTTCATTTTGAGTTTGTATGTTCTCATTCTTTGAAATGTCTGCTGCAAATGTTCTAGATGCTCATCAAAACTGTCACATTTGATGGCTACATCATCTATATAAACTTCCAAATATTTTCCAATCAAATCATGGAAAATGAAATTCATTGCCCTTTGATAAGTTACTCATGCATTCTTTAATCCAAAATGCATGACTACCCAATTAAATGTCCCTAAGGCACCAGGACATCTAAATGTTGTCTTATGTGTATCCTCTGGGTTAATAAAGATCTGATTATACCCAGCATATCCATCCATGAAGGACAAAACCTTGCTCTTGGCTACTGAATCAACTAACAGATGGCATAGGATATTCATCTTTAGGAGTTGCTAGATTCAAATTTCTGAAATCTATACACACTCTTAACTTACCATTTTTATTCACTACAGGGACAATATTAGACAACCATTCAACATACCTGGTTGTTCTAATAAAACCTGCATTGAGCAACCTTTCGATTTCTTCCTTAACCAATAAGGTGACTTCATCAGTCATCCTTCTTGGGGGTTGTTTATGAGGAATAAAGTTTCCTTTAATTGGGAGTCTATGCTCCACCAATGTTCTATCTAATCCAGGCATTTCTTCATACGTCCATGCAAAGCAATCCACATACTCATAAAGCAAACTAACTAGTTTGCTCTTACATTCATTAGATAGTTTAGCATTTACATAGATGGGCCTCTTACAGGCCTTACTTCCTAAGTTATATTCCTCTAAAGGGTCCTGCACATCTGCCTTGAGACCATCAAGTTTGGCAGGAGCCACCTTCAGATATTCCAGTTGCACCTCTTTATAACTCAAACGGCTATTGTCAATTACACATTCTGCCCAAGAACAGTTAGGCAAACACTTAGGGCTAAACTTACTTTCTAAAAAGAAATAAAAAAAAACCTAGAAAAAGTAGATTTAATTACATCAGCTATCTCATCCAGCTTATCTTATTCTATTACTTGCACTTGCATCACCCTTTATCTTCAACAATTTCCTCTATCACAAGCCTCTTATGCTTCTGCATCAGGCTTGGTCTGGCCAATTCCTGGCCTATCTGCTTGAAACCTTCTTCAATGAAGGCCTTGAACCCTTCAGTTATTAAGCCTTTCCTTTGCGATTTGACTTCTTCTTTATCAATCACAACTGGGCCCAAATCCTCATCATACAGCACAGCCTCTATGTTGTTGACATCAGCAACAAAAGGATTTGCTTCAGCCTAGAAGATTTCCATTCCTTTTTTATTCTGACCACCACCAGTTAGAAAAATTAATGCTTGGTGTAGAGATGAAGGTACACACCCATTAAGGTGAATCCAATCCCTACCTAAGAGCACTTTGTAATTAGAAGTGGAGTCTATTACAAATAAAGTTGTTCCCATTAACCTGGAACCAACTTGAAATTGTAAAGCTACTACTCCTCTAGCCTCAGATGATCCACCAGAAAAATTACTTATATTTACCTCAGTAGGAAGTAAGTCATCGATAGACTTACCAATAGCTTTTAGTGTCCTAGATGGGAGAATGTTGACAACAACCCCATTGTCTACCAACACCTTTTCCACTGGTACCCCATCCAAAAAAGCTTTAACATACAGAGGCCTCAGATGTTTAATAAGCTTATCTTCTGGTTTTTGAAGTACAACTTTCTCCCTATCGACAGACTTAATGACCTCGATTGATCTCAATGGCTTGGCCTGTGTCTCAACTATTGCTATCTGAACAGCTGGTTCTGTCAAATCTTCAACATCATCTGCCAAGTTATCTGGCTGGTTTGGTTTGGCCTGAAACCTCTATGGGATGGCCATAATCATGTTGCACTCCTTGGAAGGGGGCAAAGAACCAAAATGAATGGTAGCCAACTTTTCTCTAAAGTCACCACCAGAACTGTCTGATTTCACTTCATCTTCTTGAACCCCTTTATTAACATTCTTGTTATCAATGACTATCTCCTGATCTTGATCATCTTTCATTACCAAATCTTTTTTGTTATTGTTATCTTCTTCATCAGACATCAAGTCTTTCTCTAACTGTTTCAGCTTTTGCCTTAACAAAGCCTTCTCTGAAGGCTTACCCACAGGTCCATCTTCAGTCTCTTCTAGTCCCATTTTCCTTTTCAAAATCTGAACTAGTTGCACTGGATGGGTCTTAGGAGTTGAACCTTTCACTTCTTTTCCTTTAGCAGCAGGAACCAATCCTTCCCTAGTCCACACTCAGTCTTGTCTTCCAGATGGTTTATCCCATGCAGCAGTGGACATCATAGCATGAAACCTTCTTTGTTCTCTCCTTTTCTGAGTTCTTGTTTCTCCCATTGGTCTCCAACCACTCATGGGAAACTTTGGATGTGACACTCCTTGCCATCCCAAATGAGATGGTATTGGAGGTTTCACCATTCTTGGCTGAACTAGTTGCATTTATGGCCTCACTCTTGGGCCATGATGCTGCTGCTGATATCTTCCACATGGTCTTACGAATTGTTGATGCCCTCCATATGGCCTTCCAAATTGTTGATGGCCACTATGTAATGCACCAAATTGTTGCTGCTGGCCACTATATGGCCTAGTTAGAACCCTTGGGTTTCCATAAGCCTTAGAACCCTTATGTTGATTGAGCATAGCCCTCACATTGCTAGCTCCAACCAAGCATGGATGAACAGGTGCACCCTAAAATAAGAATAGAGCATCATCCTTACCATAGTTCTCTACAGATCCAAAAATTTCAGGATCTGTTCCATCATAGAACAAACAATCATTATCAAAAATTTGTAAATCTCCATTTCCCATAGTATTAAACCTCAGGCCAACATCTTTTCCAATTTGTTGAATCCCATTAATCACAATGGCCTTAGTTTTTTCTTTCTCAGAACCACATCTGAAACAGATGAAACTCTCACTTGGTTCCTTTTGAACTCTTTTTCCGTTTGCTTCCTTTGCCATTTTCTCCAGCCTTTCCTTGTGAAGTTTTTCTAACTCCACCAACAAAACTCTAGGATTTTTCCCTTTTTTCTTCTGATCAGTAGCCACCATATTGATTTCCACCATACTAGGAAATGGATCACTGTCAACTGCCATTACCCCTTTATCTTTTTCGAGATACTTCAACTTCCTTTTCTGAATTAAATCATGCACACAATTGTGAAATGTAACACAATTATTAGTAGAATGTCTAAAAGAATTATGGCATTTGCAATATTCCTTGCCAACTCTGTCCCTATCTTTAGGAATGTTGTGGCCTGGAGTTAAAGTTAAAAACTTATTTGTTAATAACTCATCAAATAATGCATCTGCTTTAGACAAATCAAAAGAATATTGTCTATGTGATATAGCCACATTCTTTTTGGCTGGTTGTGTTGCTGGCATGCTTATAGGTTGGTCTGTCTTTCTTAATGTCTCATAAACCACAGGTTTTTTACCTATTACTTGGGCAACATCAATGTCAACTTCCATGTCAAATTCGACTTAATAAGTGCCCAATAAGGCTGCATTTCTATGTTGTTCTTCTCTAAGAATGGCCTTATAACTAGTTGCCCTTGAAGACAAATCAAATAAATCCCTAAACATCATGCCTTCAAATTTTTTCCTAAGCTCAAAATTTAAACCATTTTGGGCTAATCTTATTATTTTTATTTCAGGCATGTATACATGGCAGCGGTTTTTTGCTTTTTTAAACCTATCGATGTACTGTTCTGCACTTTCGCCTTGTCTTTTTTTAAATTTTGAGAAGTCCACCATTGTCACTTCAGGTTCAGTTCTAAAGGACTGAGCATGAAACTGATTTTCCATGCCTTGCCAAGTATGAACAGAGTTCTCTGGCAAGTTAATAAACCAAGAAATGCCACTTTCGACAAAGAATGAGGAAAGAGCTTTACCTTTAAATTATCATCATAACCATGTTCTCCACACTGGAGTATGAATATGCCCACATGTTCTATGGTTGATTGTCTTTCCTCTCCTGTGAATAAAGTAAACTCAGGAATTCTGTAATTCCTTGGAATGGGAATTGTTTCCATCCATGGAGGGTAAGGACTCCTAAACATTGGTCTATCTTGTCTTCTCAAGCCTGGACCATACATTTCCTGTATGATGTTCATTATTTGTGGTCTGTTGACTTGAGGTTCTAAGTATTGCTGTTGCTACCCTCCTCCTTCAACCTCTAGTTGGAAGTAAGGATTAGGAGGAGCAGGACCTCTAGGCCTTGCATGTATCATGTAGGGTTCAAAATATGGTTGCGGCATGGTAAAATCCCTTGCATCTTGAAGCCTTACTTGATTAAATGGCCTATTTCTCTGTTATGCCATAGCCTGATAACCAGGCCCTTCAAATGCAAGGCTATCATACATTTGTGGCCTTAGTTGCCCCCAGGTCTCATTCCCATATTATTTATATTGTAATTAAACACTGGGTTTGTATGATATGTAGGTTGTTCCCTCTCAAACATTGGATTTATGTTCATTCCCTCCGCATATCTCTCTTGGAGTGTGGGAGGTCTATAAAATGATACGGGTTCACTTACTTTTTCATGATGTTGAAAGCCCATTTGGGGCTTAGGTTGTGCTCTTTTCCCCTGTGCTTCCTCTCCAATCTTTCTGGATTGACTGGGCTTGATGTTGGCTTTCTCAAACAAAGCCATTACGTCATCAATCATCACTTGGTTCTCATATGCTGACATGGAACCAATTGCTTGCTAGGTATGCAGCAAAAGAGCCTTTCTTGAATCAACTGGTAGACGACTGGATTGGCCAGTTTTGGCCACATTTTGGCCATTTCCTTGGCCTATTTCTTGCCTAGCCACTGAATGGCCATCAGTTAAGTTGTCTTGTACTCCTTCAATTTCATCGTCCAACTCTTCTTCATCTTCGACCCTTTTCTCAGGATCTTCAAAGACTTCATGATGTTTCTTCCTAGCCATCACTCCAAATTAGACAGGTCCCACTGGACGTGCCAAAATATGTTAGCAAAAAATCTAGTCTGAGCCAAATCAACAAGGGTGATTCGACAGAGAAGCCAAACTTTTACAAATAACAATAAATCAAGCAATTGTGGTCTGAACATCTTATGCCTTGACAGGTTCAAGGACTTCTTTGGAGGCTGTGATGCGAAGAAACAAGAAGCAATAAACTGAAAATCAATTGTTGAACAAACAAACTTGAAATGTAATCAGTAAAATTAAACTTCCAGTTCAATGTACATGACAATCGACGGAGAATTCTTAGTTATAGAAACTGAACTGCAGATAGACTACTCCTAAGTAAGAACTAACTAAGTTAAGTTACTTCTAATGCTATAAAGGTTATAAATTTGTTTGAAGGTCCTTTCTAACTTCAAATTCCCAGCTTTTATATTACTAATCTTCATACTCCACTGCTGCTCTGCTGTCACATGTCCCATCACATAGCCAACTACTTCCACTTCAATGCCCATGATCTCTGCAACTGCCAGTAATTGCTTCTCTGTTGCAGCTTTTCTTCTTCTAGGAAACATGACACGTATCCTGTATATCTTGCATGCTAACTTTATGGCTTGACACTTGGGCCATGTTTGCCCACGTTCCACTTCATTACTAGACGAATCGACAGGGAAAACTGTAACGACCACATCTATCTCTTTAATCATTTCCTTTCTGTCACTTGCTCTATATTCTAGGCTTCGTATTCACTTGCTTTTCACTTGTAAACTTGTGGAAACTCGTAGCCTTTAAACCTAGCATCCGCTGGACCAATTTTCTGCATTTGTTACATACAATCAACAAAGAATATGCAATTTTTAGTGTCAACACTTTCCAATATTGAATTCCATCCACAGTGACTAACTGAACCACCAGTGCTTGAATTGGCTAGAATTCTTGCCTGTGGAGCCCAAACCTCCACAACTAATCCTCTCTCTCCTACTCTGTCAATAAACCCTTTAGGCAGTGCTTCTTCAACCTCAATTTTCTCTCCCATAGGAAACCTAACAATCCATATGAAATTAACATTGCTAAGCTCTAACCCATGTACTATCTCTGCAATCTCTTCCTTGGACATAAAATACTCGCTCCAAAAGGAAACAAACACAGTGGAGTACTCACCCTTGTTGTCAAGCCATTGTATGATCTCAGAGTTCTTGTTTTCATCATCGACAAAGCCTTGAATAAGTGGACCAACAGGGACAACTCTTTTCTCACCTATAGCCGACAGGTAATCGATGTATTTTCCTTCAAGCTCTCAAAAAGTATTGAACAACATGAAGTTGCAAGGTGGTTGATCATTATTTACAAGGATGACTTGTTTTTCTTTGGATGTTTTTGCAGCAGTCTCCATCATTTGGTGAAACAGCTTTTCGTGGAATTCATGAAGCAAATTGCCGGAAATGCGAATTTAACATCGGGGTGAAATATATGACGGCTAAAACAAACTGGCATAGCTCCGGAAGTCATGAGATGAATTGCAGGAATATTATACGAGGAGGCAATGGGTCGTGCCAATGACGGCTTGAAGTCATGAATAACAAGGTCTGGGCTTAGCGTTTTGAGGATGTTGGAGAAGTTTGGGCTTGCCATTTCAAAGGCTTCTTGGAGGGTGGAATTGAGATAGATTGGGAGGCCATTGGTTGTGTGGTAGTGAGGAGGAAGCTCAGGCAAGGATGCAAGGTGGATTTCTACTAGTTCAATGGAGAGAGAGAGTACTTATCTATAATTCTTTTCTTGATGGATTTGAGATTGATTGGTGTTGAACAGAAATATATGTGAAAGTTTCTCTCAAAAAGTTTCTTGGCAAGCTCTAGGAAGGGAGAGATATGACCGTGGGCCAACCATGGTAGCATTAGGACATTATCTTGCTCTATTTTGAACCCATGATTCCCTCTCTCTCCCTTTGGTGAGGCTTTTGTTTTGGTGATGGGTGATCAAGACAAGAATGGTGGTGCCCTCAATGATGTTTAAGACTGACAAAAAAGAAAAAATCTCTTATCTATTACACATTCAGTGACGTCAGGTCCAACTCTCTTGTCACATCACTTTGGATGAATTTATGTCTAAAAATATGAATATTATATATATACATTTCGATAACACAATGTTGATACTGGAAGATATGGATCAAACATGAGGCTCATAATATAGTCGAAAAGTCTATGGTTCAAAAAGCAAATTATAAAAAATTATAAATAAATAAATGAGACTATCATATTCATGATTAGCATTTGAAGTGATTCTTGTGGGTCCATATAAACAGTAAATCTAGATATTTTTTAGATTTTTATTTCTGGAATTATAGTATTGTACTAATAATTAGATTTTTATTTCTGGAATTATAGTATTGTACTAATAATAATTATGAACTCTAGGGATAGAAAGGTAAGGCCCTGATGTATTTCAAGAGCATTATAATTTTGTTATCAGTTATATTATAAATTTAAAAATTTTACACGAAATATTAATTTTTGTCTTAAATTTATTAATATTTAGATTCTACGTTACATCTATTTATATTTACCGCATAAGCACATCACTCAAAAAAAATATAAAATAATATGTTTAGGACAATTTTTTTTGTTTTTTCTGTAAATCACTTAAAGAACAATGCTTCAATCCCACACTAAGGTCAAATTTGGCAAGTTGTTAAAAAGTTAAAAAGTTATTCAAAAAGTTAAAAAGTTATCACTATTCATCAAAAGTCAAAAATTACGGCTACACAACTCTCAATCCTAATTTTTTCCTACACACTAATTTATACAATTTTTTAATACACATTTTTCATAAAAAGTCAATAGGACTTAATGGTATTTAAATCTACCTAATGAAACTAGTTGGAAATTGCACCTAAAAATAAAATGACAGATGATACATCCCTAATCGAGGCCCTTAATTTCACTGCTAATAACGTAGCTAAGATCTATGTGAAACGATTCTACACTCCTCTCTCTTTCATCTTTAACCCCGAATTTCACATCAATAGGGGTGAAATTGGGGAGACAAAATTAAAGAAATGAATCATTTTTCAAAAAGAATATAACAACCTACTGTGTTTAGTTACATCATTATGTGAAAATAGAATTATTTTATTTATTTATTTTTTACAAAAAATGAGATTTAAAGGGGACAAAAATAGAGCAACAATTCCAATACAGGCCCCATGTTAGGAAAATGATTTTTTCCCCGAATTTTGTCCCCCCTAATCCCCCGAATGCCATTCTTTTTTTTTTTTTCTTCTTCTTCTTCATGCAGGTGCAGGTCTGAGACAGAGGGAGAGGGAGAGGGAGAGAAAGAGAAAGAGGGAGAGGGCGGAGCGGAGAGGAAGCAGAGACGATCGTCGCGGCACTCTTAGTCCAGTCCGATCGCCGGCGATCGTTCGCCAGCTCGCCAGATCGTTCACAGGCTAAGCAGCTCGTCGCCAAGCTTGTCGGCCATTAATCGTCTCAGCCCGCTCTCTGCCTCTGCCTCTGCCTCTGCCTCCGCCCCCTGCCCAGCCCGGTTGATGTTGGCCCCTCCAGTCCAGCCCTTCTTCTTCTTCTTCTTCCTTCTCTTCTTCTTCCTTTTTCGAATTCGGGGGGGAGGGGGGGCTTTCGAGCTCCCTAGCACGACTCCCCATGTTATTATCAGACAAATATATATCAGACACTTCGCCAAGTTGTTGGGTAAGAGTTGTTTATTCAAGATCGCTTCAAGAAGACCTAATAAAATAAATAAAGGATTTTTATTTTCTTTGGTTTTCAAAAATTATTTTTGTTTATTTTTAGTTTTTTTTAGTTTTTTTTTTTTAATTATAAAACAAATGAACTTTTCTACATCTTCAAAGAAGTTTGCACTTTGACAATTAACCCAGTAATTAATTTTAGTTTGTGACAATTAACAATGTCTGTTTGCGGCATTTGCTCAAACACCTAGCAGGCACAAAGAGAAGTTAAAGATTCTAAGAAAATAAAATCCAAAGCAATCATACAAGAGCAATCAAACACAATATTTGTACACAAACCAACAAAGAGGGGATCAAAAATATGTCGTGATGTTTCTCAATGTCCCCAATCGAGAGAAATAGAGAGCATTGAGTGTACTGAAACAGTCATTCAATCTCAAATATGAGAGCAATTGTCTTCGATTTCGATGGCCTTCGTTGTTCTTCTCTAATTTTTGGGTTAATTACACTTTTCACCTTTATGTAGTTTGACTCAAATTTTACTTTAATTTTTATAATTTTAATTTTAATAATTCAATTCCTATATTTTTAGACTAATTTTAATTTGGTTATTCCGTCTAAATTTTTGTTAATTTTATTTACATGTATACTTCAAAATTGACAACTTTCTTAAAATTATTAATTTTAACCTTAAATAATGTACAAATTTTTAAGCCTCTTAACCTGTGTTTTAAAAACACATATTAACATGATCCCTTTTGTTTACATCTTCACACATTTTTAATCCTAACTTCACACTCACCTCAACCATTACTTGTGATGCCACCGCCATTAACTGAGCACTATCCTTAGCCATCCCACCTCCGCAACCACCAGCATCATAGCCCATTTTATATCACATTTAATATATCACCTTATATATCAATACTGCATTAGAGGTAAACATGATTGTAGAACTTATTACACCAATAATGTGATTACTCATAAAATAAGGTACTGAAATGTGACTAAGAAAAAGAGCAGCCAAACCCAATACTTTAGTCCCATAATAACAAACATCATTAACTTGTATACAACCAAATCAAGGATCAGTTTGTATATATATTAAGCCTAAAGATCTCCTGTCCCCAAATATTCTTCTCCTCCTATCCCAAATCACTCACAACCATTGGATATATATTGAGATTATCAAATCTTGAGATTCTCATATGCTCCAATGGTTATGAGTAATTTGGAACAGAAGGAAAAGAATATTTAGAGATAGGAAATCTTTGCTCATATATTACATAGGACAATAAGATTTATTACGGAAAGAACAAATCACAACAAAACAATAGCTCTTAACCACCTAAATATTTCAATAAAGTCACAATACTAATTTTTAAGCAACTTCGAATCCTTACAAAGCTGCATCAACACTTCTACTGCTTCATCTATCTCTTCATCTCCTT
Organism: Camellia sinensis; assembly: GCF_004153795.1. NCBI lineage: Eukaryota > Viridiplantae > Streptophyta > Magnoliopsida > Ericales > Theaceae > Camellia > Camellia sinensis. The sequence goes on along the minus strand of NW_021024933.1, from coordinate 1,418,664 downwards.
TCCTTCTTATCTTCTCCCCAAAATTTCTTGCTTTCATCCTTATGTCCTCTCCACTTTTCTCCACCACAACCTTCCTTATTACCTGTGCTATCTCTTCTCTGTTGAGTCTTCCATTCATGTCTCTGTTGACCTCCATAGCCACACCAACCTCCTCCACCAGTTTAGCATTCAATGGCTGCTCAAAGTGAATGGGTATGGCTACAATTGGAACCCCATAAAATAGGCTTTCCAACATTGAATTCCACCCACAGTGACTCACAAAGCCACCGGTGCTTGAATGGGCTAGAATTCTTGCCTGTGGAGCCCAACCCTCCACCATCAATCCTCTAACCCCTACCCTGTCAATAAACCCCTTTGGCAGCACTGCTTCAACCTCAACTTTCTCTCCCTCAGGAAACCTAACAACCCATATGAAATTAACCTTGCTAAACTCTAACCCATGAGCTATCTCTTCAATCTCTTCCTTGGACATAAAATACTCACTCCCAAATGAAACAAACAAAGTGGAGTACTCACCCTTGTTCTCAAGCCATTGTATGATCTCAGAGTGCTCCTTTTCATCATCAACAATGCCTTGAACAAGTGGACCAACAGGGACAACCCTTTTATCACCTGTAACTGACAAGTGATCGATGTATTTTCCTTCAAGCTCTCTAAAAGTGTTGAACAACGTGATGTTGCAAGGTGGTTGATCATTGTTCACAGGGGTGGATTGTTTTTCTTTGGCTGTTCTTGCAACATCCATGACCATCTGGCGAAACAGCTTTTCCTGGAATTCGTGAAGACGAATTGCCGGAAATGGAAATTCAACATCGGGGTGATTAAACATATGACTGCCAAAACTAACCACCGCAGCTCCGGCAGTCATGAGCTGAACTGCAGGAATATTATAGGACGAGGCAATGGATTGTGCCGATGACGGCTTGAAGTCATGAATAACAAGGTCTGGGCTTAGTGTTTTGAGGATGTTGGAGAAGTCTGGGCTTGCCATTTCAAAAGCTTCTTGGAGGGTGGAATTGAGGTGGAGTGGGAGGCCATTGGTGGTGTGGTGGTGAGGAGGAAGCTCAGGCGAGGTGGGAAGGTGGATTTCTACAAGTTCAATGGAGAGAGAGTACTTGTCTGTGATTCTTTTCTTGATGGATTTGAGATTGATTGGTGTAGAACATAAATATATGTGGAAGTTTTTGTGTGTGAGTTTCTTGGCAAGCTCTAGGAAGGGGGTGATGTGACCTTGGGCTAACCATGGTAGCATTAGGACATTCATTTTGCTCTGTTTTGAATCCATGATCTCTTCTGTCCTCGGTGAGGCCTTTTGTTGTGGTGAATGTTGATGCATTCAATGATATAAAAGGCAAGAATATTGTTGATGCACTCAATGATATATATGCATTTTTGCAGGGCCGACTCAACACATGTGAGGCCTAAAGCAAAAGTTCAAAGTTTATTTTTTTATTATTATTATTATTTTTTAATATGTTTAGTCGAGAGCATATTGTAATAGTAAATCATAATTTTTGAATGTAGAGTTTCAAACAAACACTGATGATCCACAATTTATTTGAACACAAGAAAAAATATATTTATCATTAGATGAATTTCAATACCATATAACAAACACGTGTACTTGTTGAGTTCACAATAAAAAAACAAACAATGTCATGTGTATATTTTTTTGTCATAATTTTTTAAATATAATAAATTTTACATATACACATAACATTTGTTATTTGGATACACATAAAAAATAAAAATATAATAATAAATATCCTCCGATAATATATAATCTCTTTTTTTTCTTTTATTTTTTATCGGCTATACGGAGCCTGTTTCCTTTCTTTTGTAAGCCAATGTGACTTCTTTATTATAGTTTGAAAAAAGCTACTGAAGCCTTGTTCTTTTTTGTTTTTTGTTTTTTTAATTGTCTATATGAGACCTTAGTTCAAAATGAGGCCTTTATTAAACCAGGGGCCTAAAGCAGGTCCTTCATTGCCTTCCCTCTTCAGCAAGCCCTGCATTTGGGAAATGGAGGAGGGGTGCTTGCTCTACCGTAGGGGTGCTGTGTTTAAGGCTACAAACAAATCGAACCGAGTTAAATTTTGCTGAATTTAAGCTCTGCTCGTTTACTTATCGAGCTCATTTATTGAGTTCAAACTCGACTTGATAAGGAACTGGACTCGAGTTTAGTTCGGCTCAGCTCGTTAATAGTAATGAAACTCGAGCCCAGCTCGATTCGGCTCGATAATTTTTTTAATATTATTTATATCATTTAAATAAAAATATTTAAATAAAAAATTCTATTTATATTATTTAATATATAATGTATTTATACTATTATTTATTATTTACCCTTCTTTTTTCTCTTTCTTTTTTTTTTTAATCTCCCTAACAGTTAATTTATTATTTGCCATTACCCTTCTCATCCTTGATCTCCTCTCTATTTCTCTCTGTTAAATGTTATTTTATAACTTTATTACTTTGTGTATATATACATATATACATATATGGTCCTATTTTGTAGAGCTTTTTTAAGTTAAAAGCTGATAATCAGAAAGTAAAAATTAAAAGCACCCTTATCCTAACTTTCAAATAATTAGCTTTTTCAGCTTATTTAAGTTATTTCTGTTTAATAAGCTATAAGTGAAAACGGTACCAAACAGTCTAATACAAACTCCCAAATCAAAATAAGTCATAATCACTCCAAAAACTGTAACAAACCATCCCTATATCATGGACATTCAAGCATAAGATTCAAAGCTGTGTATGAAATATGATCAAATGGTTCAACATGCTGATTTCTCGCCCCAATATTTCATGAGTGGCAAAAGAAGATTGAAAAATAAAAATGAAAAAATATTAAAGAACGTTAATAAGGAAAATTTCCAAAGTATCAAAAAACAGAAAAAAAAAAAAGAAAAAAAAAAGGACAGAAATAATGGATCTGAAACGTTAAAGAGGAAATTGAAGAGTTGAAAACGTTAACCTCCGCTAAGTTTAAATGTAGGGGGGGGGCAGAAATAATGGATCTGAAACGTTAAAGAGGAAATTGAAGAGTTGAAAACGTTAACCTCCGCTAAGTTTAAATGTAGGGTTATAAATAAATCGGGTCGAACCGAGTTTTATTGAGGTTGATCTTGAATAAATCGGGTCGAACCGAGTTTTATTGAGGTTGATCTTGACTGGATAACTAATTAGGTTCGAATTCGGCTCAGTTGGACTTGATCAGATTTTTTTATATTATTTAATATATTTATGCTATTATTTACATATATTTATATATTATTTAAATAAAGATAAATAAGCTGAGCATGAGCCAACTTGTTTACTAAACGAGTCGAGCCATAACCAAACCCTTAACGAGCTGAACTAGCTTGCAAGCGGCTTATTTCATTTGTTGCCCTATTTAAATGTTACACATTGGGCCATTGTTATAGCGACCCTGGTCTTTTCCCATTTAATTATTGTATCCGGACTGTTCCGTAGATTTTGTCATTGTATAATGGTTGTTGTTGTTATTCCTTATTTTCTCTTTTGGAATTATAGGATGTGTTGGGCAGGTTTGTTTCAGGTTGGTTGGGTTTAGAGTACTCTGATGAATAATTCAAAGATTCATTTTCTTTTAATAATGCACGTTAATGCTATGTACATTATGGGTTTAATTTGAGGGCGTTACAATTGTTGTCATGTGGCAAGTCTTTATTGGGACTAAGATTGTAAATGAACAGGGTCATTCATGAACAGGTTCGAGCTCGTCTCAGTAAAGACTCGTTAAAACTCAATTTGTATTGCGTTCAAGCTCGAGCTTGAACTCATTAAAATCTTAATAAAAAAATTCCAAATGTATTAAAGCTCGGCTCAATAAGTCAGCTTATTAGCTGACTCGTTTAACATTTAATAGAATAAATAAATGTATTATTTATATATGAAATAATGTAAAAATATGAATAAAAATAAGAAAAATGTGTTATTTATATATTTAAATAATATAAATGTAAATAATAGCTAATTTATTTATATGTAAATAATAGTTAATTATAGATAATACATTTATATAATAGTAGTGGTAGATATTATTATTTTGGTAAGATATTGATTTTCTTTTTTAGTATGTTTATATATATTGTATATATAATTCTATAATCAAAGTTTCAATTATAATTTTAGTCTCATACGCAAGTGTGAATTTATAATTTTTTTGACTCGTTAAGGCTTGTGAACAGATTTGAGCTCGAGTTAAGTCTAAGCAAAATTGGCTGGAGTTCAGTTCGTTAAATTTTTATTGAACTTAAACTCGAGTTCAAACTTGTTAAAATCTTAATAAACAAGGCTAAACATACTAAAGTTCAAATCGGTTCGGCTCAACTCATTTGCAGTCCTAATTGGGACACATCATCCACAACACCAGTGTTGACTAAGGTGGGCATCAGCCCATCGGCCCGCTCAACCCACCCAATCTAGTCCTATTTTTTTAGGGTTTGGAAATGTTATTTTAGCCCATAGGATCAGGCTGTGCCAACATTTTCAGCCCAATATATTAATGGGCTAGGTTTGGAATTTATATTTTCAACCTAGCCTATTAAATTAATGAATTAATTAATTAAATATATTAAAATATATATTCTTTATTGGAATGTAGATTTTATCTTTGTTGATTTATTGAAATCCACATTTATGGTGATGTGTGATTCAATTTATTTAAAAAATCTTTCAATTTATAATGACATCTATATATTTATTTAATAAATATAATGCACGATTGAATTCAGTTATGAAATGTTTAAATTTATTTTTTTTTTTTAACATATAGCCTAATTAATAGACTTGGAATTTATAATTATTTTTTGGCTCAAACTTGGACAAATACAGAGACCCGATATTAGGACCAAACCGAACTTAAACCAAAAAAAAAAAAAAAAACCTTATTATATAGTGCTAGCCTGATCTGAATCTGGCTCGGCCGACGAATGCCCACCGTACCGTTGATTGCAGCAAAACCAATCCCAGAAAAGTCCATGGTTGACCATAAAAAAAAATCAGACTATCATATTCATGAGTCAGAATTAGTTGTTGTGAGTCCCTATCTTCATTAAATCTATTGATGTTAAATTTTTGGTATTTTTTGGGTTTTTATTTCTAAAATTCTAGTATTGCTATAATAATATATTATAAATTCTGGGGGATAGAGTGGGAAGGTCCTGTGATGCAGACATTATAATTTTTCTATTAGTAATATTACAAATAAAAAAATATATATATATTTAAAATTTTTATTCAGAAATATCAATATATAATCTAAATTTATTCGTATTTGAATCTCACATTGCACTAATTCAATTTTTATCACACAGTCCACTTAAAAAAGTCTAGAACTGTTTTTCTATAAATATGTTAAATTAAAGAATTATAGGAAAATATTAAAAAAATCGGGCAAATTACACTCAAAGTCTCTAAATTTTACCCCTTGTGTCATTTTGGTCTCTACGTTTTCAAATGTCTCGATTTTGACTCTTAATTTTAAATTTTGTGTCAATTTTGTCTAATTGATAATACCATTAGTGTTTTTAATGAAAAATTATCACTAAATTGGTTGAAGTCAACTCACTAAATTCAGCAAGTTTATAATTTTGTCCCTAAGGACCCGTTTCTTTTATGTTGCAGGGAGGGGATTGGGATTCATAGTGAGTTAGGATCCACTAATATCATGTTTGTTTTGAGAGATGGAGAGGGGATTCGTAATCTTCTCCGGACTATACGAATCCCCATGGAGAGGGGATTAGGATAGGCCCCGTGAGACTTGATATTATAAATTAGTCTGCGGTACTATTTTTTTATATATTTTTTTATTTTTTATTTTATTTTTTACATGTTGGGCATTTTTTTTTTTGGAACATTAATGTTTAATTTTTTGTATTTTTTGTTAAGTAAAAATCATTGTTTTATTTTTTTATGGAATTTTTTTTAATTTTTAATTTTATTTTTTACATGTTGGTCTTTTTTTTTGAACATTAATGTTTAATGTTTTGCATTTTTTTTATTTTTTTTATTATTTTATATAAAAATATTTCAACAATCCTTACACCAACAACTATCATCAAAATAAACGTAATTTTACTTAATCCCCTCACTATCAATCTCCTCACTATCAATTATCTCCATTCTACCTCTAAAAACAAACAGGGGCCTAAAAACATGATAAATGTTACTTATATGCTTACTTTCTATAAAAAAATGTTAACAGTTGTAATCAATTGAACTAAATTGAGACAAAATCATAAATTCATTGTCAAAATTAAGCCTAAAATGATATAACAACAACAATAGAACTATCAGCGTAATTTGCCCATCTCTTTTTTTGTCCTTTTCAATTGGTTTTTTCACCAAATACAACTAAACACAAGCCATAAACTTTTACAACATTAATCACAAAATTTTAAATATTTTATTACTATTTGTTTGCTTTATATCCTCTCTGTACTGTAAAACATTTCTTTGGACTTTACAAACTAAAATTTATTATAGGGCTAAAAAATATATACTACTTTTAATCTTAAAAAGTTAAGGGTCACTTATCGGTAGCTGTCATGTATAAAGTTCAAAACTTATCTAAAATTAAAATAAAATATCTACATTAATTAGTTTTATATATTTTTAATTGTTATCAAAAAAAAAATTTTTTTATAAAAGAAAATTAAAAACGTTGTTACGTTCCACCACTGCCAGACTTTCGTTAGACGATCATTGGAAGCTCACTGGAATGTTCAACATCATCGAAAAGTAGCTGAAGTATTGCCGAAAATTTGCCAGAGTATCGCCAGAGTATTCTAGACATTACTGAAAATTGCCAGAATGTTTAAAACGTTCGCTAGATGTCAAGAGTATCATTAGAAACTCACTAGAATGTCGAGAATATTGCTAGGAAAAAAATAAATAAATGGAAAAATTAGAGTGAAAAAACATAGTAAAATGTGTTAAATATTGATAAATTGAAGGGAAAAAAAACCGTAACAACAAACAACGACAATGGAAAAAACATATGTTACTTTTCAATTTTTATAAGGTTTAAGCAAATAATTTTCAATATTGATCAAACTAAAAACTAAGTTTTGAAACTGTAAAAATATTACAGTTTTAAAACATGATTCTATTAAGCATTTATCTTTATTAATCAAACTGAAAAATATATTATGAAATTGTAAACTTTTACAGTTCTAAAGTATGTTACGAAACTATAAAATTTTACAGTTTTAAAGTATGATTAATTTCCATATCAAAAAAAACTAAAATTGAAATATTTTACAGTTTTCACTGCCTGTAACTAAAACTTGAAAACAACTTATTTATAATTTGAAATTTTTTTCCATTAAAACAGGAAATGTAAAGTATGTAGGAGAGAAAAAGTAGAAAAATTGAAGGATCGAAGGAGAGAGACAAACATAGAGAAAAGATTGTACTCTGACAACTATTTTTGGTTTAAATCTACCCGGATCTGATGTAGATCTACTCATCTTCTTCGTTGGAAACTCATCTCATTCGCTGTTGGTAAGGGCGAAGCAATGAGTCAGTGGTTGATGGTTGCTGATGAACCCTAATCAATGATGGTCGTCGGTGACTGCATATCAGAAAAAGAAAGAGAGGAAGAATTACGTAGTCACCAGTCACCGGATATCAAAAAGAAAAGAGAAAGAGAAGAAGGAGAACGTAGAGCAAGTAAATAAGGAAAACACCCAAAAGGTTGTAGAATTAAATAAAATACACATCTTTTAAAGAGGATATGTGAGTAATTTGCTCAAAAGTTAATTGAGCAATAAAAAATTGATAATAAAAATTAAGTTTGAAAATTCAAAACATTTAAAAAAATCACTAAAGATTTTCTAAATCATTAAATACTATCCAAAAACATAGTGGTGTTGATACATCACGGATTCACGTCAAATTTAGACCATGACGGGAGTAATTGATTCCATCTATTATACAAATTTAGAGTAAGTTTGAGAAATTATAATAATAGTCAAAAAGTTAAAAAGTAATTAAAAAAATTAAAAAATTATAGATTTCTTTTCTCTCTATTTTATATATATATATATATATATATTTATAAAAAATTAAAAAATTATCTCAAACATATTAATTTTTTCACCTCATATTTCAATTAGAAAATTACGAAAATATCCTATTCACAAATCAACCGCTAATGAAAATGTCTAATATGATTATATGGAGTTGACAGGTAATTATAAATAAAACAACGCTTCGGATGTGTCGACGATAATAAGAGAAAAACAAATAGATAATTTGTCTAAATTGCCCTTCTCCCATAGTTATCTATATCTATACATTATCTATCTATCTATATCTGTAACGCCCTCAAAATAACAACATTAAACCCATCCATATAGAGACATGCATTGATACATAAAAGTCCACATTCATCTATTCATCAGAGTATTTCATTACAAAAGTATTACATGATTACAACAGAAGCAAATGCCTTACGGGCTTACAGCTTTCCAAGTTAACACTTGGTTACAAAAGAGGGTGCTAGCTTAAATACACATTAAGTTCTAGGCTCAAATCTATATGTGATACAATCAAGGAAGAATAAGGCAAAAAAAGTGTGTCTGCCTCTAGCCTTCCAAGCTATGTCCTCAGAGGTGGCGTGCTACCTGTACCTGAAAATAATGTTCCCATATAGGGTGAGCCACAGCCCAGTAGAAATATACTAAACCGACTATGAACAATGCCTAAAAGATTTGCAACTGATAGGTAGTCAAAACTTACGCTTCCATTTACATCTTATAAAAATTCCATGACAGCCAAGTCTATGTTACAATTCACTTTTCATTTCTTATTCAACTTTGAGTTTGAAAACAAGGCTCAGTACTCTGGCCAAAACATTTGATGAGATTATAGCTCATCACTAGAACACTTTCGAAATCCAAGGTGGATACACATTTTGGTGTTGTATCAATAACGCATAAACTACTTCCATACTTCACAAACAATGATGATATACATTTCAGTGCTATATCAAATCAAACAAACTTTTCAAATGTCCCAACATTAATCTCATTTCTCTATGCCTAACATGCATATAGGTTTATATATTTAAAACCCCAGCTTTTGTAAAATTACACAAAGGCCCAAACTTTCTCAAAATACCCAACAACCCCGAACATATCAAAATGCTAAAATTCAAAGACAAAGTTCATAAGATGGAGTAGGTTATCCCTACCTCAAATAATGGGACCCAACGAAGGAGATGAAGAAACGAAAATGCTCCAAATCCCGAAATTTTCAGATTAAAAGATAGTCCTCGACGATCAACACAACTTTTGTAAAGGCCCAAGGTGAGAAAACAACTCCTACTAGATCAATTCTAAGAGAGAAGTTAGGTAACTCTCAAAATAGCTTTTTGGAAAAGTAAGAGAGAGAAAAGATGTTGAAAAGTGAACAAAAAAGTCGGATCTCGACTTTATATAAAAGTCGCCCCGCTCGAGCGTCAAACTCCCCACTCGAGCGTCACTCACAGATTCCCGCTCGAGCGTCAACAATCCCGCTCGAGCGGCGGATACACACTCCCAGAACTTTTGCAGACAGGTCTCCCGCTTGAGCTTCCAACTCCCTACTCGAGCGGCACTCACACAATCTTGCTCGAGCGGCCAATCCCACGCTCGAGCGTCGAACACTGCACAGGAGATACTGGATGGGTGAAACTCCCGCTCGAGCGCCAAAAACCCCCGCTCGAGCGGACAAGTCAGAATCTGGGCAACTAGTTTTGGTTTCTAATCACAACCAACCTGTAACAAATCTGCCCAACACATCCTATAACTCAAATACAAAGTAAGAAAGGATGTACTCCAGGTAATAATCAACTACTATCATCCACGGACACATGTCCGGATCACTGTACAACAAGGACAAACCCGGGATCGCTATAATATCTATACTATATATTAAGTAAAAGGGAGCTTTTAATCCCAAGGCCTGTGGGAGTTTCAATATTTCAATCTGAATTTTCTAAATTTCTTATTAAAAATAAAAATAAACTCAGCATTTATTGATTTGGTCAAAATCTCCTGATCAGCATTTATTAACTTTTTTCAATCTACATGTCTTTCCACATGCCTGCATTTATTGACTTGGTCAAAATCTCCTGATCAGCATTTAAAATCCCCTCATACAAATAATTATAGATACAATCCGTGTATAGTTACTGCAGTACCCTTTTCAATTTCTCCCATACATTATGGTTAGTGATAAGATTGTTAAATTATTTTTATAAAAAATCTTAAAAAACATAATTTATATATTAAAAAAAATCTAAAACAAATATAAATATTTATAATTATCTCGTGCATAGCACGGGTGATAGGCTAATATTACATAAGAAAAAGGGGGTTTCTAACCCACAAACTTTGTGGGAGCTCCAATATATCAATCCTAATTTTCTAATTTTTTGATTTAAAAAAATAAATAACCTCAGTATTTATTGACTTCTCCCAACTAGGGATGGCAATTTGAACCCGGCCCGACGGGGACCCGACCCCCCGACCCCGATTAGAACGGATTTTCCCCGAATATTATCCCCACAGGGCCGGGGATGGTATTAAAAATTAAATCCCCGATAATTTTCGGGCCGGGCACGGTGATAGGTTCCCAACCCCGGCCCCGGCCCCGGCCCCGGCCCGGCCATGCCCCGAACGTCCCCGACAATCTCGTATGTATATATATATGTTTAAACTTTATTATATATGTTTAGACTATTATATATATTTTTTGACCAAAAGGCTATATCAGAAGGCTAGGCTATATATCTAATATCTAATATATCAATTATATCTAATATCTATCATCAGACTCTCACTCTCTCTGTACTCTCAAGTTCTAAACACTCTCTCTCTCTCTCTCTCTCTCATCTCAGAGAAATGAATGAGCAGCTTGAGATGAATGACCACCTTCAGATCGAAGCCGTGACTGAGAGATCGGCGACAGAAGGCTCCTTCCATATCTGAATCGCGATGAACATTTCTGCTTCGTCTCCAGATCTATAGCCACGGTTTTGAGATAATATATATACACACACACACACACACATATATATATATATGTATATACACACTGGTTCTCAAGATCTTGATATAGATATAGATATAGATATATATTTTGTTGTTGTTGATGTTGATGATGATGAATTTGTAGAATGTGTTGATGTTGATGATGATGATAGCTGCTGTGTTTGCTCTCTCTTTTTTTATTTTTATTTTTTTGGCCGGGGAATTTACGGGGTCGGGGAAACCCGATCCCCGTTAGGGGCGGGGGCGGTGACGGAGATAAGTTCCCCGTCGGGGATCGGGGCCGGGGCCGGGGGTATTTTCACCATCGGGGATCGGGGACGGGGAGTGTGATCCCCGGCCCCGCCCCGCCCAACACAACACCCTTTTCAACTTCCTCCATACATTGATTAGTGATAAGATTGCTAAATTATTTTTATAAAAAATCTAAAAAAATAATTTATACATTAAAAAAATATCTAAACAAATATAAATATCTATATCTATCTATACTATATATTAAGTAAAAGGGGGATTTTTAACCCCAAGCCTAGTGGGAGCTCCAATCTCCCAATCTAAATTTCTTGATTTTTTGATTTAAAAAAAAATCTTAGCATTTATTAACTTCTCCCAACTCCCAAGTCTTACCATCATAATAACACTTTAATGCATTAAGAACGAGTATAGAAAAAATTCTTTGAAATCCAACACATATGAATTCCTTGAAAAGTCCCAACACATATGATTATTATCCCTCATAATAACACTTTAATGTATTAAGAACAAACATAAAAAAAAATTCTTGAAAAGTCCAACACATATGATTATTATCAAAATATTAAACTTCAATATAATATAATTCAAAAAAAAAACATTTAATTCCTTGAAAAGTCCAACACATATGATTATTATCAAAATATTAAACTTTTATATAATATAAAAAAGGAAAAAAAAAGACATTTAAAAAATATATATATTTAAAAATCACAATTCACATATATAGATAATTGTAAACACAATCCGTGCATAACACGGGTGATATGCTATCTATGTATATTATATATTAAGCAAAATGGGGTTTTTAACCCAAAGCCTTGTGGGAGCTCCAATCTCCCAATCTAAATTTCCTGATTTTTTTATTTAAAAAAAAAACTTGGCATTTATTAACTTCTCTCAACCCCCAAGTCTTACCCTCATAATAGCACTTTAATGCATTAAGAATACGCATAAAAAATTTTCTTTAAAATCCAACACATGTGAATTTCTTGAAAAATCCCAACACATATGATTATTATCTCTCATACTAACACTTTAATGCATTAAGAACAAGCATAAAAAAAAAATTCTTGAAAAGTCCAACACATATGATTATTATCAAAATATTAAAAGGACATTTAATTCCTTGAAAAGTCTAACACATATGATTATTATCAAAATATTAAACTTTAATATAATATAAAAAGAAAAAAAAGAAGGCATTTAAAAAAAAAACTCAGCATTTATTGATTTGGCCAAAATCTCCTGATCAGCATTTATTAACTTTTTTCAATCCATATGTTTTTCCACATGCTTGCATTTATTGATTTGGTCAAAATCCCCTAATCAGCATTTAAAATTTCCTTATACAAATAATTATAGATACAACTCATGCATAGTTATTGCAATACCCTTTTTAACTTCTCTCATACACTATGGTTAGTGATAAAATTGTTAAATGATTTTTATAAAAATCTTAAAAAACATAATTTATATATTAAAAAAATCTAAAACAAAAATAAATATCTATAATTATCCCGTGCATAGCATGGGTAATAGGCTAGTACTATATATTAAGTAAAAGGGGGTTTTTAACCCCCAAGGCTTGTGGGAGGTTCAATATGTTAATCCTAATTTTCTAATTTTTTGTTTTTTTTAAAAAAAAATTAACCTCAGCATTTATTAACTTCTCTCAACCCACAAAACTTTTTTGACTTCTCTTATAATTACTGCAGTACCTTTTCCAAAATAAATAATTTGTATATTAAAAAAAATTAAAACAAATATAAATATCTATATTTATATCTATCTATTTATTTATATCTATCTCTAACCTACAAATTTTGTGGGAGTTCCAATATCTGAACCTTAATTTCATAATTTTTTTGATTTTTTTTTTGAAAAAAAAATTTAGCACTTATTAAATTCTTCCAAATCTTTTTAACTTATCCAATACACACTATTTTTAACTTTTCACATACCTATTGCAAACAGTGAGTCTCCTTTTTGTTTTCTCATTCTTGACTTCTCACTTCTACACTTTCAACTTCAGTGACCACGTATGCAAACAATAAGTCTTCTTTTTGTTTTTTCCTTCTTGACTTTTCCTTTTGTTTACTCTTTTAATATTGTAGTTAGATAGCACATAAAAAGATTTGTGATTTTTCTAGCGAATAAAAAATTATAATTTAATTTTTTAATATGATTGAAGTTAGATAAATATAAACCCTCACAACGAGAAAAATGTGATTATAATTAGTTGAATGATTCCTTTTTTTAAAATGTGATTGTAGTTAGTTTAATAGTTCTTTTTTTCATTTATTTATTTTATTATAGGAAAAATGTGATGTGATTGTAGTTTGTTCAATGACTATTTTTTTTAATATGATTGTTGTAGTTAGTTCAATGGTTTTTTTTTTTTAATGTTGTTTAATCTTTTTATTTACTATTTTAATTTTATTTTTAATATGATTGAAGTTAAATAAACATAAACACTCACAAAGAAAAAAAAATGTGATTGTAATATGATGTGATTGTAGTTTGTTCAATGGCTCTTTTTTTTAATATGATTGTTGTAGTTAGTTCAATGGTTTTTTTTAATGTTATTTAATCTTTTTATTTACTATTTTTATTTATTTTTAATATACTTGAAGTTAGATAAACATAAACACTCAAGAGAAAAAAAATGATTGTAGTTAGTTCAATGGTTCTTTTTTTTTTTAATGTGATTGTAGTTAGTCAATGGTTCTTTTTTTCATTTATTTATTTTTTTTATTATGAAAAAAATGTGATGTGATTGTAGTTTGTTTAATGGTTCCTTTTTTTTAATGTGATTTAATCTTTTACTTACTATTTTAATAGTTTATCTTTACAATTATTTATGAAAAAAAATATGATTGTAGTTAGATAGCATAAAAATATTTGTGATTTGATTTGATTTTTTTTCTGATTTGATTTTTAAAGTACCAATTATTGATAATGATTAGATTATATTTTGAAAAAAAAAAATTGTAAGTGATTGTACTTTGTTCAATGGCTCTAAATAATCTCAATTTGAATTTCTAAGTATTTTGAAAAAAAAAATTGTAATTGATTTTTTTTAACTCACTGTGTTTTTTGAAAAAAAATTATTGTGTTTTTTTAACTATCAATTCACTTAATTTGTGATTTGATTTTTAACTCACTGTGTTTTTTGAACAACAAAATAGATTGTACTCATTAGGGTCACATAATGTACGAATTATTGATGATGATTAAATTGTATTTTGACCCAAAAAAAATTGTAATTGATCTTTTTAACTCACTATGTTTTTTGAAAAATAAATTATTGTGTTTTTTAATTATCAATTGACTTAATTTGTGATTGATTTTTTTAATTATTGATGATGATTAGATAGCATTAAAAAAATGGTGATTTGTATGATTGAAGTTATCTCCTTTTGTTTATAATTCTATTTTTTAATATGATTAAAGTTAACTCACAAAAAGAAAAATGTGATTGTAATTTTTTCAATGACTATAAATAATATTTTTATTTACTATTTTAATTGTTCTTTTTTTCAATTATTATTTTTTTGTTATGAGAAAAATATGATTGTAGTTAGGTAGCATTAAGTAAATTGTGATTTGTATGATTGAAGTTATCTCCTTTTGTTTATAATTTTATTTTTTAATATGATTGAAGTTAGATAAAAATAAACACTCACAAAGAAAAAAATGTAATTGTAGTTAGTTCAATGGTTCTTTTTTTTTAATGTGATTGTAGTTAGTCAATGGTTCTTTTTTTAATTTATTTATTTATTTTATTATGGAAAAAATATGATGTGATTGTAATTTGTTCAATGGTTCTTTTTTTAATGTGATTTATACTATTTTAATTGTTATTAATGGTTTTTCTTTACAATTATTTATGAAAAAAAATATGATTGTAGTTAGATAGCATAAAAATATTTGTGATTTGATTTGATTTTTTTTTGATTTGATTTTTAAAGTACCAATTATTGATAATGATTAGATTGTATTTTGAAAAAAAAAAATT
>NW_021024933.1:1371516-1398857 GCF_004153795.1 Camellia sinensis | reverse complement strand
GCTGTTGGCTCACCCTATACGGGAATACCATTTTCAGGTGCAGGTGAGATGTTTCCTCCAATTTTAACTTATGAAAACATTGTATATGTTATGGTTATTTGAGAAGAACATGGATTCAATATAAACATTGCTTATGTTTTGAGAATTTGGAATATTGATGATGTTGTATCATTTTCGGAAGCATTGTACATGCTATGTACAATTTTTGAAAATTGGGACCTTGGTTAAACATTGTAAATGTTTTGGGAAAATTGATAATTTCATTTTAATTTGGGACTTGTGAATCGAGTCGGTGTGAATAGATGACCGGGTGAATGGGTCATGGTGTTGAACTTGTGGGGATAACATGGTTGTGAATAGTTCAATTATGTTTTAGAGCATAATTTATAATTTCGGGAACGAAATTTCCTAAGGTGCTATTTATGTAGCAATCCCAGTTTCAATCCTTCTTTTATGTTTTGCCACTTTGACTAGGCCGGTCAGGGGTCGAGGAGGGAGCGCCCCTTCGCGGGGGTCCAGGGGGTAGCGCCCCTTCGCGGGTCCAAGGACAGCGCCTTGGCGGGGGTTGAGCTGCCCGGTCAGCTAGCGGGTTCCAAGGGCAGCGCCCTGGCGGGGTTGAGGGGCAGCGCCCCTCAAAACAAAAATTCAAAATGCATTCGAAGTTGCTTGTCCACTTTAGCGGCCGTTTATGCGCTCGAGCGGAGAATGTTTAATTTCAGAAGTTTGGCCTGTCTGCAAAAGTACTAGGATAGTGTATTTGACGCTCGAGCAGGGCTTTCCATGCTCGAGCGGACCATGTATTATATCAGTTCATGAATCTGATAATTCACATTACTTTTGTGTATCTCTCTCTCTCTAAAAACATTTCCTCACCCTTCTCTCTACATCTCTTACCAAAAACCTCACAAGATCTTTGATTTCTTCAAATCCTTTGGGATTTGGACCTAAGTTCTTCACCAAAGTCGGTTATCTAGGCGAGGGCTACGTTGTGTGCGGTGGAGATTGAGTTTAGGCATTGTTGATTTTTGAGGTTTCATCTCAGATTCTCTTCAAAACTTGAGGTAGGGATTTTCTACACTCTAGTATGGTTTTTAGCTTAGTTACTTGCTATTATGTATAGATGATGAGATTTAGTTGTGGTTTGGACAAATCTCAGATTTGGGTGTAAAATGAAAAGAGGGGTTTTTGATGTATATGAGATAAATGATGTTTGGGGTTAAATATAAACTCTTGGTGTATCAAAATAGTTGATTTTGGGTATTTGGGTTATTATTGGAAAAAAAGGGATTTTTGCCCTAATTTGAATAAATGATTATTTTGTATAAATAATTGGAATTAACATTGAATATGTTAAATTAGATGATTATTGATATAAATGGTGATATTGGATATGTATTATCTCACCTATGGAAGTTTTGAATAAACTATTAAATCCGAGATTGAATATTTGTTTAGAGATATATGTATTGGGCTATCGGTGGAGGATACCTATGATTGTTGTAGAAATTGCATGAAGATTAGGCGATTTAATGCTAATTAAATGTTGGTTGTCATTGCATATGACTATGTTTATAAATGCATTGTATATGTATGTTTATTTGGGAGGAGAAAGGGGATGGACTTCACTGAAAGCAAGTTGGCCGAAGTGTCCTAGGTGAAAGACCCGAGAATCATATATATACATGGGTGCCGATTCCCGCGGATGAAATATCCGTAAAATGGCATATTTGAGAAAACATACATGGGTGCCGATTCCCACGGACGAAATATCCATAAAATGGCATATTTGAGAAAATATACATGGGTGCCGATTCCTTCGGACGAAATATCCGTAAAATGGCAGATTTGAAGTGTTTATGTGTGTTTTGTATAATTGGAAACCATTGAGTTATAGTCTCATTTGGTTGTTGAAAGATAATGAATTTAACTCATGAATTGAGTAGTGTATATGAACTGGAAATGAATAGATAGAACATGGAATAAGATTGCCTCAGTGGCATATGGATATGTAGGTCTTGTGGATGCTTCCATATCGGTATTGTTTATGTACGTGGTATTTATACCTTTGCTAAACTTCATAAATTGTGTTAGATTATTTCTACTGGGCTGTTAGCTTACCCTATACGGGAATATCATTTTCAGGTGCAGGTGAGATGTTACCTCCAAGGCAATAGCATGGATGGACTCTCGGGAAACAAGAGTTTCCTAGTTTATGTGTGCATGTTTGTTATTTGTAAAGCCAAGGGCTTAAGATATAATGAGTGAGACTCAATTTGTGTAACTAAGCAATGTCTTGGAAAGATGAAAGCCTATATGGCATTTAATTGCTTGTTAAACAGTGAACTCTGATATATGAAAGTATGTTGTTTCTCATATTTATTCTGCATATGAGTTATCTTATTGGAATATTTTGGGGGTGTTACATATATCCTTATTTAAGCATGAGCAGTTGACAAGATAACGAGGAAGAGACTCCAACCAACAAAAAAGTGTGAAAAGCTAAAAAGAATTGAAGTATATGCTTTTAATTTTAGCTAAAAAACAGTCGACATGAAGCTTATGTTTAATAAAATGAATTTCCTCCGCATACTTTTTTCAAAGTGTATTGATGCTAGGATGATCCATGAATTATTGTCTCCCCTCTAAGCAGAGAGGCCTTCCTAGCAACCATGAAAGATTAGTGTGAAACTTTAGGATTGAAGTAGTGGAAAATGTGAGAAAGGTAAAATTTTGGGGTCTGTTTGGTTTAGTTTTAAAATTATGATTTGAGCGTGAAGTTCTATTTTGAGTTTTGATTTTTGAATCATGATTTGAAAAAGAAAATTTGTTTGATTATGAGTTTTGAAAATAGTTTTGAAATAATTTATATATTTTTTTTCAATTGATTGATATATAAAACGTGAGAGGGGAGAGGAGAGATGAGAGAGAAAAAGTGATTGATTAATAATAATAAAAAAAAGAGAGAAGAAATGAGTTTTGAAAGTAATTTTAAATTATATTTTAAAAATTTGTTTGGTTATAAATTTTGATTCAAATCATGATTTGAAAATAGAATTAAATTTTGAAAATTAAACTGAATGCTACCTTAATTTTTTTTTTCTTATTTGTTTTGCATGATCGGGAGCTATTGTAGCGTACTTGCATACCATATTCAAGTTAATTTTCAGCCATTGGATTTGATTGAATTAATCTAAACCCTTCAATATTTTATACAATTTATACCATTTACCTGCTTAACCAGTGGAAACTTTCCTAGCCATTCTCTCTATCTACTTCATTAGTCACGTCTCTCTCTCTCTCTCTCTCTCTGGTCGTCTTCCACGAATGGAGATCGAAGTTGTAGGCTGTGCAAGGATTGAAGAGGTATGGCTCTAAAAACCCTAAAATTTTCTCCCCCTTGCTCCAAATCTATGGTCTCTCTTTCTCTTTTTGTGATTTCTCTGTCCGTTCTCTGCTCTTTATGATCTCTCACTCTCGTCTCTTGCTTTCTAAGGCTTCTTGAAGATCTCTGTCTTCTCCAGTAGCTTATTTGTTCAAAAAAGTTCTCATTGAAGAGGAATGACTTGAAATCCCTAAAACCCTATTCCACTCTTTGTACTTTATTTTGTTTTCTCTTAATTAGACATTTCTTTTATATCTTTTGCCCTGTGTATTGGGTTCTTTTTGGTAAATTTGAATGTAATATTTGATTTTTGTTAGTATGAATTTCTGATTTTGGAGACCATTATATAAATTTCCTCTGAGTTGTTGTTTATGTGGTCTTCTCTTTTTAGTATTTTCTATGCACATACCTGTAAGAATTTCTATTTATTTATTTTGCTGTGAAAAGATTGCAAAATTCAATTGGGTCAAACTTTTTCACCTTAAAAAACCCTCAAACAAAGAGGGCTTAATGTTCTTGATTTCGAATGGGGTTTAGGATTTGGATTTTCCTTGATTTCAAATGAGTTCTATTATAAATTAATGTTGCTCTTTGCGTTGCAATAACTGATGAGTGGTGTTAGATATGTTAGAAATAGTAGTATAAAAGTGCTTCAATTAATCAATACAAATGAATATATAGTAAACCCAAATGAATGATGAATAATGAATATAAAAAAATAGAGGAAAATATCTTATCAAATTTCAGCTGAGGTGCAGAACTAAATCCGTTGTCCTTGAAAGTGATTTCGCCCCCTCTCGATTGTTTCTTTGGTGCAAATAGGCTCTTGGTGATCACCCTCCAGGATTCGACAGCAGGACTGTTTGTGTGCACTTACAAGCAATCCTTCGAACTTGTAAGAATGGATGCCCAATAATAATGGGTGCTCTTACAGTGTGCAACCCCTCTAGGGTTGCACATGATATGCAACTTCATTATTGGCCATTGGATTACACAAATAGATTCTGACCATGGAATTCTTTAATTTTGAAAAATTGGACACTGGAGCAACCGGTTGACACATCTCTATTCTCTCTTCTTCCATAGTGTATTCTCTCTCTACTTTTACTTTCGTCTCTCTCTCTCTCTCTGTCGCCCCCTCGCTCTCTACTACCCCTTGCTTCCGTCTCTTCCCCTGCTTCTCTCGCCCTCTTCTCTCTCCACTGCGCACATTCCTCTCTCTTTCTCTAGCTCGACTGAATGTAGGCCAATGTGGTTGTTTTGTTTAAAACCCTAATCTAACCAAGTGAGCCTCTGTTTGGTTTCTAAGAAAACAAAGGATGTTTTTTTTTGAAGAGCTATCAACAAGGTATGCCTCCCTCTAATTATTTCTGAAACCCTCCCTCTTCTAAAACTCTCTTCTTCCCTATTTTTTACTCTGTTTTCTCTCTCTGAATTTGTATTCTAGTCTCCCCTAGCTCACACTGATTCGAAATTTGTACGAATGAAACAAGGCTTTGTAAGGATTTTATTCTATTTTGCTATTTGTATATCTCGGTTGACATTTGTAATGAAATCATCCATTTTTTCATTAATTAATATAGTATTTGGTAGTCATTTTGTTGCTTCCATGACTTGTTCTTGATTTTTTGCAAAATATTTCATCTTATTTTGGCATTAAAATTATAGGGTAAATTATATTATTTGAATTTTGATTGCATTTAAGACGTTTGTAAAAATGCCTAGTTTGTTAGCAATTCAAACAAAAGTATTTTGGAACTATATTTTCATTGCATTTAGATGTTAAAAACTTGTGATTGATTTAACATGTTCTCCGAAGATTTATCCCAAAATATATTTAGTGATATTCACATGAAGCGGCTATAACTTGTGGTTGGGAGCTCCCAATTTGTAAGTTAGGGCGAACAGTTATTTCAAGTGTTTTTAGTAATTTGTAGTACTTATTGTTCTAGTTGAATTAAATAGCCATCTGAATTAAATCTTTTGTTTGATTGGTTTTTAAATATATATATATATATATATGTATTGAAAAGCGAACGTAGTTCACATACAATAGAAATACTACCAAAAATGATAATCAAATAATGCTTGAACTTCACTTGTATCCTTCTTTAAGCATGAGCAGTTGACAAGATAACGAGAAAGTGACTCTAACCAACAAAACAACTTTGAAAAGCTAAAAAGAATTGAAGTATATGATTTTAAATTTTAGGTATAAAGTAGTCGACATGAAGCTTATGCTTAATAAAATGAATTTCTGCATCCTTTTTCCTAAGTATATTGATGCTAAGAGAATCCATGAATTATTGTCTTCCCTCTAAGCGTGGAGGCTTTCCTAGCAACCATAAAAGATTAGTACGAAACTTTAGAATTGAAGTAGTGGGTAGTGTGAGAAAAGGAAAATTTTAAATTTTTCTTCCCTTGTTTGTTTGCATGATAAATTTTTCATGATAATGTTAGAAAATGTAAGATTGTTAAATTTTGTGTACAATCCATAGCAACATGGTAAGTTGCTTTTCAATTTCATGCAAAATATACATAAATGTTTTTTGCCAAAAAACAAAGAACGTTTTTTTTTTCCACTGTTTTGTCACTTTCGATTTCCTATCTAAACATGCAGCTTTTTACACTTGGTTAATTTTGACCTAACAAACTGTACTTTGTTTTTCGAGTAACGTTCTTATGATAAGGGATGTACATAGTAGCATGTCCTTTATATATGTATATTATATACTTGTAAAATTTATCTTATAAATGCCATATTTTTTGGGACAAGTATCTTAGATGATTGGTTTTAGTTGGATTGTTTATATATATATGCCTAAGAGGAGGGACGAATATCATTAGGATAGTGTAATTTAGTAATTTCAATTTGGGGAACTACATCCCAAGGACATTAGGGCTGCAATTAATAAATCAATGAGGAATTTTTTTATAATTACAACTAAAATGAGAAGGTGAAAAGTAAATATAAAGAGGTGGCAATCGCCCATTTGATTTACCAAAATGTCCTTCTCTTTTTTCTTTTTCCTTTCCTTTGCTTTGGAAATCTGGTCACTGAGTCCCATACAACCAAATTCCTCCCTCCTTGACCAACCCTAACACCTTGCCTGCCACCACCAACCCCTCACGCACCTGTCCCTTCCCTCCTCCACCACTTGAAACCCCTCCCCCACCCATTTCAATCACTTCCTCACGCTACTCTCGTCTACCTCTTCTACACAAGCCCATTCCAATCCCACCCAACCTGACACCCTAATAAGCCCAAACCCAAGCCATTAGAACCCCCACAAACTCCTCCAGTCCCTCCCCATCTCTACTCTGCACCATCTCTCTCTTCACTATTGCTAAAAGATACAAGTCCAAACTATGCAAGGTGGTGATGATCTACTCCCAATGTTTTGGCCTAATAATTACATGATATGTATGGAGTGGGAGAATCATGAAGGAATATGTATCAAACTTTTAAAAACAAAGAGGAACAAAAAAAAAAAAAAAAAAAAAAAAAAGAAGGAAAAATCATTAAGGAATATATATCAGACTTTTAAAAACAAAGAATAAAAGAGAGAATATTTGTATTATGTATTTCTATAAATTATTAAATGGTTGAACCAACAAGTAAAATGATAAAGAATGTGAGCTTTGTCAAGATTGATTATTTGGTATCTAAATGTTTTGACTTGTGCATAAAAATCCTTACAAAAATTACCTTGAGACTTAGAGCTTATGTGCCCCACTTCAACGTATGTTTTCACACTAATGGCTAGACTCAAGAGTTGTGTCCATTCACGTTTTGAAAAATCCATGAGAAAAAAGAATCCGTTTCAATATGCGACCCCTTACGGGTTGCATATAATATTCTCCCTAACTATTGGCTCTTTTTATTTATTTATTTATTTTAATTGCTCGAAGGGTTGGTTTTGGTACGTTAGTCTAAGTCTTTATGTAATGGCTATTGATAGTTCAAACAAATGTATTAAAAGTTTCATCTCTTATATTGCTATAGATGAATAATTCTTATTTTTTTTATTAACTGAAGGAAAACATACAAAATATATAGAGTACATAGGACACTAATTTTATATGAAATCAGGAAACAATCGCTAAAAACTAGGGCCTAACTAACAACAGTTATAATAGGAAACAAATATAAAATATATGGGCTGTACAATCTTAGTTTCAAAGGGATGTAAATTCCCTATTCAGCAAGTCAACTAAATCCATAATGATTCACCAACAGCTTATGTGGTTTGTTTATGAAATGCGTTTGATGCGTTTCCAATAAAATAAAGAGGTATGAATGAGAGATGTCTATTACAAATAAATTTTCTAAGGAAGTAGTGATTCTTGAATGATAGGTTCATGTCTATTTCAGAGTCAAGGTTTTGGGAATTGATTTGTTAAGATCACAACTTTCAATTAAGGTTGGGACTCACCTTTTGCATAAAAATTCAAATTTAGAAAAAAGTAGAATGTTGGTGGTTTTAGAGTACTTGATTTCTTACTAATTTTATGAAGCATAATTAAGAGATGTATTTTTGGAAATAGACTCGTGCACTTGTGGTAAGTGTTTTAAAAATGGAAGACCTAGCAGGAAAACATGACAATTTTTTCGGAGTTTTCCCTTCCTTTGAGTCTTCTTATAGGTTTTGCTATTCCCTTTGTATTATGTTAGATAGTGCCTAGATTGGTTTATGAGGGTGCTTTGTAACACTTGTATCCTTTAATCAATTGGAGGGTGTATTTAATTCCTTTATTTTCGTTTTGGGAATCTTTGGAGTTGTTGTATCTTGGTTTTGGAGGAGTACAAATCGATTTAAACTTGTTGGGATTGTTCGTTCACGCTTGTTTACGTTGAAAAGTTCTTTGGAAACTTGGAAAAATTTGTTCTGGGGTCGACATCTGAGTTCCTAGGGTCAACCCTTCCCTTGCTGTGTTGTTCTGGGTTACAATATGAAATTTAGTGTCGACACCAACCCTTGGTGGTGTCAACACTTGCCTTTTCTTGTTGGCCTTTGGGGTTGACACCAATCTAGGAGGTGTCAACCCTTGTCCATTGCAGAATCTGAGAATTGCTTGCTGAAATTTAGTGTCGACACCAGTCTGGGGGTGTCTACACCTTGTCCTCTACACATCTTAGCTTTCTTCCTGAAGGGTCGACACCTCTATTTGAAGGGTCGACCCCTGTGTGTAATTTTCAGATTTTTGGGTTGGTTTGGGCCCTACTTTTTGGGGGGTTTTTAACTTGTACTTTTCATTTGACTTTGGGGCTATTGTTCTATTATTACCTTGCTACTATAAATAGGCTCCAAACGCTTATTCATTTCACTTTTTCTCCTCTTTTCCCCCTTTACACCATGAGTTCTCTTCTATAGCGACCCCGGTCTTTTCCCATTTGATTATTGTATCCGGACTTGGGTTCCGTTTATTCTGTCATTGTATATTTGTTGTTATCGTCCTTTATTGTCTCATTTGGAATTATAGGATGTGTTGGGCAGGTTTGTTTCAGGTTGGTTGGGTTCGTAAACCAAGTGTTGCTGTCCAGTTTTTGGATTGGTCGCTCGAGCCAGGATTTTGTCGCTCGAGCGAGGTTTGTTTTTGTGTCTTCTGGCTCGATCGAGATTTTCTTCGCTCGAGCGAGCGAAGTGTATGTTTTCGAGTTCCTTGCTCGAGCGAGCATTCTGTCGCTCGAGCGTGCTCCAGGGTTGCAGACCTGAAGCATTGCATTCTTGGCTCGAGCGAGATTTTCTTTGCTCGAGCGAGGTTTTCGTGTGTCTGGTCGCTCAAGCGACCAAGTCTTCGCTCGAGCGAGCCTGTCAGGTTTAAATAGCAACAGCGTGTTTCAGATCAGTTTTTTCATACACTTTCAGATTCCAAAACCCTAGTTACGTGTTTTCTCTCCCTCTACACACCTTCTCTCTTAGGATTGATCTACTTAGAGTGAGTTTCTACCTTAGATCCTTTATTAAAAAGATAGAGTGAGTCGAAGGCTTCCATTTAATCTGAACATTTAGTGATTTGGAGCACATTGGAATTTGGGTATTCATCTCTGTCTTCTCCATTCGGGTTATTTTCTTCGAGGTAGGGATTTCCTACTCCATCTTATAAGTTTTGTTCTAAGTTTTAGTATTTTGATATGTTGGGGGTACTTTGGTAATTTTTGGGAAGGAAGAGGGTATTAATTAATTAATTTGTATAATTAATTCATGTAATTGGGGAAATATGGTTAAATTCATGGAATTGGGGAATTCATTGATTAAATGGTGTGGTTGGATAATTTAAATCACTCGCCTATTGAATTGTTGATATATTTATTTTCAGTTTAGAAATAACTGTTTTGGGCTATCGGTGGAGGATAGCCGTGCTTGTTGTAGACACTGCATGTGGATTAGGGATAACTGAAACTAATCATTGATTAAGTCATCAATTTTGACTGCTGAATTAATACAGACATTATGTGTATTGATTGTGTGTTGTATATGTTATGTGTTTACATACATTGTTTTGTGTGGGAAGAGATAGGGGATGTACTCCACGGTTTAGGGGAAGATAGGGGATGGACCTCTAAACCGGATTTTGTTTGGGAGGAGATAGGGGATGGACTCCATTAGCATCACTTTTATGTGTGCTTATTTATATTGAAGTGTTTTTATTGATACAGCACTAAAATGTGTATCAAACTGGAAGTATGAAGTGTTTTGATTTGAGCCTGAGTCTCATCTGTTTGTTGACATTGGAAGAATGTGAATATGATATATATAGTTCACTACTGTAAGTTTGGCCAGGTTCTGAGCCATATTGATAAAGTTGGAAAGTAAAACGTGTCTTAGACAATAGTGTCATGAGACTGTAAAATGATGTAATTGATTATCTTGGTTAACCATCTATTGAATGCTATTCATTTAATCAATGCTTATATTTGGTTTAGTATATTTCTACTGGGCTGTGGCTCACCCTTTATGGGAACATCATTTTCAGGTCCAGGTGATAAGCTACCTCCAAGGACTTAGCTTGGAAGGATTTGGATTTTGAAGACTATCTTTAGTTATTTGTTTTTGTTTGATAAACATTCAAGCCTAGAGCTTTATTTGTATATGAGTTAGAACTCATGTTTTTGTGTCCAAGTGTTGGCTTGGAAAGATGTAAACCCATAGGGCATTTAATTTGATATTACATGTAATGTTTTCATTTAGTAATACTCTGATGAATGAGATAATGAATTGTTTCTTTTTAATATCGCATGCCAATGATATATATAATGGGTTTATTTTGAGGGCGTGACATCTTCTCTCTCTAAACTCAAAACTTTTTTCACTTAGATATTTAGATCTACTCACCTAGAGTGATCTTTTCGCCTTGGTCCTTTGAGAAAGTTTGTAGATCTCGTCAAGGCTTCCTTTTGGTCCAAATAGTTCGTGGTTTCGTCGCCGATGATTTTTGGGTTGTCATCTCTTTGCTTCAAAAGGTAGGGGTTTCTAGTTCTCCTTCAATACCCTCATATATAGATAGATTTGTGGTATTTTCTTTATATAAATACAAAGTTTATATTTTTATGCATATTGTGATAAATCATGAGATTGGGGGTTGGGGTTTGAAGAGTTGGGTTTACTTGTTGGGTTATGATTTTGGGTCATGAGTTTGGGTGTAAAAGCAATAGAAGGGTTGGAATAAAAAGTGTTTTTGTGAAAAGCTTTAATTTCTCTTAAAAACCCTAGTTTGGTGCTTAACGATGATTGATGGTTTTGCTTAAATTAAAAGTAGACCTGTAATGCCCCGAAAATAATCCTATAGTGATTCCGGGTTTTACCCCTTGTTGTACAGTGATCCGGACTTGGTTCCGTGGATGTTAGCAGTTATTTGTATCTAGTTTGCATCCTTTCGTACTTTGTATTTGAGTTATAGGATGTGTTGGGCGTGTTCCGAACAGGTATGTTGAGTTTTGGTCCCAAGTATAGTTGCCCAGGTTTTTGGTGTTACGCTCGAGCGGATCATTCTGCGCTCGAGCGGAGTTTGGTTTTTGGTTGTCCGCTCGAGCGGGCCTTCTTGCGCTCGAGCGTGGTTTACACCCTTCCAGTATTTCGTGCCCCTGCAAAACTTCTGCAGGTATGTTTTCTACGCTCGAGCGGGTTTCTTGCGCTAGAGCGGGTCGCGCTCGAGCGGGCTTGTTGGCGCTCGAGCGGGTAGTTCTTTTTCTGAAAAAGTTCTGGGAGATGAAAATCTACGCTCGAGCAGACTGGTTCTTCACGCTCGAGCGGATGTGTTTTCCTTTTGTTTCTTGGCGCTCGAGCGGGCCTTCTTGCGCTCGAGCGGGTCTAGATTTTTGTGCTTGACGCTCGAGCGTTCTGTTCTACGCTCGAGCGGGTCATACGTATATGAGTCATCCGCTGGGTAATTTTAAATCACTTTTTACTTTTCCCTTCTCTTTCTTACTTTCCCAAAATCGATTTTGAGAGCCTCTCTCTCTAGGATCTCCCTTCTCTCTAAGGTTTGATCTAGTTAGAGTGTCTCCCTATCCTTCGGCCTTTGTAAAAAGTGTGTTGATCGTCGAGGGCTCCGTTTTGATCCATGGATCTTGGAGTTTGGAGCATTTTAGTTTCCTTCAACTTCCCCGTTTGAGCTCTAACTTCGAGATAGGGATATCCTACTCCTCTTTATGAGCTTTGTCTTTAAATTTTAGCATTTCGATATGTTGGGGGTTGTTGGATAATTTTGAGAAAGTTTGGGCTTTTATGTAATTTTACAAAAGAAGGGGTTTTACTTATATAAACCTATATGTATGTTTAGCATGGAGAATTGAGGTAAATGTTGGGTCATTGATAGAAATGGAACCTTAGGGTTGTTTTGTTAATTATGGGAATGTCCTAATTACATCGATAAATTAATTTGTAAAATTAATTTTGAGAAATGAGAAATTGAATTGAGAATGTTGAAATTGGGAATGTATGGGATTAAAGGGTGTAGTTGGATCATTTATCACTCACCTAGTTGAAATGTTGATAATATATCCATTTGGTGCATTTATTTTCTATTTAGAAATAACGGCTTTGGACTATCGATGGAGGATAGTCTTGATTGTTGTAGACAATGCATGATGATTAGGCAAACTAAAACTAATCAATTGAATGCGTCATCGAATACGACGGTTGGAATAATACATTAACCTTATCTATTGATTGATTATGTATATGATAATTGTTTATATACATTGTGTTGTGTGGAAGGAGATAGGGGATGTACTCCACGGTTTAGGGAAAGGTAGGGGATGGACCTCTAAACTGGATTTGGTTTGACATTGATACAGCACTACAATGTGTATCAAGTGTGGATTATGGAAGTGTTTGAATTGATTTGATATAGCACTAAAATGTATATCGTTATCAATTGTGAAGTATAAAAATTTTTCTATGTTATATTGATACAGTACCAAAATGTGTATCCCTCATGAAGTATGGAAGTGGTTTATGTGTTATTGATACAGCACCAAAATGTGTATCCATCATGAATTTCAAAAGTGTTTAAAGTTGAGTCATAAGCTCATTAAGTTATTTGGCTAGGTTCTGAGCCTTGTTTTCAAACTCAAAGTTGAAAAGAAGTGGGAAATGAAATGTAACATGGACTTGAATGTCATGAAACGGTGATGTATTATAAGTGGGAATATAAGTGCGGACCATCTATCGAATGCTGTTATTTTTATCATTGTTTATAGCTGGTTTAGTATATTTCTACTGGGCTGTGGCTCACCTTATATGGGACATCATTTTCAGGTACAGGTAGCATGCCACCTCCAAGGACATAGCTTGGGAGGCTAGAGGCAGACAAACTGCTTTTGTTGTTTGCTTTCTTTTGATGTATTACATGTAAATTCAAGCCAAGGGCTTAATATGTATTGAGTTGGTACTCTTCTTTTTGTAACCAAGTGTTCACTTGGAAAGCTGTAAGCCCGTAGGGCATTTGCTTTTGTTGTTAACATGTAATACTTTTGCAAGAACTACTCTGATTAATAGAAAGATGTTTATTTCTCTTATATCATTGCATGTCTAAAATGATGGGTTTTATGTATTATTTTGAGGACGTTACAAATCCCAACATGAATAATACATCAACCACATACATTCATTAATTACAACTATTCTCCATTCTCTATATCAAAATCTCCATGGTTTATACAAGGGTTCCACATGCAAATATACATTCAATGATAAGAAAAACACCTGAATCTATAGCATGTGAAACATATAGTCTCAAAATAAAAATTAAATCAAAGAAATGCCCTTATGGGCTTACATCTTCCAAGGTAATAGCCCGGTTGCACAAAATGGTCTCTCGGACCTATACCAAATTAGCCCTAGGCTTTGCAAAAAAATTCCAACAAAAGAAAGAGTGATCTACTCTTCACCAAAACATATGCACACCCTTAGCTCGGCGGGATCACAACATCTTTACCTGCACCAAATCACATAGGGGTGAGCATAAAGCCCAGCAGAGAATTCTCACAAAGTATATACAGTGATGCAATTCCAATAAAAAATGCAAATGCCAATGCCATGCCATGCACCCTTTTAAAGCAATCCATTTCATGCTCTTTTAAAGATTTCCATCTTTCAATGAAATGTGCAATCTCAACTTATTTCAAAACTTCCAATTTTAATCAATAGAGGCAGTAAATACGACACTGGTAATCCCTAGGCTGGTGTCTACAAGTAGACTATATAAGTACTACCAAACTGTCATTTTTACCGGTATTAACCGGAAAGCTCGACACCTATCCGCGCGGTTTGCTGGTCTTTCACCATGGACACTCAGGCCAACTTATCAAAGATCAACTACACCCCCTATCTGGATTTACCACGCATTTACCCCATACCACATTTCCATAGTTCTTATTACAATATAATCTTTCTCAAAGTAAACATTTTCCAATTCATTTCAAGATGTGCAATAATGATAATATATCAAATGAGAACATGATGCAATACATAATATTTCATAACGTTTCTCCATTTCAAACATCTCTACAACAATGTCAATTTACCACTTTTATCATTTCTTCTCCTCAACATTATTTCACAAATAACCATACCATCAATTCATAGCAACAATAACCTTCTCATCATGCCCAAATCTCAACAAGCTAGCCTCTTCAAGGCAATATATGATGTTCTCAAAATAATTTTTTTTTAGATTTCACTACATTCACATTTCATGGTGCATAATCATTCACCACTTTCCAACAACACAAGTTCAAGCATTTAACATGTTATAATAACATTTTATGTCTCATATATCAAATAAGTTTCCATTTTTACCAAACAAGCTATGAGGTTTACTCTCATTCATCCTCTTGACACAAAATGGTAAAAGGTTTCATAGATATTTCCTTATTTTCCAAAATCCCCAAATTCTAGGGTTTTCTTTGAAAACAAACCTTCCTCATTTTCCCATGAAAACTCCATCAAAATAATTTTCATGAGTTTAATAGAGGTAAACCCTCAAGAAATAGTAAAAAGATTAAGATACAAGCCCTCTTTTAAAACTCTCTACATTTTGAATTAAAATCTAAAATCAACACAAAACCTCAAGAACATTTTTAAATCAACATTAATATGGCAAAACTTGTATATATGACTCAAGAAATCCCTACCTCAAAGTGTTGATGATGAAGAGAAGATGAAACCCTAGCTTCAAGGATGAGAGAGTCTTGGATTTCCACCACACCAAATGAAGCCCTAACTTTAGATCTTCAAGATTAAAGGAAAATGATGATGGTCTTGACCCAAAAATTTGCAAAATCAAAGAGTCTTAGTGTGTGAGGAATGTAACGCCCTCAAAATAATACATAAAACCCACCATTCCTGACATGCATTGATAAAAGAGAAATAAACATATTTTCATTCATCAGAGTAATTAAGTACATAAGTGTTACTTGTTGACAACAAAAGTAAATGCCCCAAGGGCTTACAATTTTCGAAGCCAACACTTGGTCACAAAATAGAGTACTAACTCAATTACACTTTAAGCCCTCGGCTTGAATATACATGTAATACAACAAAATATAACACAAAAAGTCTGTCAGCCTCTAGCCTCCCAAGCTACGTCCTTGGAGGTGGCATACTATTTGTACCTGAAAATGATGTCCCATATAGGGTGAGCCATAGCCCAGTAGAAATATACTAAACCAACTATAAGCAATGACTAAAATTATAGCATTTGATAGATGGTCAACACTTGTAAACCAATCTATATCATATTACAGTTCCATGACAATCATGTCCATGTTACATTTCACTTTACTTTACTTATCAACTCATTTCATAAACGTGGCTCATAACCTGGCCAGATAATTTAAATGAGACTACATCTCATCTTAATAGCACATCCATTTCAATTGGGATAACAATTCATATTAAACGCTTCTTACTTCACAATAGATACACGTAATTGTTGTATCAATCTCAAACAAAACACTTCCATACTTCATATATGATATACAAATTTGCTATATCAATACTTCAATAGATACACATATTTGCTGTATCAATGGAGTACATCCCCTATCTCCTCCCCAAACAATGTCCGGTTTAGGAGTCCATCCCCTATCTTCCCCTAAACCGTGGAGTACATCCCCTATCTCCTCCCGCACAACACAATGTATATAAACACATATTATATACAAGGTCAATCAATACATAAATTTGATGTATTATTCCAACCGCCATATTCGATGACATATTCAATTGATTAGTTTTAGTTCGCCTAATCATCATGCATTGTCTACAACATTCATGACTATCCTCCATCGATAGCCCAAAGCAATTATTTCTAAGTAGAAATAAATGCATCAAATGGATATAATATCAATATTTTCATAGGTGAGTGACAAATTAATCCAACTACACCATTTAACCCTATAATTTTCCAATCTCAATATTCTCAACTCAATTTCTCATAATAATTAGGGCATTTTCCCATATTTCACATATCAACCCTAAGGTTTGATTTTACCAATACAACAACATTAATTCCATTTTTGTTGGTCTCATACACCCATAGGAGTTAATACTTTGAAAACTCCCTTTCTATAATTTACAAATCAATTCCTAACTTTTTCAAAATTACCCAACAACCCCAACATATCAAAATGCCAAAAATTAAAGACAAAGCTCATAAGATGGAGTAGGGTATCCCTACCTCGAAATGAAGAGCTCAAATGGAGAAGATGACCAAAATCCAAAGTGCTCCAAATCCAAGACTTTTCAGATTAAAACGAAGCCCAAGTCACCCTATATCTTTCTTACAAAGAACCTAGGACACACTAATAATAGATGAATCCCTAGAGAGAAGGTGTGTAGAGAGAGAGAGAGAGAGAGCTCGTATCTAGGGTTTTGAAAATGAAAGAGATGAAAAAGTGAAGTGTTTCCCCACTGCTGCCTATTGATATAACACAGGCTCACTCGAGCGAAGGATTGGTCGCTCGAGCGACCAGACACAAAGAACCCTCGCTCGAGTGAAAAAAGTCTCGCTCGAGCCAACAATTCAAAGCTTCAGGTCTGTAACCCAGAAGCACGCTCGAGCGACAGAATGCTCACTCGAGTGAAGAAACTCAAAACATAGACCTCGCTTGCTCAAGCGAAGGAAAGCTCACTCAAGCCAAGAAATGCAACCTTCAAGTCCAGAACCAGACGCAAACGCAAGATTGAATGAAGGACTTCTCGCTAGAGCCACCAGATACAAAACTCAACTCTCGCTCGAGCGAAGGAACCCTGGCTCGAGTGAAGGATCTAAAACACAGAGCTCTCTCGAGCGACAAAGACCTCGCCCGAGCAAAGACACCAAAATCTAGGCAGCAACCAATTGTTTCAAAACTCACCAAACCTGTTACAAACCTGCCCAACACATCCTATAACTCAAATACAAAGTATTGAAGGACGAAAACAAGATATAACAATAGCCAATACTACGGAACATAAGTCCGGAACATTGTACATAAAGGGGTAAAACCTGGGATCGCTATAAGGAAGTTTTCTAGAGAGAAGGGGGAGAAAAACAGGGTTTAGAGTGAGAGAGAGATGTGCGAAATGAGTGATACATTCGGACCAAAAAGATATAAAAAACAGAGTTTCGGCTTGCCTATCTACCACACGTGCGGCGTATAGCGATCCCGGTTTTCCCTTCATTGTTTAATTGTATTTCAGACTTGGTTCCGTGGATGTATTGTTGTCTTTTTCCTGTTTCCATCCTTTACTCTTTGTATATGAGTCTTTGGTCGTGTTGGGTAGGTTTAAAACAGGTTAGTTGTGTTTGGAAACCAAGGGTTGATGTCCATTTAATTCCAACTAGTGTCTATTAAATTTTCATAATGGTTCATTCAATTCGAATTAGTGATCCATTCATATTCCATTAGTGGGATTTTATGACAAACTTGTCCATTCATATTTCTAACTAGTGTTCATTTAATTCTAATGAAAAATGTATTGAAAATGGATTCTTATTTATAAGAAAATGGTCATTCTATGGGGAGACTATTTAATGATCATTCAACTTTCATTAATTGTGATTTAAGATTTTTAAACTGACATGCCACCCATCTATTATAAAAATTACAAATAACTGGGCTTTCCTCCAATCCGTGATCGGATTGAAGGGTACTTTGGACCCGTGGGACCCACCACGAGTCTCATTTCAATAATTCAAACGGTTCAATGTGTAAAATTTGTCGAGTACTATATGTCTATAAAAAATACGTTGATCGGATATCGATAGCTATCTCATCTTATCAGTTTTTTGTCAACTGTTAATTTGTTCACCATCCTTTCTTTTTTTAATACAAAACTGATTTGATCACATAACTATCGATATCCAATCAACTTGATTTGTTATAATTATATAGTACTCAACAAGATCTACAGAACTGTTCGAATTATCAAAACAGAACCCATGGTGAATCCCCACGGGCCGAACAACACCGTATGGTCCGATTAAGAACTGGAGGCAAGCTGCTCCCTTTTACAAATGATATGCTATCAATAATAGGTGCACAGGTATCGATGGCATATCATTTGTAATTAAATATAATTATCGTATACAATCTAAAATATAGTACAGGTATACTTGAGTTTAATAAATAGTATTATGTCAATTAGCATATCACTTGTGCTATACGATTGTATTTTTAATAAATAATATATAATTTTATCCCGTGCATAACATAAGTGATATGCTAGTACTTATGACTCTCAATTTTCTTGAGCATTCAAATATTTAAATTTGACTTGAACTCAATTTTAATATTTTTGCTAAATTATTTTTACTGATTTTGTGTTTTACAAAGAATTAACCTAATTAGTTATTTTCGAATTAAGACTATCTACAGTAAATAAATTGGAGGCAGCTCTGCTATTTGGGCTCGTGAGATTTATTTGATAATATGAACTATTCATTTTGTTAAATACTTTATGTATTTCATTCATAAAAAAAATTAGGTCAATTCGACAATTGTAGCATATTTAATTTATTGTGTTTGTTAAAAAAAATGATGATTTATTTTTAAAAATACAATTATTGTCTTTTTCTTTTCTTTTTTGGACAAATGCGATAAATTGAGCCTTCATTTGAGATTCGGGTTGACTTTTTGACTTTTTGACAATTTTAGACCTCGTTTGGCATGCAATACTTTTAGCTTGAAAACCAAAATGTTACTAAAAAAATTAAAAAGCCTATAACCTATACCAAAAAGTCAAAGATTTTATTTTTTCACTACTTTTTCGTCAAAAATCAAAAAGTCATTCTAAATATACTAAATTTTTTGGGGGAATTGGTCAAAACCCCCTCATAATAAAATTTTAATACATTAAGGATAAGTACAAAAAAAAAATTCTTGAAAAGTTCAACAAATATCACTATTATCAAAATATTAATTTTTAAAATAATATAACTTTTGATGTAAATGTCGGTTTTTAATAAAATTAATATTTTTAGAATTCTCTTATCAAGATTTATCAAATAAGATTCATGTTGACTATGAAATTCTTTTTTTTTTTTTAAAACTGTTATAGTCATGAAAGTTTGGAAAAATGGGTAATTAAAAGGAAAGAAGGTGAACCGCTTATAGCGTTGAATGAAATGGCTGTTTTCGAGAAAAGTTCATACTTAAGTATATTTTGTATAAACTGCCACATTACTATTCTAGTATGAGATTGAACATTCATGATCATAGCTATCTGTAAGTTGTTATTGTCGAGGATCATGTTGAGATCTCTACTGGACTATATGTTCATCCCATGTTGTTGAATCTTTTTCAGGTGATAGCCAGGATGTGCTACAAGGTTTTGGATCTTCTTATTTGTTGGCCACGGGGCCTCTTTTGTGTTGGCGGAATGCCATTTATGTAAAAGGGTTATACCCTTCTTCTTGACTTTTCATGATGTAAGCCCAAGGGCAATTTATTTAGTGTTCTCATGTTGTATTTACTTGCATACGAATGCGAGCAATGTTATTCACTTCTACAAGTTGAATATACGAGTTTATTTCCGCATGTTATCTCTGAAATGGAATTAAGTAAATGAAATTGGTAATACTTCGAGTAATAAAAAGTGGGGCGTGACACGGCGCACCTCCTCGCATGTGCAGAGCGCCTTCCCCTGCACATGCGGCCCTCATCCCTGCACGTGCGGCCCTCATCCCCTCACATGTGGCCCTTCTCCCGTACCTCACCTCGCTCGAGCATATGAGACATAATGCACACCACTGGAGCTCAACCTTCACCGCATATGCGGCTTCACTCCCCGCACGTGCGGCCCTAGCCCAGTAGCCCAGAAATTTTTCGCTTCGCTCCCAGGCACTCCGGACCTGACCCCGCACTTCTCGAAAGAAAGAACTTCAACACTGAATAAAGACGAGAATAAGAATCACATTGAGGAAAACCCTTCGGACAACACAAGCCCCAAACGCTAAACAAGGCTCCAATTTAACCAGACGCTCCACCAGGGTAAATCCAAGGTTAAACAAGAGAAAACGAAACTAGTGACACACTCGGTCATCACAACCTCCCTACCACAGGAAATTTCGTCCCCAAGATTTGAACAACTCCCCAAAATTAAATAAACTCACCAAACAAGAGTGCTCTAACAACTATAATCATTTTTAATAACATTAACAAGTTGCAACATTTATGTCCACCAACTGTTATCTTTTTCTCTTCATCATCACGCCGTCAAACAACAATTGCTCAATTTAGATATATGAGGTAAAACATCTACAACAAATCATCATTTTTCCATAAGCTCATGCTTAATTTAACAACACATACAACAACATGTGATCAACAATTTAACATTCTTCCCTTCATCACTAGGGGACATTACAATTAAAATAAAACAATTAGGCATGCTCAAATAAATCCGGATACTTGGAGCGGACCTCCGCTTCCCATTCCCAAGTCGCTTCCTCAATCCCATGGTGTCTCCACAACACCTTCACTAACGGTATGGTTTTGCCTTGTAACACTTGTTCTCGGGTATCTAAGATTTGAACCGGTCGCTCCTCGTAAGAGGCATCTTCATCTACCTCCAAATCAACCCAATCCAACACATAGAAAGGGTTGGGTTCGTACTTCCTAAGCATTGACACATGAAACACATTATGAGCCCCCAAAAGTTGTGGCGGCAAAGCTAACCGGTATGCCACTTCCCCGATTCTCTCCAATATCTCGAAAGGCCCAATGAACCTCAGAGACAACTTCCCACTCTTGCCAAACCTCATCAAACCTCACCTAGGTGAGATCTTAAGAAACGCATGGTCACCCATTTCGAAAGATAAGGGTCGTCTCCTCCTATTGGCATAACTTTTCTGTTGGCTTTGTGCCGTGGCTAATCTCTTGCGAATGAGAGCAACTTTCTCGGTTGTCTCCCTAACGATTTTTAGATCCAACAACGGTGCATCCCCCACCTCGGCCCAACAAACTGGTGATCTACAAGGTCGGTCATATAAGGCCTCGAGTGGTGCCATCTCGATACTAGTTTGGTAACTATTGTTGTAGGCAAACTCAATCAATGGCAAGTGTCTCTCCCAAGACTCCTTGAAATTTAGGACACAAGCTCTAAGCACGTCCTCCAAAATCTGAATGGTGCGTTCCGATTGCCCATCGGTTTGAGGATGATAAGCGGTGCTAAAGGTTAACTTGGTTCCCAGTGCCTCTTGAAGGCTTTGTCATAACCGGGCAGTAAAACGAGGATCCCAATCCGACACAATGGTTACCGAAACCCCGTGAAGCCGAACTATCTCCCTAACATACAACTCTGCCAAGTGTTCAACTGAGTCGCTAGGACGCATTGGAATGAAATGAGTGGGCTTAGTCAACCAATCAACAATTACCCAAATGGCATCATTGTCCCGCTGTGTTCTAGGAAGCCCAACTACGAAGTCCATGGTAACGTGCTCCCACTTCCACTCAGCTATAGGTAAGGGTTGTAACAAACCCGCTGGTCTCTGATGTTCGGCTTTCACTTGCTGGCAAGTAAGGCACTTTGACACAAAGGATGTGACATCCTGCTTCATACCCCTCCACTAAAACTAACAACTAAGGTCTCGATACATTTTAGTGCCTCCCGGATGTACTGCAAGGCGTGAATGGTGGAACTCCCAAAGCACTTCCTCTCTACAAAATTCAGGCACAAATAGGCGATCTAAGTAACGTATACTCTGATCCGAGTGAATGTTCAAACCCTTCTCTTCTTTTCCATCGGAGATTCTATCACGAATTAACTCCACTTCACTGTCTCCCTGTTGCGCCTCTACAACTTTGCTAATCAAAACAGGTTGAGCACTCAAAGTAAACAATGTTGCACCCTCTTCGAACTCACCCAATTACAATTCAAACTTGCCGACTTCCCCCAACATAACCCACTCTCGAATGTCCACACTCGCCAAACTACTCACGATTTTTCGACTTAAGGTGTCGGCCACTACATTGGCCTTCCTCGAGTGATAGTGCAACTCAAAATCGTAGTCTTCTAAGAACTCCATCCACTCAACACAAGCCCCAAACACTCAACAAGGCTCCAATTTAACCCGACGCTCCACTAGAGTAAATCCAAGGTTAAACAAGGGAAAGCGAAACTAGTGGCACACCTGGTCATCACACGACTCATGAAGTTGATGTGTTAAATAACTCATGTACAAGTTTAATTGAAATTTTAAATAGTGAAAATTTATGTAAAAGTTGCAATTGAACTCTTAATGTTGATATTTTAAATTATGTTATAATATGAAACCAAACTTGGGAGAAAGAAATTACTAATGGTGTGGATGATATGAGCTTTTTGATGAAATGATGATGTAGAGGTTTGAGAGTTGTATTGAATTATGCCAAATTGTATTGAATGGTGTTGAAATGGTTGTGTTGAATTTTTTTGTGTTATGTTGAATTGTATTGAGTTATGTTAAATTATATTGAGTTGAGTTGGGTTATGTTGTGTTGAGTTGTGTTGTGTGGAGTTGAGTTGAGTTGTGTTGGGCTGTGTTGTGGTTGGTACCCGCGCGGGGAGTTGAAAAAGTTTTTTGGGGCCCACGTCCCGCTGTATAATAGCCGGCAAATGTGGTGGTGGTTTTGAATTAAAGGTGCCCAAATTCCCTGTCTAGGCTTATCGCTGGACGAATGTGGGAAAATGTTTTTGGGCACAGTCCCGCCATATATTATCCGACAAAAGTGAAAAAATGATTTTTGGGTGTTTACACAGTCCCACCGTATAATAGCCGCTAAAAGTAGAAAAACGAATGGTTTTAAAAATGTTTTTGGGTGCCTACTTCTTGCTGTATAATAGCTGGCAAATGTGGGGATGGTTTTAAAGTTGTAAATGTTTTTGGGGGTCCACGTCATGCCGTATGACAGTCGGTAAATGTGGAAAAACATGGTTTTTGGAAAAATATGATTTTTTGAGAAAAGGGTTTTTGGAAGTCCACTTCCCGCCGTATAATAGCCGGCCAAAGGAGGAATGTGCCATGAATTGGGTGCCCGCTATCCTGCTGTATCAAGTTGGCAAAAGGTGGAATATGTTGAGAAATGTGTTGAGCTGGTGATAATATGTGTGACTTGTGATAAACTTATGAAATTACAATTTGATGTGTAATTTGGCATGGAAGGGGAATGCATATAGAAATTAATTGAAAAGAATGGATAATGAAATACTAACTGGATAAGGGGTTGGTGATAATGAATTCACCGGGTTATTTGTAATTGTAAGGAAAGATTAAGAGTTTTGTTTTGTAATTAATGGATGAATTGAATTAAAAGGGTTTATTATCCTTGTGGTATGATGAATTATAATTGATAATGCCAGTGTGGCTGCGATGTAGTTGTTAGACAAGTGTGAGTTGAGTGTAGGAGAATTGCTATTGAATATAAAGGAGATTTAGATTTCTACATTGAGGAGTTACAGCAAATATGAATAGACAGGTGGGAATAGAGTGTATGAGAGCTGTTTTTGAGTATTAAGGGAACTTGAACTTGAGGTTATGGAGTTTTAATAAATGTAATTAGTAAAAAGGGAAAATGGAAATAAAAAAGGGAAATATTGAAATGGAAATTAAATAAGGAATATTTTGGAATTGGTTAATAAATTTAAAATGATGTTGTTCCTTGAACATATTTGTTTTCAAAAAGGATTTATGGTTTTCTGATGATAAGGGATAATTTTTATGGCTGAAGGTTTTCCTTAAATGCTCAAATAAATTTTGAGAAAAAGATACTCTGTATAACATTTTGGGCTTACAAACTGTCACCCTACTATATGGTATCACCTTACATGCATGATCATTTCTATCTATGTGATAGTTATTGCTTGAGAACTATGAGATTCTTACTGGGCAATTATGCTCATCCCTTGTTTCATTTTTCTTACAGGAAGAGAATTCGGATTGATTGGTTGGAGAGTTAAGAAGTTCATGTATTTGTTATGTGTAATTTCATAGTAGAACTGAAAGAAATGAATTCTGTACATTAACGTTTGTAATTATTTATTTGTAGTTCCGTAGTGGAACTTGGCATGTATTATTGTTATTGATGTATTCATTGCGAGAGGGAATATGTGTTATGATGTTTTTATTATTCAAGGGTAATAGATATTTGTTTTATAAAAAAAAGGACCTAAATTACAGACTCTTGATAATGTTTCTGAGTAATTAAAATTTAGGGTGTGACATGCTTTATGGATTCAAGGGAAAACAATTAAATATTGTGCAATTGCACACTTACACGCCAAAAAAAAAAAAATATTGGTTAGGCACTCTAGTACTCTGGATTATCTCAGAATTTTGAACAAGGGTTAGTGAAACTACGAATTAGTTTTTGGTCAAGCACTCTAGGGTTTTTCCCAAAATTGGTTTAAATTTTATACTATTTTTGTCGATAGGGTTAACATTAATGAATTAATATAGTATGTAGGAACCATAATTTTACTTTTAGGATTTTGCTAAACTGGTAACAATTTTATATGTAGGTTCATTCATATACAATTTTAATGTCTTTAGTTGTTAGTTGCCATTCGTAGGAAGTTGCATTGGTTGCATTGTCATTGATTATTGTGATACAAGGAGGACATGATAATGTTCATATAGGTGTCAATCACAGTAAAATTGAAAAATGCTACTCTCCAAAAAAACAATTTGTGTTATGGTTATTGATAGTTCAAACAAAGAATAAAAGAGAGAATATTTGTGTTTTGTATTTCTATAAATTATTAAATGGTTGAACCAACAAGTAAAATGATAAAGAATGTGAGCTTTGTCAAGATTGATTATTTGGTATCTAAATGTTTTGATTTGTGCATAAAAATCCATACAAAAATAGCTTGAGACTTAGAGCGTATGTGCCCCACTTCGACGTAAGTTTCCACAATAATGGCTAGACTCAAGAGTTGTATCCATTCACGTTTTGAAAAATCCATGAGAAAAAAGAATCTGTTTCAATAAGCTACCCCTTAAAGGTTGCATATAATATTCTCCCTAACTATTGGCTCTTTTTATTATTTATTTTAATTGCTCGAAGGGTTGGTTTTGGTACGTTAGTCTAAGTCTTTACGTAATGGCTATTGATAGTTCAAACAAATGTATTAAAAGTTTCATCTCTTGTATTGCTTATGTGGTTTGTTAATGTGAAAGCATATGTGCAAAATGATATTTGTTTGCTTTTAATTGATAGCATGGCACTGGCGGGTGTGCTAATTTATTTATTTGCTTTTAATTGATAGTAGGATACTGGCAGATGTGCTAATTTATTTGTTTTTTTTCAGTTGATAATAGGGCATTATCAGGTGTGATACCTTTTTTGTTTGCAATTGATGATAGTTAAGGGTTGGAGATGCTCTAAAGTGTACTATTATTGTCAATCATACTCTATTGAGGTGTGAATTTATTGGGTTTTATGCCATGCTTGGGACTTTTATACCATGTTGTGAGTCCCAAACATGGTGTAAAATTCTATAAAATTAAATCTTACATAACTAGAATTAACATATCAAAAAATATATATTTAGAATTAAATTACAAAAAACCTACTTTTGTGAAAATAATAAGGATATCAAGTAAATGAGGATATCACAGGTATACTCTACTGTCTTGATGTGCATATTTTTATATAATTTTATGTTATTAAATTTTGTCTATGTAGACTTAATGAAAATTTTACACTTCTTGATGATGTGATTGAGGGTGTGGTCATAATGTGGTTTAAAGTGTAGTCTTGCATGTGTGTTTTTTAGTTATTTGAATGAAGTGTGTTCTTGTTAGATAATGTCTCAATGGGACCACATAATTAAATGTGGTCTTATCATTTATAAGAAGCCTACAATTTAAGTGATTCAATTTAGTTAATAGGCTTAAGGGTATATGTGTTATGGACCTAATGTGTAGATACTAGTTGTATAATTTCTATTTCTATGAGGGGCAGAAATAGAAATTAAAACATAATGGTTAAAGTTGGTTTTCATTCCTTTTGAACTTCCACAACCTTTCAGCTTTGAAAACCAGTAAATAGAAATCAAAACCAACAATGGTTAAAGTTGGTTTTCATTCCTTTTGAACTTCCACAACCTTTCAGTTTTGAAAACCAATAAATAGAAATTAAAACCAATAAGTAAACCCGCAGGTATGACCTCCCTTGGAATCCCATAAAATATATTCCATTTTATGGTGGTGCAGAATACCATGATTACCATCATTATGTTGGAGGACAAAGCCAGAGCAACTTTGCATCCGTGTTCACCTACTGTGATTACATCTATGAAACTGATAAGGTCGTTATACAATTAGTTTTAATTATTATTTGAAGTTTTTTGGTTTGACCTAACTGATTATATTGTATCATAATAATGTTATTATTTGATTTATGTCATTAGGGCTACCGGTATCAAAAGAGGCTCCTCAAGCAGGTAAACACTGCAGTCTTTTGTCTTTTTATTTGTGTTAGAGTTTTGCTTGGCAACTTGTTTAAGTTTCCCTCCACATCTTTCCTTAGAAAGTGTTGGTGCTCCGTCCAACATTTTATCTCAGTGAGATGTTGATTGAGGTGGAGTTCGACTACTGCTTTTTTAGTTGATTTTTGCTTTTTTAGAATCTAAAAACGCTGATGCGTTTGTTATGCAAAAAGTTTTGAAGTTCTTTTCAAAGTTTTGCTTTTTGATGTGAATTTGCCAAGTTACCCTTATGGTGTTGTGGAATTTCACAAATTGT
The DNA here is from genome assembly GCF_004153795.1 of Camellia sinensis. Lineage (NCBI taxonomy): Eukaryota > Viridiplantae > Streptophyta > Magnoliopsida > Ericales > Theaceae > Camellia > Camellia sinensis. The sequence goes on along the minus strand of NW_021024933.1, from coordinate 1,371,754 downwards.
TGAGGGTAAAATCGTCTTTGCACAATTTTGTTGAGCTTTCCAAAAAAAAAAAAAAAACTGTCCACCGAATCATTTTACAATGCCAGAAAATAGATTGCCATTTTCACAGAACAAAACAGGAAAAAACAAAATTTACATCCATAAGAAAATTCAGAATCTGATTCCAAGAAACTAAATAGGATGAATAAAAGCATATCTATTCTGATAATACACATGATATAACCGCTCTGATACCAAT
>NW_021024933.1:1341410-1364476 GCF_004153795.1 Camellia sinensis | reverse complement strand
TCTTGAAATACAGCGGCTCCTATTGATGGTAAAGCACGCAGCACACACTATCTCTGAAAATCTGAACACGACAGGCTCCCATAAATTTGGGGTTTGTATTGATAAACAAAAAACTCCCCAGCACCCACACATTTCAATTCTGAACACACAGCCATATTTGATTGTGAACACACCAGCAACATTTGTTGAAAGTTGAACACGCAGCCCAACTTGATTGTGAACACCAGCACACACTGTTGAGAGTTGAACGGCGAGCCCAAACTTTGAATTCTGACACACAACCCATATCTTGATTGTGAACACGTAGCACACACTTGTTCGAAGTTTGAACGCAGCCCAACTATTGAATTTCTGAAACACGCAGCCCTATTTTGAAGGTGAACACGCAGCACACACTTGTTTGAGAGTGAACGCGCGGCCAAACTGTTGAATTTCTGACACGCAGCCCATATTTTGAAGTGTGACAATGCCACACACACTTGTTGAGAAGTTGAACACACGCAGCGCCAAACTGTTGAATTTCTGAACACGCAGCCCATATTTGAAGGTGAACACGCATACACACTATTTCTGAAATCTGAACACACAGCCATATTTATTTGTGAACACGCAGCACACACTATTTCAATCTTGAACATTCATGCACAGCCCATGCTGAACACGCAGTTCACAGCATTGTATTTGATTTGATTTGCACACAGCTCATACATTTCATTCGCACGCAGCTTATTATTCATTTTGAAACTGAATACATGTGTTCATTGTGATGTAGGTGTCCTCCCGTGTTACCGGGGATATGGCTCCATTGCTGCGAGGGAGTGGTATAGAGCTCCCAGAGGCCGTTCATGATTGGGTTGATACAGGCAGGGTTCGGCGCCTTCAGTACTGGATATTCCGCTATCCGCTAGCAGGACGCTGATGGGCGCCCTTGTGGAGAGGTGGTGGGACACCCCAATTCCTTTCATTTCTCAGCTGTCGGGGACATGACTATGACCCATTCGCCTTTGCTGTGTTGACAGGCCTCGCGTGGGAGGCTGGGCATCCTTACGATGAGGACATGGGCGAGTGGGAGCCGCCTGGATTTATCTATTGGGAGCTTCCGCACGGTCGACCGATCCTCGGCCGAGTCCGGTTACACTTGGTTTTCTTCATATTTCAGACAGAGAGAGCCGAGACTCCGAAGAGATAGACAGCAGTACACCGAGGGTTTTTGATGTTCTCTTCAGGACACTCTGTTAGCCGATAGGGGGAACCGTTGGCTATACCTGCTGAGTGCCCCTGATGACTCTCACAGGTAGGCAGTATGACTGGGGTGGCGCCGCCTGGGCCTACCCTCTATGCTAGCATGAGCGCGACCTCCGCGGTGAGGGGACATAGTCGGCGGTATGGAGAGCCTGGGAGTACTTTCTGCCCTTTGATTTACATTTCTACTTTTCGTCATCTGTATCATTGCACGGCAACAGACACACTTACTCTGTACTCACATTCTGCCTCAGCATTTTTTATTCTGATGGCTTTGCCCTAGTTTTCCATAGTATGGGTTTTTGCGTACTCCGACGCTAGCTCCAGAGCTCGAGGTGGAGGCACCCCTCATGACCCCCCTAACTTCGCTGTTTTCGAGGGCCAGTACTGGCCGAGGCCTGGGAGACTTTCCTACCTCGGCAGTATTTTGACACGGTGCGGCCGAAGAGGTATCTAGACTCTTGGTTCTCTATTTTTTTTAATCTCTGATTCATCTTGCACAATTAGATTTCTAATCGGGCTTATGCATTGGTCTATCCGCGATATGGGCAGCTCCTGGTGCCTTTGGGTGGATGACACCCGATTTCAGTATGCTGAAGGATGGGCCGCCTCTCAGTATAGGATCCTGTTTGAGGGCCAGTTGGTAGGGCCTGGTCCTGGGGGGGGAACGCTTTTTTCCCCCTTTCCGCCAGACCCCCCCTATGGGCTATACCCGAGCAGAGTGTCCCGTAACACCTCCGATCGTCATGCGGTCGCACTGAGGGGCTCACTCCCCAGGGTGTCGGTTGACGCAAGGTTGGCGCACGGCGATGTATTGCTACATTTGGAGGGCGGGGAGTACGCGACGTACCGTCATACATACTTGATGCCTCCATTGGAGGTGTCCGTACTCCCTACGAGGAGGTCCTAATTGGCATGCCAATCCTCGAGTCGCACCGAGCTACGAGACATTCCTTCAACCAGTAAGGGCTGGTACATCTAGAAGGTGGGGCTGGACTGGTCCCCCGATTCCCCGACTTATCATCATGCGAATGGCCAAGACATTCCGACTGAGTTGAACTGGGTTTGGCGATACGGGACTCTCCTACCCGATTCCGATAGAGCCTTTCCATGCCTGATCCCCGGTACGTCAGTGATCCTGACTCACCACCGGTATGCTCACTATTTTCATTTATCACGTCAGATTACTTAGATACTCATTATTCATTGATGGTTTTACAGCTTGTATCTGCAGCCACCCAAAAGAGTACATGGAGGGAATGCTCGGATGGTGGCCTCCACTTGAGGGCATGGTCTTGCGGAGGGAGGCACAGCTGTCCAATCCCGGTGTTCGTCGTAGCTCTTTAGTTTTCGCTTTGCAACTTATCAATACTTTTGATGACATGCTTAAAATCTGAACATTTCAACTGCATTGATTACCTGTATGTGTAGAAACATTTGATCACAAAGCACCCTCATTATGTACTATATCTGCATCATCCACCTCTAGTTTCTACGTAACTTTCTTGTCTGTGCATTCTGATATACATATTTTGGCTGATGTATTCGAATCGGCATTCTTTCTTTTCAGTGCCCCCTATATACTGAGCATAGGTCGGGTCCATCTGGGCCTTCCCCGAGGAGCTGGGCATCTAGGCCTTCTTTGAGGAGCTGGAAAAAGAGAGGGGGAGTCGTCTCGTAGACGGGTGGGTCGCAGAGCACATATCATAGAGGAGGAGTCTAGCGAGGAGGAGGAGTCCGCGCATCCTCAGTCAGAGACATCGCGGTAGAGAGGATGACTCTGAGTCCGGTTCTGGAGGGCGGAGGTAATGTCGGGAGGGTTCCAAGGACAGCAAGCTCCGATTCAGATAGTGGTGCTGAATGGGGATGAACAGGGGCTGTTCCGCAGAAGAGGACAAAGAGGCTCTCATTCCTGCAGCATTAAAGCATTGGATGCATTTTGTTCCCATGCTTTATTTTTCCTTTTTTACTGTAGTTGTAGCACATTGTATATATTAGGCAGTTTTTGTTTTCTGTAAAACTTGTACCCCTTGTTGTAAAAATATTGTAAACAAAGGAAAGCATGATGGAAATGAAACAGGCTTTTGTTGCAGAAGGTGTTTGCATTTTATGTTCTTACATCGCATAGCATTCATTTTGCAACAAAATGAGAATTGATGGAATTGTGCATTTGAAAATTCCTAAGTCAGGTAGGTGAACCACGGCAACAAACAAGCAACTTAACTTACTAAAAAAGAACAGAACTTAGCAAGTTTAGCAACTCGAAAAGCAAGACACAACAATGTTTGATTAAACAAAGAGTAAAACTCGATATATACAAAACTCAGTCAACTCGACAAATACTTAATAACTCGATAAACAAAACAACAACTCGATAGGCAGGTTTTAACAACACACTCGATAAACCAAGCATTTGGACGATCTTAGTGGACAGAACGCATCCGAAACAGAGAAAAAACTCGCACCTTCAACACTCCGATGCATGGAAATGCTAGAAACTTTCTTCAAGAGCTAGGCAAGACAAAGCCACTTCTCTCTATGGCCGACCACCTAGGGAGCTGGCGCGAACCGCTTTTTGCATTGGAGGGAGAGGGTGGTCGGCCTGCGCAGAAAAGGTGGCGGCGACCATCTAGCTTGGCAGCCACCAAAATTTTTCGAACATGTGTCCCCCGAACAGTGCCTTATCCTCTATAAAAGTCCTAGGCTTCGTGTTCATTCATTTCATCTATTCAAGTGATTGAGCTGTGTGTTCAAGATGCAAACAGAGTACTGTGTTATAGACTAAGCACTCAGAACAAGCTGTGTGCTAGAATGAATAGAAGTATGGCATGCGAATGCATTCAGAACGAGCAAATAAGCATACATAGCATGAAATGCACGGAAAATGCAAAATTAAGGCAGGAAATGTAAAAAAGTGAAGTACATACCTCTCGTGCCTGGTGAGAGAGGTGGGACTCTGGCTCCTGCAATAGTAGGTCCACAGGTGCTCGAGCATCAAAGTCGGTAAAATGATAGAAAACCGCCCGAGGAAGGATGTGTGTCGGAGGGTCATACCTCTCAGGAATGAAGGGGCGAATCCTCGACGGTAGAGACATGATGTCAGGATTGCCTCCGGCACCTGGAGAACCTCCACCATGGGGAAAATGACCCGCCATCTCAAGAAATCTGCAACAAGGAGCAAAAATAAGCGAAATGAGCCAAAATTGGAAAAAGTCAACAAAAGTCAACTTTCGGGAAATGAAAAAGTCAACAAAAGTCAACTCCCAAGAAAATCTTCCAAATATTGAGACAAACTTACCTCAAGTGGTGAAAATGAGAAAAGAAGCTCCGAAATCAAATTTTAATCGGTCCAAAGTGAAGAGAACTGAAAGTTTTCGCGAAACAACTTTGCGTGGGGCGTTGGAAAACGCGTATAGAGCACAAATCTGAGAAAGAAAATTGTCTAGGAAGGAGGAGGAGGCCATTTCAGATATGAAGTTATGAGGAAAAGAGCTTTAGACATGTATATTTAAAGAAATGAGTGTGAAAAGTCAAAACTGCCCCTGATTTGGGCTAGGTGGTCGACTGGCCACCTTTTTTGGTAGGCCGACCACCCCCTGCACTCAAACCTGGTCGGTGGCCTCCAGTGAACTCCAAACCTAGTTGGTGGTGTTCCCAAGATGGTCTCCAAGGTCTCTGCAAATTCTGGTAGTGATCGGAGTCCCCGGCACCCGAGAAAGTACAAGGAAAGTGCATTTTTCGTCGCGAAATCCCTGCGCGGGAACTTCAACTCCAACTTTCGATGCGTGTTTTATCGTCACTTGTCAAGAGCAAAATGCATCCTTTTTAAGCACGTTGTGACCCTTTCAGGAGGTAAACCGGAGGTCGCGATTGAGTCGCACTCGTCAAAACTTGCATTTCTTCGCTCGTTGTTTCATGTCAAACATGCATTCAAGTTTGCGCTTATCCTGCATTGTTATGCACGTCACTTGCATTCTCATGCATACCACTTGCATTGTTATGCACATTTCATGGGTATTGTTATACCGTCACGCTTAACTTGTGTTGATACGCACGTATCTCTCGCATTGTGATGCACTTTCCCATCGGCACCCTGTTTGTCTACGTTGAACGTGTGTTGCTAACTATGTTGTGCTTGTTAAGTTTCTCTCTTTTGCAGGCACAATATTATATGTACGGTTCATTTGAAGCTGGTGCAACCAGACGAATAGCGCAGGTACTGTATCTTCTCCTTGTGAGACGTGGCGAGAATTGAATAATTCTCCACATTCTTAAACTACATAAAATGTAGTTGTTGCTTTGCATTATTGCTTAAAACTGTTGCATGTATTCTGAATATTTGCTTCATTACAGCTTGCTGCATATGCGTGATTATGAGTTACGTCCGGCTTGGTACGTGTCATTCTGCATTTTGCCCCGGCCTGCGGGCACATCTTTGTTTATCTCGCCTGTTCGTCTAAGTCTTCGGCCTTGTCAAAAATGGGTCGTCTCTGGGATTTGACATTCACTCCCGTCAATTACGACTTCCGAGTTCTGTCAAAGAGGGGCAACTGTAGACACCCTATTTTTGACAGACCTTAAGACTCAGACGTCACCGATTGAGCGCTCGGTGATGGTGCATATTGTGCTCGCTCTGAGGTTGCGGAGTCACGGCTGCGAGCCTTGCCTCCGGACTTCGGGGCTCTTTCGTGCTTGGCCTCGGTTTGCAAACTAGGTCCTATTTTCTCTGTTTTCTCTTCTCGAAGGGAGGGAGAGGTCTCGTAGACCATGTCTCAGTGGCCGTAGGCTACGTTTCGTGGTCATAGGCCATTTTTCCCGTTTGGAGCCAAGTTTTTGATTTTCGGAGCCGTCGGCCGTGTGCCTCGGTTCGGGACCGCTTAACTACCTCCGTTTGCTCTGGTTTTTGGTACACACTTTGTTTCCTCCCTTTAGAGGGACACTGTGGCATGGGAGACCACCTTCGTGGTCATACGCCACCTCCGATGCTTAATAGCCTGTTTTTGGGGCCCCAGACTACGCGTTTTGGCCCCCGAACCTTCATTTTGCATTCGTCTTGGTCCATTTTTGGTAGGGACCCTATTTTCAATGCTAAGGAGGTGGTAGTATGGTGGGAGGCCACCTTTTCCCCTGAAAAACTAGTTTTCTCTTTTTCTCTCTCCTAAAGCCGCTTTTTCGGACAAAAAGCTGGTTTTTCTTACTTTTGAGCCATAATTTCTGGCTTTTCATACCATCATTGTGTTGTGCTCATCTGGGAGGCCACCAATATGGGTAGGCCGACCAGTAATTCTTCTTGACCCTCTTGAACCTTGCTAAAAAGCTGGTTTTTCTCTCTCTTGGATCACATTTTCTGATTTTTCACTATGCAGCTGTGTTGCACTCATTTGGGAGGCCACCTTTCTGGGGTGGCCGTCCAGCATTTCTTCTTGAACCTTTTGACCCCTGGTCGGCCGACCAGGGGGAGTGGCCGGCCGGCCACTTGAACTGGCTGGCCTGCTTCTTGCTTTTTGCTCTCTCTGAATACAATCCTACTGTGCCAGCTGGGAGGCATATTTCTCTCTTTATATCTTTGCACTTGAGCTCTAAAACCCTAATTTTCTTGTATCATTTGCACACCAACCCTTAGCACAACACCTCCACCATCCATTCTAGCACTTTAGGACTGATTTTCAAGGTTGATGGTTCACCAACTTGGTCCAGAAGCTGCTGCTTTGCTGTGCTACAAGGGTAAGCCTCCATTTCCCCCTTTCTTGCCTTATTTTGCATGATAGCTTAGCCCTATTTGAAAGAATTTTTTGGGTTTTGTCATAAACTCTAAAGTGTCATATTTTGAGCTCCTCTTGAAGTTTGATTAAGGATACTTTTCTGTTTGAGGTCTCCTACATCCTTGTATGCTTTATCCCTCTTTGTAGGCTTATTTTGCATCATATCTTAGTCCTACTTGTGAGCATTTTCGAGATTTGTCATAAACTTAAAAAAGTTTCCTTTTGAGCCTATAAACATGTTTACTTAGGTCAATTTTCTGTTTGGGATCATCTACCCCCTTTCATGCTTTATTTCCTCATGTTTTAAGCTATGCATGTGAGCATTTGCATTGGCCTTGGTTTGGCCTCTTAGCCACTGAAATCCAGTAAATTTTCAGTGGCTTGGATGTGTTTTTGAGAGCTAAAATCAGAGGGGGGTGACCCCCTCTCTCCTTGTCTTGTTTATTGGCCCTTTCGGCCTTCCAAAGGGCCCCTCACTTGCCTATTGTGAAGTCATGTTCCAGGCCACATTTTGTGAGTTTTATGGCCTGCATTAGCTCTGTCCGGAGCCCCTTTTTCCATATTTTATGTCTATGATGCATGTTTAGAGCAATCCTATTCAAGGCCTTTCAAAGGGACCTTTCATTGCATGCTTCCTAGACCAATTCTAGGGCCTATTTGGTGAGTTTTAAGATTGTCATAACTCATTTCCAAAGGTGATTTTGACCTTTTATGTGTCCATCATATAGGTGTAGAGTAACCCCTTGCATGGCCCTCCAAAGGAGCTCATCATTTTTGCATGCATTGACTGAGTTTCAGTGGTTTTTTTGGCATATTTTGGCATGGCATACATCTATTTTTGGCTGGTTTAATGAGCTTTCATATGCTTCATATAGTTGTAGAACAACTCATGGTTCACTAGCTTTCTTTGCATGCTTTGTGGGCCCTTGATTTTAGCACTTTTTGGCCATGTCATAAACTGATATTGTGCTTATTTTGGACTTCCCTAGCTCTGTTTTTGGGTCTCATGATTGAATGATGTTTGTTTTGCATGCTTGTAGTTCAATACCCATGCTTAACTTTGAGATTTGAGGTCCATTGCATGCATGTGCTGAGGTGTGTTCATGTTTTGAGGCCATTTTACATCACATTTCAGAGCCTATATGAATGCCATATTGCCATGTTTTCATCTCTTTAAGTGTGCTTGAGAGTCGGGCTTGAATGCCTTGTTTATCGACCATTGAATGAGCTTCATTTTCATGCATGTAGAGCCATCATTTTAGGCCAATTTCCCACTCATTCAAACCTGCCAAGGGTCTGTTTGGGGTTGGTTTTGCCTTTGGTGCATTGCTTTGGATACCTCTAGTGTAACGCACTTCACTAGTTTCAGTACCCGGGCCCTTAGCTTGCATAGTGTGCCATGTTTGTATGATTCGGGACCACTGTTTATCATGTTTCAGAGCTGTATCATATGTGTTTGTATGCCATATTGCATGCCTTGCCATGCTTTGGTTGAGTGGCATTTGTGCCTTAGGATCGGTCCATTACATCCGTGCATGTTTGCACGCATTTCGGTTGTCTCATTTTCATCATATGGCCACTGATGTGAGTGTGGCTGAGGTCCACTCATGTTAGTGTAAGTCCATCGTGCATTGTGTATGCCAGTTCAATCCATAGCATTGCGTATGCTAGGTTGCATTTTAGAGCATTGTGTATGCCATATTACATCACGTGCATTGTGTATGCCAGTTTAGTACATAGCATTGCGTATGCTAGGTTCCATGTTAGTCGCATTGTGCATGCCATTCCATTTGCATGGCGCTTGGAATAGGATTTAGTCCAAGCACGGGAAACGAGTGGCGTTTCGTACTCCAAGTGACGAAACATGCCTCGATTCCCGGTCCCCGACGTTCTTGATTATCTATGATAGAATTGTTGGCTTCATATGTTCATACTTGCATTCATGTCCTATTAAAACGTGCAATTTGGTCTCTCAGCCATCATGCATCCAGATGCGTGATTGGTGGCTCGAGAACCGAGGGCCACACTCTCTAGAGCTTATGCAAGGACGGGGAGAGTGGTCGCACACACACATGTTGAAAATACCTTGCCATGCCTCTCTCTTGCTTGTCGTTGTAGAAAAACAGTATCCAGGGGGCAGAAAGTGGTCGGCCGACCAGGTTTTCTGGTAAGCCGACCACCTTTTTTTGGTTTTCACCATGAGGGGTGGTCGGCATGGGGTTTCCAAGCCAATACCTGGTCGGTGGCTTTCCCAAGGTGGAGTTTTACCCTCCTGCAGCTTTGTGTAAGTTTCTGAAATCAGCTGCAAACAATGGCGAGATCGTGATAGAATTTACCGACAAAGCACATCGAGCATGCATGCATCCATTATCATCCAAAACAGAGCCGGGGCAGTCCATTTGCATGCCAGTTTATAGCTTACTTAGCTAATTTGTTAATTAGTTAGTGGTTGTGTAATAATTAGTTGTAATTCGTTATTCATTTCGGACTGTATTATTTATTCGAACCCTCCGAGCGAGGGCACAATTGTAATAAGTGTGCGTGCATGTGATGTATGTCTTCCAACCCCCACGTCTTTCTCCCTTTTATTTGCCAGCTTATGATGGTTAGATTAGGGCATGTTTCAATTAGCATACAGTAAGATAGCATGTTTGCATTCAGTCATCTGTCTTGCTGCACTGGGCTCGGCGCATCATACTAACTGCATTTGTATTTCAATTCCGAGTTGAATACTTGTTAGTTGTAGCATTTCACATGCCATCTTTATAATAGCCGAGCCTATCTTAGTTACATTTTGCATGTGTTGCATTAGGCATTTCTGTATAGTTAGGATCATGCATGGATTTCTAACATAGCTTTTGTTTTGGCTTGGAGTACTCAGTAAGTATTTATGCATTAGCATCCTTGCATGTGTGTGAGTGACTGCCATGATAGCATGCTTACCATGAGGCTATATGATTATGTGATATATCTGCCTGAATGCCTGTGGGTGAAGGTTGGATTATTTGAATTGGAATAATGCATTGACTGTGAGTTTTAAGCCCACTAGATAGTGGCAAAACCATGTTTTCTAAACCCACCCGAGAGTGGCAAAATCTGCAATTTAAGCCTACTTGCGAGTAGCAAACCGTTTTCAAAATAAACATGAGATGTTTTGTTCCAATTCAGGCGATCTAGTCTATACTTGTATGCTGTGCACATCACATAGTAAATCTAGGCTAATAACCGAAATAAGAACGCATAATGTTTTCCATGCTTACCATGAGGCTATATGCTTATGTGATATATCTGCCTGAATGCCTGTGGGTGAAGGTTGGATTATTTGAATTGGAATAATGCATTGACTGTGAGTTTTAAGCCCACTAGATAGTGGCAAAATCATGTTTTCTAAACCCACCCGAGAGTGGCAAAATCTGCAATTTAAGCCTACTTGCGAGTAGCAAACCTTTTTCAAAATAAACATGAGATGTTTTGCTCCAATTCAGGCGATCTAGTCTATACTTGTATGCTGTGCGCATCACATAGTAAATCTAGGCTAATAACCAGAATAAGAACGCATAATGTTTTCAAAACTCGATATCATGGTTAGTAGAAGCCGATCTTTGATCGGGCGAGCGGGGGTGCTCACAAAGTGACCTTCCCCAATCGTACCCAAGTTCCCGAGTCGAGGCAACTTTGGTGATGACGGACACGTGGCCTTAGGCAACGAGTCAGGGTTTCCTAAATTTTCCAAAATAAAATATTTAGATGACGACTCTGTATCTGGCAAAGCAGTCCATGTTTGGCATTTCTTTCGAAAAAAATCTGTCTTCAAAAACGATTTTCCGGATTTGGACTCTTTGATGATTCATCGGTCTTGCATTGCACTTTACGAGATTGGATACAGGACTGTGACATTAAGTCCTGAGCTGTAGTGAGCCTATATGAACAAAACGGGATTTTCTTGGGACGTTCGGGGACGTCTACACTTAGTGCCAAGGGACTATAATGCAACTGCACCATTTTTTTGGAAGTCCTTAGTGCCAGGGGACTATAATGCAACTGCACCATTGTTTTTGGAAGTCCTTAGTGCCAGGGGACTATAATGTAACTAGTACCTTTGTTTTGCCACCGACGGTTTTCCGCGTGAGTTTGTTTGTCCGGAATGTCATTGTTTGGTATTATGTAGATGTTATTAACATCCAAGAAGCTTTAAAAGATTTGATAGATGAACTTGGTTCACCCCTTGATTTTGTACAAGTTATTATATGTATCGCTTTGATAAAGATCTCGGATAGCATTCATTCAAACCTTTATTTCTAATATCATTCACTGAGTATCCAAGCTCACCCTCTCCTTATATATATGTAGGTGACGAGCAAGAAGGCGGTGACGCCTAGATGATTATTACAACTTGTTTTGGATTTGCATTTTTGTGGCATCTTGAAGATCATGCTTCTTAGCTTAGTATTTCATGTATTTTGTATATGTCAGCTTGAGAAGCCTTTTGATCAAGATGTAATATTTGTACCTTATTTTAATTGTATCCGAGTTGTGAACCAGGTTAAAGTGTATGCCATTTCATTTGATCTATGCACAGCTCTTATGGACTATTTAGATTTGAATTTATTGCTTCCGCACATATAAGCCCAATATGTATACTCTGATTGTGTGTGAACCTTGGTAAGTTGGCCTTCGGTAATCTCGGATTACTGGCCATCACGACACCATTCTACTAGGGGCGGGATGGGGTCGTGATAGATTGGTATAAGAGCGCAAATTTCCTTATAGTACGTTTTTTCACACACTTTGAGTCCTAAAGAGCATAGGAATTCCCTTAGAATGATTTTAGGGTTGCATCATATTGCTTGCTACTTGACAAGATGTGCATCTTCTCGGCATGATTACTTATTACTTGTATACATGTTTATTTGATCGTTTTGTTTTAAAGTCACGTCTTGCATACTCTTAGCATCATGAGAAGGGGTAGACCTCCAGTTGGCCGAGATCATTCTGAAGACAGATTAGACAGACTAGAAAGGTTGGTCGAAGGTTTGGTCTGCGAGTTGAGATAGCCTAGGCCACAGGATGCTAGTACTACTTCCACCCAGGCCGAGCAGACAAACGGCCAAAATGTAGTTCCACCTCCACCTCCTCTAGTGCCGCAAGTGCCTCCACAGCAAGCTTTATATGGGAACGGCACCATAGCCTTGATCAGAGAGTTCAAAAAGATGAAACCGCCGAGGTTCCAAGGGGGTATAGAGCCGATGAAGGCCGAGGCATGGGTTTTGGAAATGGAGAAGTTATTCTAGATTTTTCCCAGCACCGACGCCCAGAAGGTGTCATTAGCAGCATTCACGTTGGATGACGACGCACGAAGATGGTGGGTGATGGTCCGAGAAGGCAACCCAGGTTTGACTTGGGCTAGATTTTTGGAGTTGTTCTACAACAAGCATTTTCCCCTTAGTGTCCGAGATCGCAAGACCATAGAGTTCCAGACTCTGACACAAGGCAACAAGACGGTGGCAGAGTACGACCGTACTTTTACCGAGTTGGCGAGATATGCGCCCCATATGGTTGATGACGAATATAGAAAAGCTAGGAAGTTTGAAAGTGGACTACGTGGACCAATACAGGATCAAGTTAACATGCTCAACATGCCGGCTTACGCCGGAGTGTTAGACAAGGCCATCCTGGCAGAAGCTAATTTGAACCGATATCAGAGTTTAGCAGAGAGCCAGAGGAAGAGACAAAACTATAAGAATCACCGAGTACTGTTTAATGCCAAGAAGAAGGCGAATATGGGCAGTTCCAGCAACTCAAATTATGAAGGTGGTACTAAGCCGACGTGTGCAAGTTGTGGAAAGCCGCATTTCGGAGTTTGCCGTTGGGCATCAGGAGCTTGTTTTGAATGTGGTGAAATAGGTCATCGTGTGAAAGACTGTCCGAAGGCAAACACAAATGATGGCAAGAAGGATGGGAGCACCTCGGGCTCTGCACAGAAAAACAACGTCGGAAGGATACAGACGAGGCAGGCAGATTGCATTAGTGCCAGGAGACGCTCAGAGTGTCGAGACAGTAGTGTCAGGTACCCTTCCAATTTGCTCTCAACATGCATACATATTGATTGATTCGGGTTCTACGCATTCATTTGTATCTGCTAAATTTCCTGAGAAGTTAAATAGAGAATTGGAACCTCTAGGTTATGTGTTATCTATGTCTACTCCGTCCAGAAGAATTATGACTGTTTCATCCATTTATAGAGCATGTGATGTTGTGATTGACAATGTTGTATTACTAGTTGATTTGATGCCGTTGGACATAGCTCATTTTGATGTTATATTGGGAATGAATTGGTTAGTAGAAAATCATGCATCCATTAATTGTGTCTCCAAAAGTGTCATATTGAAACCCCCAAACCAAGCCGAGGTTACATTTCGGGGTAAAGGAGTAGTACCCCCACCTTACTTGATCTCATCCATGAAAGCTTATAAGTTGATCCAAAAAGGGTGTCAAGGTTATCTGTGTAGTGTATTAAGTGATCTGAATGGAAACGTTGAAATTGCCGACATCCCAGTTGTTAATGAATTCCCCGACGTCTTTCCAAACGAATTTCCTGGCCACTTAATCGATAGAGAAGTGGAATTTACTGTTGACACCATATCGGGAACCCAGTCTATCTCCAAAACACCCTATAGAATGGCCCCAGCCAAGCTTAAAGAGTTGAAGGTACAATTGCAAGAGTTGTTAGATAAGGGCTTAATTAGGCCGAGCACTTCACCTTGGGGAGCACCCATTCTATTTGCTAAGAAAAAGGATGGTACACTTCATCTTTGTACTGATTACCGAGAACTGAACAAGGTAACCATTAAGAATAAGTACCCATTGCCGAGGATTGATCTGCTTGACCAATTACAAGGAGCACGAGTCTTTTCAAAAATTGATCTTAGGTCGGGCTACCACCAGCTCAAGGTTAAAGCCGAGGATGTTGAGAAGACTGCTTTTTGGACAAGGTATGGCCACTACGAATTTTTGGTGATGCCTTTTGGAGTGACTAATGTTCCTGCGGCATTCATGAACTTGATAAACAGAGTCTTCAAGCCTTACCTAGACGAGTTTGTGGTTGTCTTCATCGACGATATATTGATCTATTCCAGGAATGAAGTTGAGCATGAGAAGCATTTGAGACTTACCTTACAACTTTTGAGAGACAGAAAGTTGTACGCCAAGTTTAGCAAGTGCGAGTTTTGGCTTTCCAGCATTTCATTTTTGGGTCATGTGATTAATGAAGAGGGTATTTCGATTGATCCTAGCAAAGTTGAAGCCGTTGTGAATTGGCCGAGACCGACTAATGTGTCCGAGGTTCGTAGTTTTCTGGGTTTGGCAGGTTATTACAGAAAGTTTGTGAAGGACTTCTCAAGAATTGCAGTACCATTGACACAACTAACTTAGAAGGGAGTGGCGTATGAATGGACTAAGGATAGAGAATCAACCTCCAGGAGTTGAAGATGAGGTTAGTTACAGCACCAGTTCTTATACTACTATCAGGTAATGAGGAGTTCTAGATTTCTAGTGATGCATCGCATAAGGGTTTGGGCTGTGTATTAATGCAAGGGGGTAAGGTTATAGCATATGCATCTCGTCAATTGAAACCCCATGAGAAGAACTATCCTACCCATGATCTAGAGCTAGCAGATGTAGTGTTTTCTTTGAAGATTTGGCGCCATTACTTGTATGGAGCTTCTTGCCAAGTTTTCACAGACCACAAGAGTTTGAAGTACTTGTTCACTCAGAAGGAATTAAATATGAGGCAGATAAGATGGCTTGAACTATTAAAGGACTACGACATGCAAATTCAGTATCACCTAGGCAAAGCAAACTCGGTGGCCGACACGTTGAGCAGGAAGTTAGTTGGAAGTTTGGCCTGCTTAGCAATAATTTCAGTAGAGCCGACCATCATTATGGAAGTAAAGGCCAAACAGATGGAAGACGAATTCTTCAAAAGGTATGTGCCGAGATTATCACTAAGCCGAGACCAGGGTATACCATTGAGAATCAGGTACTTAAGTTTGAAGGAAGATTGTGCGTGGCCGACGTCCCAGAGGTGAAAAGGAAGATTTTGCATGAAGCCCATAGTTCCAAATTTGCCGTTCATCCAAGGAACACCAAGATGTATCAAGACGTGAAGCAGACTTTTTGGTGGCCGAACATGAAAAGAAAACTAGCCGAGTTCGTATCCCAGTGTCTGTATTGCCAACAAGTGAAAGCCGAACATCAGAGGCCGGCAGGACTTCTTCAACCTTTGTCAATTCCTGAGTGGAAATGGGAACACATCTCTATGGATTTTGTAATTGGGTTGCCGAAGACACAAAAGGGTATGGATTCGATTTGGGTTATCATTGACAGATTAACTAAGTCAGCACACTTTTTGCCTGTTAAGACTACATTTAATGCCGATCAACTTGCTATGTTGTATATGAACAAGATTGTTAGACTTCATGGAGTGCCGATGTCCATTGTTTCAGACCGAGATCCGAAGTTCGTTTCCAGATTTTGGCAGAGTCTACAAAGAGCATTGGGAGCCGAGTTGAGGTTTAGCACAGCTTTTCACCTCCAGACCGATGGGTAGATAGAGAGAACAAATCAGACACTTGAAGATATGCTCAGGCTATGTGTATTGGACTTCAAGGGAAGTTGGGAAGTACATTTGCCATTAGTAGAATTCGCTTACAACAACAGTTATCAAGCTAGCATCGGCATGGCACCGTATGAAGCTTTGTATGGAAGGAAGTGCAGATTGCCGATATGTTGGACCGAGGTAGGGGACAAGGCTTTGATTGGTCCCGAGTTGGTTCAAGTAACGACTGAGAAGATTAAGCTCATTCAGCAAAGAATCAAAATCGCGCAAAGTCGACAGAAGAGTTACGCCGACCAGAGAAGAAGGGAACTAGAATTTGAAGTTGGGAACCATGTATTCCTGAAGATTTCGCCGATGAAAGGAGTTTCAAGATTTAGGAAGAAAGATAAGTTAGCACCTCGTTATATTGGACCGTTTGAAATCCTTGAAAGAGTTCACCCAGTTGCTTAAAGACTTGCTTTGCCGCTAGAACTAAGTCAAGTCCACAATGTGTTTCACATTTTGATGTTGAGGAAGTATATTCGGGATCCATTGCATGTGATTGATCATTCCGGGATTGTGGTTAATGAAGCTTTAGGCTACGAGGAGAAGTCAATGAGAATTATTGATAGACAAGTGAAACAGTTGAGGAACAAGTCGATACTGATGGTGAAGGTTGAATGGAAAGAGCATTATGGTAAGGATGCTACATGGGAAATGGAAGAAGAAGTGAAAATCCGTTATCCAGAGTTGTTCTCAGTGCAAGGTAACTTAAGTTTGGGGACTAAACTTCTTTAAGGAGGGTAGACTGTAGTGACCCTCATCCTCGTCTTAGCCATATTCATATGCATCTATATGACACTTTGTTTTGTTAAGCTTGCGTTCGAAGATTTTGACTTGTTTTGCTTTAAGTAAGGTTCCTGCCTTGTCTTGTGCTTATGTGATTTTGCTTGTGCATTACTAGCATGTTTTGTTCCTTACTTGGTGTGTGTAGCCGAGGTCGTTCCATGCTTAGGTCACACCTTTGAACCTCTTACACTTAGTACTATCTTGGAACCACTTTGGTTGACCTCCCCTTCACCTTTGCATATTGGCCGAGATGTCAACATCTAGGCCGAGGTGTGCATCACCGAGGCCGAGATATGTATCATCTAAGCCGAGATGTTACCATCTAGACATCCTTGATCCTTGCACCTAGTGGTCTTGTTCTAGACCGGTATAACCTAGGCCGAGGTGTGGCACATCTAGGCCAAGGTGTGGCACATTTGGACCATGCGTTATCCATCCTGGCCGAGATCATTGAGACCCCTTTTTGCCGAAACTGATGTTTTAACCCGAGATCTTCTCCTTGCCAGAATGCCCATACCACCTTACTTGTTTTACACCCTTTGTCATACCTTTTGTCTTACATTCAGTTAGCTTTTTGAGGAAACCCAATCCGACGTTGCCACGTGTCCCAGCAGAGGGTTAAACCAGCCGGTAGAGAGAGAAAACATACCATTGTGTGTTGTATTTTGCACTGTAGAGAGAGAAGCTCTAGGAAGAGGTAGAGAAGTTCTTAGAGAGGGAATAGGTTTCCAAGCTTGATCTTCACACCTTGAGCCGTTAGATTCGTGTTTTGAGGTTAGAATCTTGATCTACACTTGTTATCCTTTATGTTCATCTAATCGCATTGCATGATCGAGCATGATTCATAAGCCATGCATTGATTTGAAGTTCGGTTCTAGAAAGAGAAAATGGTGTTCTTGAGTTCTTGAAGAAAAGTCTTGTTTTGATCCAAAAGTTTACATCAAGCTCCGTGCTTTTGTGTTTGTTTTCATGGAATATTTAAGTATGGGTACCTAGGTCCATGTTTTCGAACTCATTTCCCGAAAACTCTGATTTTGAATAAAGAAGTTATGATTTTAGCATTCATGTTCTTCATGTTCATGTTTTTCATGTTCTTCAAGGGAAACCCAGATTTTCCCAGACTTCATTTCCCTGAATGTGGTCGTCGGGACCATACCTCGGCCGAGAGGTGTGGGACCTCGGCCAAGACCTAGTTGGTACCCAGCATGTTTCTCCGAGATGAGAAACAGTGTTTTGCTTTATCTTGACTAGTTTTGAAAGAAATGCTGAGATCATTAGCACTCATGTAAAGCTTGTTTTAGGAATGCATTTCATATCTATCCTTGAGCATCTCTTCTTGTCTTCTTGAACTGCATTCAATAGACCTTGCCATGTGTTGTAGGATTTGGACCCTTGCTTTGACCCCGACGTCCGAAGAGCTATGTGAACGGTATTTTTAATAAAGTTATGTTATAAAGTTTTGATAAAGCTTTGCTTCGTTTTGGAAAAAGTATTTGATTAAGCATGAATGATTATCCCTAGTTTTGTATAAAACATTATATGTGTTTGATGACATTCTGGGAAAGTCCTTAGTGCCAGGGGACTATAATGCAACTGCACCATTGTTTTGGAAGTCCTTAGTGCCAGGGGACTATAATGCAATTGCACCATTGTTTTGGAAGTCCTTAGTGCCAGGGGACTATAATGCAACTGCACCATTGTTTTTGGAATTCCTTAGCGCCAGGGGACTATAATGCAACTGCACCATTGTTTTGGAAGTCCTTAGTACTAGGGGACTATAATGCAACTAGTACCTTTGTTTTGCCACCGACGGTTTTTCGCGTGGGTTTGTTTGTCCAGAATGTCATCGTTTGGTATTATGTAAATGTTATTAACATCCAAGAAGCTTTGAAAGATTTGATAGATGAACTTGGTTCACCCCTTGATTTTGTACAAGTTATTATATGTATCGTTTTGATAAAGATCTCGGATAGTATTCATTCAAACCTTTATTTCTAATATCATTCACTGAGTATCCAAGCTCACCCTCTCCTTATATATATGTAGGTGACGAGCAAGAAGGCGGTGACGCCTAGATGATTATTACAACTTGTTTTGGATTTGCATTCTTGTGACATCTTGAAGATCATGCTTCTTAGCTTAGTATTTCATGTATTTTGTATATGTCGGCTTGAGAAGCCTTTTGATCAAGATATAGTATTTGTACCTTATTTTAATTGTATCCGAGTTGTGAACCAGGTTAAAGTGTATGCCCTTTCATTTGATCTATGCACAACTCTTATGGACTATTTAGATTTGAATTTATTGTTTCCGCACATGTAAGCCCCATATATATACTCTGATTGTGTGTGAACCTTGGTAAGTTGGCCTTCAGTAATCTTAGATTACTGGCCATCACGACACCATTCTACTAGGGGCGGGATGGGATCGTGACACTGGGTGCTTTTCTGTTGTTCTGAAATGTGTGCTTGTACCTGTTGCTGTTGCTGCAACATCTGCTCTTTGAATCCCTACCATCAGTATTGGGGCAGGAACTTTCTATAGTGGCCAATTTAATTGATTCTTTAGCTTTCTCTAGTAGACTTGACTGGCTTGTGTTGTGTATAATCTTTTTGTTTTCATTTGTACATATAATTTGCTATTTGATCTTGTAATTTTCTTTTAATGTACTAAAATAAGTGTTTTAATGATATCATGTGTTCATATATTGAGTTTACTCATATAATATACTTTGAATTTGCTCTCTCTCTCTCTCTCTCTCTCTATATATATATATATATATATTAAAAATAATCCTCTACGGCATATAAAATTATGTCATGAAAAGTGTAATGATTTATGACATGCAAGAAAATGCCGTAAAAGATTATATACGACATACAAAATATGTCATAAATATATTAAAAATGACCTTTTACGGCATATACAATTATGTCATGAAAAGTGTGATGATTTATGACATGCAAGAAAATGTCGTAAAATATTATATACGGCATACAAAGTATGTCATAAATATATTAAAAATAACCTTTTGCGACATGTAAAATTATGCCATAGAAAGTATGATGATTTAGGGTAAACTACCAATAGGTCCTAATAGTTGGACTTAATTCCCATCAAATCCTATTGAAAATAAGTCTTGGTAAAATTGTTGTTAAAAATAATTTTTTTGTGACAATTTTTTATATATGTCGTTAAAAATTGACAATTAGTGACTTTTTTTTGTCATGATTTTTATAAATTGTCGCTAAAACTTACAATTAGTGACTTTTTTTATGGCAAATTTTTCTCATAGGACCTATTAGACAATAAGTCCACTTATTAGGACCTACACGTAAGTACCGCGATGATTTATGGCATGACAAAAATGTTGTAAAAATTCATATACGACATACAAAGTGTGTCATTAATATTTAATTTATTACTTTTTATGACTTTACCTGCATGCTGTAAATGATGCTCAACTTTCTACGGCATGTCATATTACGACATTTGTGTGCATGTCGTGAAAGAGTTTTTACGGCATGCATTATAAGCCATAAAAACTCAATTTTGTTGTAGTGATAGGTTTGTCACTAGGTCTCCGATTCCTTTAATTTAACTTGATATCCAAGTACATTACAAAATATTCCTATTTCTTAACAAATTTCATTTATTTTCTAGAATAGAATGGTGTGCACACAATATGCCATAAAGCATTTTATTCATATTTTCTGTATAGTTTTACGATTAACTTGAATTGGTAAGTATGTTTGTAGGTGAATGTCCATATTGGCTACATATCTCATACTCATATCCTTATCGAAGTATAATGTCTGACAAGGATACTCTATACATTTAGAAAAGGATAAATTTCACTGACCTCTCCTAAAGTTTACAGAAAATACAAGCATTAATTTCGGTGCGTTTAATTAGTAAGACTAAATGTACCGAAATTAATACAAATAGGGCAAAGATACAAAGAGAAATAAGGTAAAATAAACATTTCAATGTAAAAGAGTTGATAATATCATTTTTTCATAAATATGAATAAATTATTGATGAAAAGAGGCTTAAGTGTTATGTAAATTAAAAAATTTAGGGATCCCAATGTAATTATGCCAAACTTGTGGAGTTCACTGTATTTTTATTTTTATTTTTTCAAATCTTAAGGGAGGTTAGTGAAATTTACCCTTAGGAAAGTATGTAACATAAAGATAATGAGATCCATATTAATAAATACATATGAAATCCATCATCTTTGAGTTTAGAAGTAATAAATCGAAAATTGGGTAAGAAATAATACTCAACTAAATTATAGCATTTCACAAAACCATGGAAAATGGGATAACATCACCAAAAAGAGATTAAAACAATTTCGCAATAACAGTAAGTATCTACCCTCAAGTTTCATTGACAGAAAATTTATTTCTCTTTGCTACCAAAAAAGCATCCAAAGCATGACAACAAACTCAACTTGACCAAAAAAATAACAATAAGTCAAGGAACATAAACATTAAACACAAAACTTGACAAAAAATACATCGACGAAACATGATTTTTTAGAAGTGGGACCGTTAACTAATTTTGTAGAAATGATGTGCATTCATGTGTTTCTAGGTCCGGTTCTGTGGTTGGTTTACATATTCCTAAACTTACTGAAAAACTATTAACAAAAGTATATAAAATGAGGAAGGGCACGAGAACAACTACTCTTGGAGAACTAAGCTAATCTCACCTTTATTGAGCGAGTCATAGAATCCTATGGTTCTTTTCTACATGTCCCACTGTTTCTTCTTCTACACGCTGGCAACAGGCAGACCGATTATAATCCCCAAACAAATCTCCTTAATCACCCCTGGACCTTTCAAGGTGACCTAATGACCAACCATTTTCACTCTGGTTGTAAAGAAGAAATCTCTACAGTTTAGAGAAGGATCATGAAGGGCATATCATAAGTTAATTGTTAATTAACGTAACATGATAATTGGTTCAATTTTCTCCCCCAAAAATGAAGAAGGTATAAGATCAACCAATTATCGGCCACCAAAGTATGACAACCTAGTACACGAAACTTTTTTCTACAGCGAGTTTTAAGGAAGGCAAGATGTATGCAATCTTAGTCTCAATTTTCAAGACGTTGGCCACCAAAGTATGGGATTGAATTGGTTTAAAAAAATCTTCAATCTTATTAATGACATGAATATTCAAGGTGTTTTCCCTCGCTTAACTATTCTTTATTTCTTTTTTTATTTTTATTTATTATTAGTTTTTTTTCTGGTGCCCACAACTTTAGGCAAGGAATTTAACCTCCCCTAGATCATTTAACCTCTTTCAAACTTTATCTACTGATTAAACTCAATTTTCTTAATTTAACCATTATAATTGCAACTTGTTCTAGCACTGTTAGCATGTATGAGGACAAAGAGAAACATATCGGTGTACAAGCTTAATCAAAATATAATAAAAAATACAAATGTCACGACCCCAAACCGCCCCTAGTAGTTTGATGCCGTGATGGCCAGTAATCCGAGATTACCGAAGGCCAACTTTCAAAAGTTTAACACAATCAGAGTATAATAAACGGGGCTCACAAATGCGGAAGCAATAAATCAAAATGCAAGTGGTCCATAAGAGCAGTGCATAGATCAAATGTAATGGCATACATCTTTACAAAGCTTTACAATTTGAATACAACAAAGTAAAATACGTATTACATCTTGATCAAAAGGCTTCTCGAGCCGACATATACAAAATACAGTGAATACAAGCCAAGAAGCATGATTTTCAAGATTCGCCGACATAAAAGAAATGACATCACCGACGTGAATACAAAACAAAGTCGACAAAATCGTGGATCCAAAATAAGCTTTCAAAAACACATTCTAGGCGTCGCCGACGTCCTGCTCATCACCTACATATATATAGAGAGGGTGAGCTTGGATACTCAGTGAATGGTACTAGTAATAAAGGTTTTGCATGAATATAGCCGAAGTCTTTTCCAAACAAAACATGCCAAAATCATATGAATATTAGCCGAGATCCTTTCAGAGCAAAACACATCAAACTTTATCAAAGCAAGGGATGAACCGTATTCATCTATCATGTCTTACAAGTCTCAAGGGATGCTTACTGGCATCGGCAAAACACAAATCAAGCTTTCCGAACAAACAAATCCACGCGGTAAACCGTCAGTGGCAAAGCATAGACTGCACGATCCGTAATCGATTAGTCGAAGGTACTGCGAAAGTTTATAGTCCTCTAGCACAAGGGACTTGTGTTACTTAAGCCCGTAGCTCTTTTTAACACGATGGTCTTGTGTTACTTAGGCCCATAGCCCGTTTTAACACAATAGTCTTTCCAAGAAAGGACCGTATCCTTTTATACTTAGTGCTGCGAAAGTTTAGAGTCCTCCAGCACAAGGGACTTTTCAAGGATGACATCAAAACAGAGCTATTCATTCATGCTTAACAAATACTTTCGTCAAAACAAAACAAAGCAAGATTTATCAAAACAGTATAACATAGCTTTATTAAAAGCACCACTCACCTAGTTCTTCAGGTGTAGGCTCAAAGCAAGGATCAAGTGAGAATTTACTGGGAATTTATTGAGAATTTTCTAAGTAATTTACTGAGAAT
>NW_021024933.1:1278677-1340902 GCF_004153795.1 Camellia sinensis | reverse complement strand
CTTATCTGTGGATATTGTTGTTATACATATCTGTTGAGAATGTGGATATAGCTTTTACGCTTATCTGTGGATATTGTTCTTATACATATCTGTTGTAGAATGTGGATATAGCTTGTATGCTTATCTGTGGATATTGTTGATATACATATCTGTTGTAGAATGTGGATATAGCTTGTATGCTTATCTGTGGATATTGTTGATATACATATCTGTTGTAGAATGTGGATATAGCTTGTATGCTTATCTGTGGATATTGTTGATATACATATCTGTTGTAGAATGTGGATATAGCTTGTATGCTTATCTGTGGATATTGTTGATATACATATCTGTTGTAGAATGTGGATATAGCTTGTATGCTTATCTGTGGATATTGTTGATATACATATCTGTTGTAGAATGTGGATATAGCTTGTATGCTTATCTGTGGATATTGTTGATATACATATCTGTTGTAGAATGTGGATATAGCTTGTATGCTTATCTGTGGATATTGTTGATATACATATCTGTTGTAGAATGTGGATATAGCTTGTATGCTTATCTGTGGATATTGTTGATATACATATCTGTTGTAGAATGTGGATATAGCTTGTATGCTTATCTGTGGATATTGTTGATATACATATCTGTTGTAGAATGTGGATATAGCTTGTATGCTTATCTGTGGATATTGTTGATATACATATCTGTTGTAGAATGTGGATATAGCTTGTATGCTTATCTGTGGATATTGTTGATATACATATCTGTTGTAGAATGTGGATATAGCTTGTATGCTTATCTGTGGATATTGTTGATATACATATCTGTTGTAGAATGTGGATATAGCTTGTATGCTTATCTGTGGATATTGTTGATATACATATCTGTTGTAGAATGTGGATATAGCTTGTATGCTTATCTGTGGATATTGTTGATATACATATCTGTTGTAGAATGTGGATATAGCTTGTATGCTTATCTGTGGATATTGTTGATATACATATCTGTTGTAGAATGTGGATATAGCTTGTATGCTTATCTGTGGATATTGTTGATATACATATCTGTTGTAGAATGTGGATATAGCTTGTATGCTTATCTGTGGATATTGTTGATATACATATTTGTTGAGAATGTGGATATAGCTTTTGTGCTTATCTGAATGTGAGATATAGTTTTTATACTTATCTGTGGAAATGATGATAGAGCTAGCATGCTTATCTGTTGAAAAGGGGAAAATGAAAAGTAATTGGGACTTGTAAGTCGTTGACATAAATATGTTATTTATGTGATTGTATCAGTGTTGACCAACTATCAATTGCTAATGTTTTAGTCATTGTCCATGGTTGGTTTAGTGTATTTCTACTGGGCTGTGGCTCACCCTATATGGGAATATCATTTTCAGGTGCAGGAAGCATGCCACCTCCAAGGACATAGCTGGGAGGCTAGTGGCGGACATAGTTTTGTCGTTTTACTGTTGATGTATTACATGTAATTTTAAGCCAAGGGCTTAATGTGTAAACGAGTTAGAACTCTTTGTTGTAACCAAGTGTTAACTTGGAAAGCTGTAAGCCCGTAGGGCATTTTGTTATGAGGTTAACATGTAATACTTATGTAATGGAACTCTAATGAATGAAAGAATGTGGTTAGTTTATATGTAAATGTATGTCTTATTAGATGGGTTTATTGTTGTTATTTTGAGGGCGTTACAACATGAATATAGGTTTGATATAGCCCAAGAGAACAATCAAATGACAAAGATTGATATGAATAAAGCGAACAAGTCAAACCAATTCGAACCTAATTTCACTCCCAGACATCTATTTGATACTAATTAGCACAACACAGCATAAAGAGAGAGCAGGTCCTATATTTCACAACATAATGTCACAAATTCATGGATCTGAAATAGAAACTAATGGAAAGCAAATGACACAATTCATAAGTACAGAACCGCAATACAGAGCTTGAAGCTAGGGATAGAATCATAGAAAAGCAAAATGAACGCCAAAGTTCTACATTTCAGTTTAAAATTCATAATCCATCTGGGTTTCCCACATTCGCTTCAATTTTCTCACCATCTTGACTGAAAGTGGACAATACATTTTGTACAAGTTCATTACTGTTACTAAATAATTTAGAATTAGAATACCCGAGTCATGTCCCAAATTCTTGCTCAATCTAGATTGAATTTGGGATTTCTATGTAAAAATCAACACAAACCCTATACTAAGTGTGGGAAATCAACACAACATTAACTCAAATTCAACACAAAATTAAACAACAAAAATCATATAAAACCCTAGGGCAAGTGTGAGAAATGGGGAAATAGAGGAAGGGGGAGAAAGAGAAAAAGAGAGAGAGACCGAGATGCACAGAGAGGGAGAGAGAGCTCCATTGACAGATAGAGATAGAGACTGAGAGCGACAGAGCGAGAGAAACATACCTGTGATTAAGTGGCATTGATACTTTATAGGTGGCAGTGGCGATGTGCGACGGACTCTCTCGCTGGTGGCCAATGACGGTGGTGAGCGGGGTAAGGCTTGGTAGTGTTGTAAAAGAGCGAAATTTTTTTGAGACATTGTATATCGTGTGTGTGTGTGTGTGTGTGTGAGCGAAAGACATATCGAGTGCCAAATTATATTGGTTTCCCTCTTAAAAAAAATTTTCAACTTTTAGCGTCTATTTCACATTTTAGTCACTAAATAGTACTGAATAACGACAACTTGTTTTGCAGCCAAAAGATTACGTATTAGCGATTAATATATTGGTAGCCAAAAGTATCTTTTGGCTACTAATTTTATTTTTCATCAGCAAAAAGTAAATATACATCGACTAAATTGTTTAGTCACCAAAAAGTGTAAACAATGTCCATTATATTTGGCAACTAAACTATATTTTTGTCGGCAAATTAGCTTGTTCTATGACTAAACTTAGAATTAGTAGCGTAAAATATTAACTTTTGGCGACTAATTGTTTTTTAGTCGCCTATAACTATATGTTTCACGACTAAATTTTTTTTTAGTCGCCAGAAAACAATGTATGTTGACTAAATTAAAATGGTAGCCAAAATTTGAACCTTTGGCGACTAAAAAAAAATTTAGTGACCAAAAGCACTATTTTTGGCTACTAAAATTGTTTTGGTCGCCAAATGTGTAAATTCTTGTAGTGCAAGCTTGTGCAGGTCAATATGCGCATTTGGGTCAATACCAACATGGGTCCGGAATAACTAAGCAAATTCAAATAACCAGTCATCCATCTCCACTTCTTTGCACTTAGGATCTTCTGAAGCTCTAGTTTTTTTCCTTTGGATTTGGAGCTTTCTTTTATGGATTATCAATATCAACATCCACAATTTCAACAACAGACTCACCCAGAGCAGATTGTGAGCCAATCTCATCTCTTTTGAACACCTCACTCTCTAGAGGTCTCTCATTCTCCTCTTCCAATATATGGGTTCTTGCTCAAGACTCACCTCAACAATATGCAACCTTAACATTCCAATTGAGTCAATCTTGTCTGTTTCAGGGTCGTTTGGAATGAGGCTATCAACACATGACTCTGCCAATCTGAGTTCACTAGAACATGTTATAGTCATCCAATCACCATCATTATCCTTGTATTTAATTTAATCAAAAACTAACTTCAAAGATGGAAAGCATTTTTACAATCTCCCTCAACACTTTAAAATTGCAAGTCACGGGCATTTGAGCAGGCCTTATGTCATGATCATAAATAAGCTTCAATCGCCTAATTGGAGTCTCTGAAGTCTAACCACGAGTAAGCAATGATACCGACAAAGATGTATGTTCTTTTTGGTTATCCTTAATGGCATTCAATTTGATAGAACCATTTGAGGCTTCAAAACAATCTTCTGCAATTGGGTTTTGATTTCAGGACCATTTTTAGTAGGTGGAACTAATTGGGGCTTATTCGGCTTATTGTTAGGCAATACAACTGTAGAGGGTCAAAAGTTAAGGTCAAAATTAGGTATGGACCTAAGTGTGGAGGTCGCCCCTGTTAGGCGACCATGAATGATTAAAGGAGCATGGGCCAAAGCCCAAGGGAAGTGGGTCCGCAGTGGGCCGGAGCAGGTCAAACCTGCCAAGAGTCTGAATAAACTCTATGAAGAAAAATGTCTAAGTCAAGTTATGGAGGCAACACTTGCAACGGTCAAGTTGCTGAGACACTTTGTCTCAGCGCCGCCATTCCTAGTATTGTCAGCGCTGCCATTTGAAGTTGCTAAGGGAAGGAAAGAGAAAACCGGAGCAACTAAGTTGCAAAGGCAACACTTGCAGTGGTCGAGTTGTTAAGGTACTTTGTCGGCACCACCATTTGAAATTGCCATAATAAACAGCTGCTGCCAAAACTAACTTGCGGAGGGAAGACTCCACCAAGGTGATAGCAGCCTTTGAGACAAACTTCCCCTCCACAAATAGAGGCTAATGCTTAGGGCCAATAACAAGCCTCAAGGCATTACTAGCCTAGGGTTAATAGAAGGCCCCTAATGTCATCATTAGCTCGGTACTGATAGCAGGCTCCAAAGCTTACTGGTTGGACCTAATAGCAAGCCCAGAAATACCAATATACCACAGTTACCCCGCGAAAATTGAAGCAGGGTAGCACGAGAGTAAAGGACTCCTTTTCCATTTACTTAGGTCATGGACCTGCCTTGGTTGCATAGGAAGGACCAATGAAGCCCCCTTGGGCTTGGTACTAAGGCATAACATAGCTAATAGTAGGTTTGGTTGTGGCCTTCGCCCCTTACTGGTTGGACCTAATAGCAAGCCCAGAAATACCAATATACCACAGTTACCCCGCGAAAATTGAAGCAGGGTAGCACGAGAGTAAAGGACTCCTTTTCCATTTACTTAGGTCATGGACCTGCCTTGGTTGCATAGGAAGGACCAATGAAGCCCCATTGGGCTTGGTACTAAGGCATAACATAGCTAATAGCAGGTTTGGTTGTGGCCTTCGCCCTAGGAAGTTGGGGAGTTTGTGGTTAGGTGGCTAAGAATGGAGGCTTCGCTGAGGTGAACACAAAACATGGCTGATAACAGGCTATGAAGTGTTGAGAATGCATGTCTTGGCTAAACTGAACTGAGAAGGCAACTGCAGTGACAAACCTTACCGCCGCAAGTGCACTTGCTGAGGTTCAAACTGAGAAGGCAAGTTCCAGCGGCGCCGCAAGTGCACTTGCTAAGGCATCTGTGCCAAATAGATAGTACATAGTACATACAGAGGGACACGTGGCGCCTTCAGCTTGGTTGTCAAAGGCAAAATATTCTATGTGATTCTTAGGGACACATGTCTTCACTTTATTTGGCCACTTAGTATCCTATTAGTGCCAAGGCAAAGCCTATAAATAGGACCGAAGAGGTTAATTGTTGGTCTTTTGCTTCCAACATTTCTGGGTTGAAAAAGTTATAGTCAATGAAAAAGTACGAGAGAGAGAGAGAGAGATTAATTTGGTGGTTTGGTTTGGTTTTTTTGGGATAGGGAAGAGTGAGAAGAGATCTGGATAGGGTTGTGGTGTGGGTGTGAGAGTTGGGTGTCTTGGGCTTTCGTCGTCATCGTCGTCGTCGAATCGAGTACGCTTTTGATCCGTTTAACTACGTGGGTGCGCCAAGCCAGCAGAGGGAAAAATTAATTCTCAACCACAAGTTCTATGTGGCCATGAGATCTTCCCTTTCACTTTCTTTTTTTTCCTCTTTTTGATTCTCCACTCCCTCCACCTCCTCCACCAAAGTGAACGACTCTTCTTTTCTGACTCAGCATTTTTATTTTTATTTTTTTAATTAGCTCGTTAATTTTACCTCTAAAACAAATAAATTTAAATCTTTAAATAAGTTGCATTAGTGATCCTAAATAATTTATCAAATTTTCTATTAAATTTCTTACATAGGTGTGATACCTACACATATATGAATTTGTGTGAATCCCACACCCATAAAAAAAAGGTTTAATAAAAAATTTGATAAATTATTTGAGATTCATATAATTTTTCTTTTTAAAAATATATATTATATAATAATTGATGTTTCATCTACCTACCATAAGATTTCATTTTAATTTTCAAACTTCATTAATGCAAGTCAAGTTCGTGAATATAAAAATTTATAAATTTTTTTAAGTTGTATTATTTTTCTCTTTTTCAACCATGATGCTATCTATCACAAAAGAAATTTAAAAAAAATAAAAGTACCAAATTTAATTTTTGGATAAATTACAATTACATCCCCTGAGGTTTTGGTTTAATACATATCACTCCCTAACGCTTGAAAAATTATACTAACCCCCCTGTCATTGTAATTATTTAGAAGGAATCAAAATATTGAACTCATGCACTCCTTCTTTTCTTACTTGCTTTACTTCCTATGTTCTTTTTTTTTTTTTCCTTTCCTTTACTTTACTTTTTTTTTTCAATATAATTTTTTCTATTTTTCTACTAGGAGTTGTTATCTTTTTATATGAGAAAAGGGATTTGTGAAATGAGACTATTAACCACAGTGGTGAGAATGTAATTTTTAAAACGTCAAGGGATAGGATGTAATTGAACCAAATTTTAGGACGTGTCAATGTAATTTACCCTTAATTTTTTCAATATTCTTTTAAGTACATAGTGTCTTTATTTACTTTTATTAGTTTAATATATAATATGACTTAGATAGTAAATAAAATATAATTAAATAATAATAATATATTTTTAAGTGAATTTCAATAATAAAAATAATAATTCTTACACCACTTACAACAAATGACAAGTACACATACATGACCAGTCATATTCAAAAAAGAATTATAATGAATCTTATGTTTTTCTAAGTATAGTAATTGTTATATCCACACATATAATATGTTATATGAATCTACTTATAAAATTAAAAAATAAATAATAATAAAATTCATTATAATAATATGTATAAGATAAGGTTATCACTTTTTAACAATGCATCTCCTTTATAATAATATGTTTTCTAAAACTTTTTTATTTATTTTTTGTATTTTCTTTTTCTTTCTCCTTTATTATTTTAGTTGCCCAAGTACTTTAATTTTGATTCTACCTCCCAAATACATTTACGTGTAGAGCCAGCTACTCACTTCATTGAAAGCTGAAAACCGGACCCAACCTAAACGGTTGCGGATCCACATTTATACCCAAATAAAATCTTGAAAAATAAATAAGAATCACTTTAAAAAATTGTATGTATCTAAAACTTGTCACTACAACATTTTCTTAGTTTAGTGACATTTGAAAGTGTCACAAAACTATTGGTTTAATGACATTTATTAGTTTTGTGGCATTTTAAACAAGTGCCATTTGTATCCGTGCCACGGTAGATACTAGTGCCACTGCACCATCATGGCTAAAAACTTTCAATGACATTTTGATGTCATGGTAGATATTATTTGTGGCACTATCAAGCACCATTAAAAAAAGAGTTAGTGACACTTATAAGTGTCATTACACCATCAAGACTAAAACCTTTCAGTGACACTTTAATATCATGGTAGGCACTATTTGTGACGCTATCAAGTGCCATTCATGATGATAATTCGTTGTAGAACAATTTGATCCGCTCTTGCGGAGACTCGAACCGCCAACCTCCCGCACCATAAACCATATACACCACACTCTTCTCATTACACCTCTATAGCACCACATAATTATATATGCAACATATATTATTTATATAGTACACACATCCATATTAATATGAAAGTATATGTATAAATATAATTATTTTATTGAACATAATTTATGTAAAATAAACTATTTACTAGCAAAATAAAAAAGCACCACTTTTGGCGACTAAAAATATTTTTTAGTTGCTAATTCTATACTTTTGGCTACTAATTGTTTTTTAGTTGCTAAAAAAATTAACTTTTGCCGACCAAAATCGGATTTGGTCGCCGAAGATGCACTTTCAGCTACCAAAATTTTGGTCGCCAAAAAATTTAATTCCCGCCTTAGGATTTTAGTTCTCCGGCACTAAAAATGACCACTTTTGGCGACTAAACTTTTTTTTTAGTCACCAATTGTAGACTTTTGGCTACTAAAATTTTTTTGGTCACCAAAAAGCTTTACTTTTGGCTACTAAAAATTTTTTAGTCTGTAAAACCCATATAATCAGCGACCAAACTTATTTTTAGTCGCCAATTGTAGACTTTTGGCTACTAAATTTTTTTAGTCGCCAAAAAGCTTCACTTTGGGCTACTAAAAATTTTTTAGTCACTGAAACACATAATCAGCGACCAAACTTAGTTTTAGTCGCCAATTGTAGACTTTTGGCTACTAAAATTGTTTAGTCGGCAAAAAGCTTTACTTTTGGCTACTAATGCTGTTTTGGTGGCTGAAAGCTATACTTTCAGTGACCAATTTTTTTTTGGTCAGGAAATTTAGTCGCCGAATGTGCTTTTTCCTGTAGCGTATATTGAGTTTAATTTATTTATTTTTAATCATTTACTGCATTTTAAAAATTTAGAAAATATATTGGCATTTTTTGTTTTTTCAAAAATGTCATTATAAGCTTGGAAAGTTTTTGGCTTAGTGACATTTCTCAAAATGTTATAAAATATTTGTTTATGACACTTTTCACCTAAGTGCCATA
Organism: Camellia sinensis; assembly: GCF_004153795.1. Taxonomy (NCBI): domain Eukaryota; kingdom Viridiplantae; phylum Streptophyta; class Magnoliopsida; order Ericales; family Theaceae; genus Camellia; species Camellia sinensis. Next base: position 1,332,305 of record NW_021024933.1, on the reverse strand, counting down.
AAAAGTATTTTGTACCTACCTAGTGTCCTGACATTTTTTAAAAAATGCCATTGCTACTAAAATTTAGTGGCATCTGTTGGTAAATGTTACGAACATAATTTTTTGTGTCATTATTTTATAAAATGCCATAAAATTGATGTGACATTTCTTTATTGAAATGCCACTAGAGCCTTATATGTTTGTGGTTCTGTGTCGTTTTTCTAAAACATTTAATGTCAATTTTTATTTTTGTGGCATTTTCTAAAAACATGCCACTAGTGTAGTGTCACTAAAGTGTAAATTTGTTGTAGTGACATTTTTGTTGTAGTGAAGTGACACTTTTTTAATTGAAATGCCACTAGAGCCTTGTATGTTTGTGGCTCTTTGACATTTTTCTAAAAAATGCCACCAAATATTCTTTTTGTGACATTTTTTAAGAACATGCCACTAGTATGGTGTCACTAAAATGTGTTTTTGTTGTAGTGTGTCTCAAAAATTATTTTAAAAATGAGATGTAATGTTGATTTGATGTGAAAATGTAATTTTTTTTAATAATTTAACTTTTTTGAATATGTGACATTATTATTACTATAAGAAATTAAGGTTTTAAAAACAAAAATTTAGAAATAAAATATTTTGTAGCTTAAAGTGTTATTATTTTATTTTTGAATGGCAAAATTGGGCATTTAGTAATTAATTACTAATCTTTTGAAATCAAAAGTTTTGTCTCAAAAAATAAACTTCTTTGGGATCAGGTTATTTTATTCCTAAAAGTACATTTATTAGTGATATTTTCAAAATTTTGTCCCTAATAGCTCTTTTTTTTTTTTACTTTTTTAAATGACTTATTTGCAACTATTCTTGCGACAGTTGAAATTAGTTCTTAAATATTTTTTGTAATAAAATTTATAATTTTAAAGATAAAAAAACAACAACAACAATAACAGCAACAATAACAACAACGTAATCTTTAAAACTATTGTATGTTGTGGTGATTCAATATTGATATGTTCAACAACAATTGTACAAATCATCTTTATGCCTCATAGCACTACAACAAAAACATACTTTAGTGGCACTACACTAGTGGCATATTTTTAGAAAATGTCACAAAAAATGATATTGAAAATGCCACAAAATGACAAACATAAAAGGCTCTAGTGACATTTCAACGAACAAGTGTCACAAAACTACAACTAAAACACATTTTAGTGACACTATATTAGTGGCATGTTTTTAGAAAATGCCATGAAAAGAATATTTGGTGACACATTTAGAAAAATGCCACAGAACTACAAACATATAAGGCTCTAGTGACATTTCGATAAAGAAATGTCATATCAATTTTATGGCATTTTATAAAAGAATGACACAAGAAATTAATTTAGTGACATTTATCAACAAATGCCACTAAACTTTAGTAGCAATGGCATTTTTTAAAAAATGTCAATAAACTAAGTAGATGCAAGTTACTTTTTATGGCATTTTGACAACTGCCACTTAGTCAAAAACTTTTCAAGTTATCTAATGGCATTTTAAAAAAAAAAAAAATTGCCAATATACTTCCAAAATTTTTAAAATGCACAAAATAAATATAAATAAATAAATTGAACTCAATATAATATGTTTTTCAACTGTACATAACCACATGTACAAAATTGAACTCAAATAAATTCAGCTCAATATAATAAAATTTGAAATTGGCCTCCTATATAATGATAAATTACTAATTTGAGCCAAAATAAAAAAAAACTTTGTGTCAAAATCAATTTAATTGAAATTACAGGAATTAAAATTACACAATAGCAAAAAATAGAGGACTAACAGTGTAATTTGCCCTAATTGTTAGCATTTTTTTAATGAAAAAAATGCATATGTCATTCTTTTAGAGGCAAAATTATAAATTTGCTCAAATCAATAAATTAATCTCAACCAATTTAGTAATCATTTTTCGTCAAAAATACCAACGGTATTATCAATTAGACCAAATTCATACAAACTTAAGATTAATCTAATTAAGTGTGTAAGTACCCAAGTTGCTATTTATTTATTTTGATACTAAAATGTGAACAAAATCATTTCAAAATAAATAAATTAATTGACTTTTGGTATACCAGTTTAACACTTCATTACCAATGCTCTATATAATAAATAAATTAATTGACTTTTGGTATACCAATTTAACACCTCATTACCAATTCTCCATATATATATATAGAGTGTAGATTATAGATTTGATAAAAACAGAGGAACTGAGACTTACGGGAAAGCAAAGGAAAAAAAATCCCTAAACTACACCAAATGAATTAGAGTAGCTGTGGGATAAAATTGATTTTGGTGAAGCAATCCAATACACGAATCCAACAAATCTGAGATACCCCAATCCACAAGTCGAACAAATCTAAAATTGGTGAAGCAAAATCAGTTTTGGCGGGATAACGAGGCGGGAGTGAAATAATGAAGCCAAGGTTTTTCATTCTTCATCTTTCACGCCACTCTTATCCAACATCTACACCACAAATTTGCAGTTTTTTCATCTTCTACAATCTACTGAGTTCGTTAGGTATTCTTTCTCTCTTTCTCACTCTCACACACAGAAGACCTCTATTTTTCCCTCTTATTTATGATCTTCATATAAAACTTGATACAATATGAAAATCTAATCTTTTAACCCATGAATGTATTAATTTTCATCTTTTAATATCAAGGGTTAATTGTGATTTACTATTATTGTATTTATGTTGTGATTTTATATAATGACATGCTAGTGTTTGTTTAAATGTCTCAATGAGATCTTGCATAAGTTTACTCTTATTTATTTTATTTTATTTCTCCTGCTGTAAGGATGAATAAGAAAAAAAAAAAGTTAAAAAAATTCCTTCTATTAGATTTGGTTTTGATTTTATATTAGATATTTGTTCAATGTTTATGTGGCTGTTGATGAATTTTTTTTTTAAACGTTTTTTTTTTGGGTTTCTATGGATAATAATTTGGTGATATGGGTAGATGAATTCTATTTTTCCAAGTTAGTTATGTGATCCAATGTTTGGGTTACCATGCTATGCCTAAAATTTACTATCATATGCTGTCATATGATGATTTAACTGAAACATACCAGTGGCAGATGCAAAAATTATAACTACATGGGGCCATACTTGATAATGAAGTTATAATTATTTCTTTCGTAGCAACTGTATCGTACGTAACTATATTAAAAGATACATTTTTAGCATAAACAATGAAAAATAACATTAAATCCACAAATAAAATTGTCAATCAAGAAAGAGTATTTTTGGCTCACATCACTCAACACACTCCATAAAAGAGGCCAGCAAGACCTACAAACAGTTAGCTAACAACATAGCTTGAAACAAATAGTTAGAACCAATCCTAAGAGAGATTAGCAGCAAATTAGAACAAATCAACAAAACCCAAGTTTGGTTTGTGCTAAAACATCATTTAATGCCTTCAATTTTATTTTTTCTTCCCCACTAAAATTGCATATGAAAACCAAAATACATCCTCAAAATATACTGCAAAACATAATTGGGTGTTGAGGCCAAAAAAGATCATGATAAAATCTGAGAGGGCACTTATAGGATGGCATCATAAGAAGTCAAACAAAATAGTTTTCTGGTGAGAGTAACAACACTGGACCATTTTCCATTGGCATTAAAAATAGAAAAAACATAGCTGTTACCTTCCATGAGGTGTCATGGAGCATCTAATGGGAACGGGCAACTTTTTTTTGAAACTGCTCATATCTCTCACCAGCTTTATGGAAATTTCAAATTAACCTTTTCAGTTACCCTGACAGCAGTTTTAAATGGTGGACATACACACAGAGGAAACTGATATACGATTTCTCTTCATTTACACCATATCATACAACAAAAACATAACAACCCATGGACAAACCAAGTGTTTTTCAACATGACATTCAGTTAACTAATACTTTGTTATAAGGCTGAAATGAGTCTTAAATAAAAAAGCACCCCTGTTGACAACAAAATCTGGGCACAACAATATTGTGGCAGTGGCAGCACCTAGGTAGGACAACCAATGTGGTTTCTTCACCTGGGCAGCAAGAACACAATGTTGCAGCAACCCAACCATGTATAAGAAAAAGTATAAGAAAGGGATAGAAGACGTTTCTTATCTCAATAGAAAAAAAAACAATCCTTCTAAATTAGTACTTCATTTATTTAAAAGGAAATCAAGAGCGTTGTCAAAACATAACATGAAGCACTCCTCCTAATCAATTAGTACCCAGTTTTTTAAGTTTTGTTCCCACTTGTTCCAATTCTTAGCATACACACAGTAATCATAAGCAAATTGAAAGATTATGAAATAGAGTAAAATCAAAATCCATTTTTCTCAAAACCAACACAATGACAATATAAGAATGAGCCTAATGAAAGAGTCACAATTTTAAAATAAATAAATAACTGACCTCATTACATAAAAAGCAATTATATATCATCTAACTAAGAGCTGATCTCATAACATAAATAATTGATCCCATCACACTAAAAATAAATAAATAATTACTAAAAGTTGCACCATCCCTTTTGCATTCTTAAAAATGTATTTGATTGGGTTAACTCTTTCAATTTTTTAGAAAAAGTTTGTGCTGCCTTTGAATCTCCAATCTAAGTAAACATACAAAGATCCCAAAGGAAAACCGAAAGGAATTATATTCTGAGAAAAATTCAAAAAGAATTTAGATTTTAAATATTTGAAGTTTAAAGTGGAGAAATAAATTGACATGTTGGATTCCAATATTTGGTTTAACTATTGCCCACAAAGCCCCAAGTAAATTCTTAAGATTTGTTTGGATTTCAAGTCAGCACATAGAGTGGTGACAAGGAAGATTATTAAGCATACCACCAAGAACTATGTCCATTTATCTCAAAAGGCTTCCCAGCAAAATGGTTAACGATTATTATTTCTCTATAGATATTTGATTTCAAAGCAAGACTAACTGCTTACTACTTGAAGCAACTTCTCTAAAACTAATCTTAACAATTTTTCCATATTAAACAAAAAATATTTATAATGCGCACTAATCTTGACAATTTTTCTTTATTCTTGTCAATAGGACTTCAATTCATTACCTTGCATACTTGTATGAATTAGTAATATGCTTTTCTGATGTTGTGTTTATTGGTGGGAAATTTTAAGTGTTCTAAAATAGCATAAAACAAAGTTATCATCGTTCATTGGAACTATTGTGCGTGATGGGAAAAATGCACCACTCACTTACAAGAATTGGCATAAAGTCCCAGCACATTACAAAGATCACATATGGGCACTTGTATAGGTAAATGACACAATATTGTGCGAAAGATGATCACATGTGAAAAATAATAAACATGAGTAATGTGATTAAAACAACACTCTTTATAATTTTGTTTATTTTTAATTTTTTATGTGGGAAGATTAATTTTTTATTATTGTATTCTTCTCTCTCTCTCTCTCTCTCTCTCTCTCTCTCTCTCTCTCTTTTTTCAGTCAAAGTTTGATCTTCCAAGTCATGCTAGGAAGTGGGTTATGAAGTGCTTTGGTAAGAAGTTAAAAGACTGGAAGGCAAACAATAAGAAAAATTATTATAAGAACCACTTGAGTTTTGACGAACAAAAGCATTATAAAGATAGTAGAGTATATGCTGATCAGTGGGAACACCTTATTAAGTATTGGGCTATCGAAGAAGTAAAGGTATACTCGATCTGATCATTATATGTTATTTTACTTGTTGTAGTTTGGACACCATTAATTTATGCATTTGTAATTTTAGGCACAAAGTGATAAAAACAAAGCAAGTCGTGCAGAGCGAAAGTATAATCATACTACTGGAACAAAAAGTTTTCCACGTGTTCGAAAGGAGCAGGTTAATTCATCTTTTCATGTTGTATATTTAATATGATAAGGTATACATAATGTGACATAATGATATAATTTATATTTTGGAAAATATTATTTTGTAGAAAAATGAGTTGGGACACTCTCCAACTCGTGCTCACATGTTTAAAGTATGTTATACAAAGGAGACAGGAACTCCTGAGGCAACGAAAGCAATGATAGTATGTACCAAGTAATTATGTCCATTTGAACTTGTAGATTAGTTAAAATTTCCACATTATAGTGTTGAGTTATTGAAATGTATATATTAAGTTATGTTTTTTGCAACCTTATAGGATGAAATGAATGAGAGGACAACCTTAAATGCAAATTTATCAAATAAGGGCCCAAATGATGCATTTGGACAAGTGATGGGTAAAGAAAAACATGGACGAGTTTGCATGTATGGATTAGGTGTCTCCCCGTCTAATTTATGGAGAGATACATCTGGTCATAAAGCAAACCATGACACAACAATGGATGTTATGGAAGCTGAAAATTCGGAGCTAAGGTCCAAAGTTTCCCATGTTCAACATGCTTCGAATAACTTGACAAACACATCTAATCAGGTAATTTTTTTAATAGAATTTATAAGTTATTAATGTTTTCCTACACTTATATATGCATACATATATCTATTTGTGTGTGTTTGTAAAATTAAAAAGTTCAAATTTGGTTAGGCCACAACAACTTCTACTCCTCTCGACATGGCAGCTCAACATCAAGCATGGTCTTTGTCATCGATACAAGATACTTCTCTTACTCAGGTACCTACTAAGAGCTAATCATATAGATCACATTACTTCCAACTTTATTTTAGAATAGCATGCAACATTTATTTTATAATTAACCAATGAATGAATATTGCGGACATAAATTTCATTATTTAAATCTAGACAAAATGTGCTACATAGTCTAAATCATGACATGATGAAGTTTGTGCTATTTTTTTTTTTAAAATTAATTTAATTTTCTTCTAAAGCTTTAACAAGACACACTACAACAAAAGTAACCTATGGTGACGAAAACTAGTGATGAAAATAAATTTTGTCACTAAATAAAAATAATTCGTGAGGAATGTACAAATTTTGTCACATATATTAAAAAAATAAAAATAATAGGTGACGAAATTTATTTCCGTCAATAAATACTTCCCTTTAGGTGAGAAAAAATTAAGTTTCGTCACCAAAAAGTTTCCCGCTAATTTTTGTGGGTGGCGCTAAAAATTTTGGACTTTTGGTGAGAAAAAAATTTTATTACCGCATGGGCTCTTTTTGATTCTCTCAAAATATTGCTTGAAAGTAATTAGTTGATTGTCATTTTTCACAATTACATTTGATTTACATCGTTGAGGTTAGGTGATCCTGATATTGATAATGGACATGGTTTTCATTGTCATTGATTGGTGCTTTTGGTTGTTATTGATTTTTTAAGCTATTGTTTGATATGGTCTAAAGCTTTACGGTTGTTACTTTTATATAATTTGTTGTAGTGTAGTGAACCAATTAAGTGATTAAAGCATTTGGCTTGCTTATCTACTAGAGAAATCCATATCACTTTCAATTGTGATCATCTTCACTCTAGCACTTTGTACTAGTTTTTTTTTAATATTAGCGATTTAATTTTAAATATACAATTACTTAAGTAGTTAAATCTTGATTTACAGGTGAGAGATATAATTGTTCTAAAAACTATCATTAGGCCAACAGAAACAGTTGCAATCGGAGTACTTAAAAGCACAAACGCATCTAAAGAAGTAGAAGGGGAAGAACTGGGACCTGACTATTGGGAGGTACATGTTCAAGTGCCAATCAAGCCTAGTGAGAGCTTGATCCGATCATATGGACTTGTCAAAACAATTGGACAAGCTATTGGAGCTCATGTTGCTTGGCCTGCTCCATTTGTGATATATTTCTTTCGTAAATACTAATTTTATTAATAAATTTATATTAACTTAATATAGGTTCAATTACCTTCATATTTTTATCTTTTGGATGCAGATTTCACAAGTTATGGATGCTAGCCGAGAATATTTATACAAGTGAGGTTGAGAATTTGGGAACTGATTTTATTTTTTACTCTGATGAATGAATTAATAAATTGTCTTCTTTAAATAATGCATGTCAATGGTATATAATGGGTTAATTTTGAGGGCGTGACAATGATGGTGTAGTGTCACTTGCAAGTATCTACCGTGGCACTCGTATCTACCGTGGCACCGATAGAAGTGGCACTTGTTCAAAATGCCACAAGACCAAAAAATGTCATTAGAAGAATAGTTTTGTGGCACTTTCAAATGTCACTAAACTAAGAAAATGTTGTAGTGTACGATGTATTCAATTTTTCAAAGCTAGCTTTTCTTATATTCTTTGTAACTATTTTTGTGTTCATAATGTTTGGTCAACATTTTCTACTTATGGTGCTGGTCAGTGGTCCATATTTTCCACAAAATAGCCAGCTCTGGCTGATTGAAATGAATGTGAGATCTACACGAGTATAATTAAAAGATTAAAAAAAATTATATTTTGATAATGATGATTAAAGGCTTATTTGACAAATAGTTAAAAGTTAATTTTTTATTTTTAATTTATTTTGGATTACATCATCTTTCATATTTTTTACTCATTAAAAAATAAAAAGGTCAAAAAAAATAAAAAAAACTTAACTTTTAATTAACTTCTCAAAACACCATTAAGATTGATAGTAATGAATCATGATGGAGGAATCGTGGGTATATGGGAGAAGCACTACGGTGGGGAGGATAACGGGGGTGAGAAAAAGTTGGAAGTTCCAAAATAAACGATGTTTGGGACCTTTTTTTTTTAAGGACTCCCATAATTTCTTTTGGATCTCAATTATTAATGTGTGTATAGGACTCACTCATATATGTATGAGGTCCACACCATTAATGATTGAGATCTAAAAAAAATTATGAGTCTAAAAAAAAAGATCTCAATCATTTTTTGTTCCAAAATAGTGTGATGAACTATGAGGTGGTGGTTTCAAGTGATAAGATGGGTTACAGCCTAAAGGTGGTGGAGGTTCTAGATGATAGTTTAAAAATAAAAAAGTAAATAAAAGAAAAAAAATCCTACCAAAATGATGTATTATGATTTTAACGCTATGTTTAGTGGGGGGATTTGAGAAGAGATTTGGAAAAAGAAATTAAAAAGGTAGGTGAAATGTGAATAAAATATATCTATATTAGTTTCAATGAGACTGTACTTACTACTTTGGGTCTAAATTAGCCTCTCTTTGTTGGTTTAAACCACACTTACTACTCAATGAGACTGTACTTACTACTTTATTAGAATCACACTTATTACTCAATGAGACTCTACTTACTACTTTATCAAACTTGATTTATCAACCATTTAAACCACACTTACTAGTCAATGAGATTGTACTTACTATTTCATCAGACTTGACTTACCACTCATTTGAATCACACTTACTACTCAATGAGACTCTTCTTACTACTTTATCAGACTTGACTTACCACTCATTTGAATCACACTTACTACTCAATGAGACTTTGTTTACTACTTTATCAGACTTGACTTACCAATCATTTAAGCCACACTAACTACTCAATGAGACTGCACTTGCTACTTTATCAACTTGACTTATCACTCATTTAAACAATACTTACTACTCAATAAGACTCTACTTATTACTTTATTAGACTTGACTTATCAATTATTTAAACTAAACTTAAGACTACATTTACTATTTCATCAAGCTTGATTTTTTTTCTTACCGCTTGAATCTCATAATTTTTCGTTTAACTAGGTGGAATGTTGTTCCAACAAAACATAAAAATTTATAAATTCAAAATATAATACAAGTGAAAGTAAAAAGAGAGAGAGATTTACCTAAGAAGTTCCAAATCAACAACAATTCTGTCTTAAAATCTTCAAAAGTTTTAGAAATGAACATCAAATTTTGTTTATGGTATCCTCAAATGAATTTGAAATTTTCCTATATTTTGTTAATCATATTTCTCATTAATTGCATTTATTGTGGTAGATGAAAAAGATAGTAGGTTTCATTTATTGCCATCAAGTAGATAAATAAAAAAAATCATATTCCATAAAAATTATAATAAAATTTATAAATTTCATATTTATTTTGTACATTTTTTTTGTTTACATTCTATTTTATAAATTTTATATTTATTCTAGAGGTTAGGTGCATTTTATTAATGTTTGAATGGTAAGTGTAGTTATGTGAAATAGTAAGTACAACCATATCAAGTATAAGTGTGTTTAGTTGTTGTAGTAAGGTTGAAACTACTCATTTAAACCATACATACTATTTTATCAGACTTACTTACCACTCATTTAAACCACACTTACTACTCAATGAGACTCTACTTATTACTCAACAATCTTATCTTCAAATCTTCAAATATTCAAAATTTTTAAAAATAAACATAAAATTTAGTTCATGGAATCCTCAAATAAATTTTAAATTTTCCTATATTTTATTAATTATATTTCTTCATTAATTGCATTTATTATTTTTAAGTGTGGTAAATGAAAAGGAAACTAGGTTTCATTTATTGCCATTAAGTTGATAAATAAATAAAAAAAAATCATATTTCATAAAATATAATAAATTATAATAAAATGTATAAAATTCACATTTATTTTGTATAATTTTTTCTTAAATTCTATTTTATAAATTTTATATTTATTTTAGAGGTTTTGAAAATTTATTATAACTTAATTTTTTAAGTTTACTTGTTACCTGAATGGCAGGTTAAGTGTATTTTATTAATAATTGAATGGTAAGTATAATTATTAAAAATAGTAAGTATAAAATTCATATCAAATAGTAAGTGTACTTAGTTATTGTTGTAAGTTAAAAATCACTTTTTGGGTTCAAAACCATTGAAAACTACCTTATCTTTTATGAAACTACCTAGATTTCTTAACCTGGTTTTAATTATTACCAATCAATGGTTAGATTTATTTTACTTTTAGATCTAATGGTCCAAATTTATTTATGTATGGTACATAAAAACCACCTTCATGTATCATAAAAAAATCCGTGTACACATATACATATACATAGCCCAAGCATTTATTGCATGACCCTATATCGTGCTCGCTCCTTAATTTATCAATTAATATTAAAAATTAATACCAAGCTTATTTTTGAAAAAATATGAGACACAAAACATATGTTATTGTATTTATGAGAAACAACAAATTAACAATGTTATATAATGTTTTAAAATTATTAAATAATTATTCCATCAAAATATTAATTCTTACATTTGATTAACTAAAAATCTGAAGGTGTTTGGAGTCAATATACTAATTCTATTATAAATTCTTATGATTATATAAGAGTGCAGATAAAAGTGAAAGTTTTGGATTTTTGGTAAAGTGAAAGATTACAAATAAACACTTTTAGGTAATAGTTAATTAACTAAATAAAGGTGGAATGAAATTAAATGGTCGTTATGTGGTGGCAGTGGTGGTGATGAGGATGACCATGGTAGTTGGGGTAGCAGTGGTGGTAGCGACGACAGTGATAGTGTGGTCATAGTAGTGATAGCGATGCTTGTGTGTAAACAAATTATAAATTTAACTAACATAAAATAAATTTTCTATTATTTAAACTTTTAACTTATATTCAAGAGTCATTTAAACTTGTATAAGTTTCAAATGAGCTTGATTGGGCTAGTGGTGATTGTTGGGCTTTGATACCACTTGTGTTTATTCCTTCTAATTATGGAGCTCATATGCAGTTTATTTTTTTTCCTAGTTTGGGCTAGTGGTGATTGTTGTTAGGTATGATGACTGTTGGCTTTCTACCTATTATTTCAACTTTTGTTGTTCAGCCTTCGTTTGAGTAGCTCCATTTAGGAAATTTTTTTTTATTTTTTTGTTTATTTGTTTGGATGTGATAATTGTGAGAGAAAAAATAAAATGATTATAATTTCGATATGATATTTTGTCTTATTGATACAAGTAGTTTATTTTATCCTTTTGTGTCAATTTAGCCACTTTAACCCTTCTCAAACAAGACCTAAATTTGATGTAATTACTCTTTTACTAATTTTAAATACTGAATTGAGTTATCAATTATCACCTAAACTAAGATTTGACTATAAATCGAACTTGATACCATTGTTGAATTTTACCAACATTGTTTGGTTGTTATGCGGCCTCTCATATTGTATGATAAGTCCCCACCTTATACATACCTATAGAGTTTGTTGTACAGATATGCTAAATTCATATCGAAGAGCATTGCAGAAATCTCAATGTTACTTAGGCCAGGTTAACAATTTCACTAAGACAACATACTTGCATTTCAAAACCTGTCAAAATAGAAAACTTGGAGGTGAAAATGTGAACAGCATGTAAATTCAAAATAGAAAATAGCCCACATTGCATAAAAGCAGCCTACATTGTAACGCCCCCAAAATTAATATACAATTACATCCACAAACATATATAATTGATAGTATAAATCAGAGTCTTAGTCCTTTCATTTAATATAATTAATGATTACAAGAGTTTGACAGAAGTAATTGCCCTATTGGCTTACACCTTTCCAAGCATTTAACTTGGTTACAACAAAAATGAGCTTCGCTCATTACATCTTAAGCCCTTGGCTCTACAAAAATATACAATCAAAAGATAAAGCTCTTGCTTCTGAAAATTTCTCCAACGTTATTGCCTAGGTGGAGGCATGCCATCATTACCTGAAATGTTATTCCCAAATAGGGTGAGCCACAGCCCAGTAGAAATTATCTAACATGATATATGAAACTTAGCAAAGATATAAATACAAGTGCATAAACAATGTTTGAGTCAAACCTTTCATGATTATAATATTTATCAAATATCAATTTAAAACCTTAACCCATTCACTTCCAAGTCTTATTCCGGTCATGGTTCAATATCATTATTCCTCAACTATCAAACTGAGACTACAACTCAATGAATTTCAAATCAAACCACACATATGCATAAAACACTTCAAATTCCCATTTCACGAATATTTCGTCTGCGGGTAGCCGTCAAACGGGACCCATGTAAACGTAGGATATACAAGCACTACAATCGCCATTTTACGGATATTTTGTCCATGGGCTAGGCACCCGTGTATAATTTCGGGACTTTCACCAAGGACACTCTAACCAACTTAATTATAGTGGAGTCCAACCCCTTTCTCCTCCCAAACAAACACACATACATATGCAATGTATTAAAAAGGATAATCAAACATGAAGCACATCCCCTTTCCACTTTCAAACAAGCATACATATACAATGTATATAATCACGATCATATTCAATGACAACCATCAAAAGACTTGTTTCAATTTACCTAGTCCACGTGCAATTTCTACAACAATCCAAAGCTATCTTCCATCGATAGCCCAATACAATTATGTCTAAACAAACATTCAATCTCAACAGATAATTTATTCAAAACTTCCAAAAGAGTAAATTTATACATAACCAATTCCACTATTTAGGTCAACTCTCTCTCAATTTCGCCTTTCCAATGCCAATTCCAATTTTTGTACAAAATAATAGTTTGACCCAATTAGGGCAATTTACCCCTTTTCCCAAATATAGGCCAAGTTCCAAAATCATCAAATTAGACATGGTACAACATCATTTTCAAGCCCCACAAACATTAATTTCACCTACACCCAAAACCCATCTTTGTATTCTAAGCCCAAACCCTAGATTTGTTTAAAACATCCCCAAATCACTCCATTGTTACACAAGAGACAATATCTAAGCTAAATATCATATGAAAGTGTAGAAAGAATCCCTACCTCAAAAGAACAAGATGAACCCAACAAGAGAGAAACTTCAAGAATGTCGAAACCCACTTCTATTCAGATCACAATGTAGATCTTGACGAGCTCTATCTTTTTAGGGTGAAAAGGAGGATGGATCTAGATAAAATCTAAGAGAGAAGGTGAAATGTAGAGAGAGAAGCTCAAGAATAAGTTTTTTGGAGAGTTTGAGAGAGAGAGAGAGAGATGAAAAAGTCACTCAAAACTTCATCTTCTCGGACTGATATTCACGCAGTTTGCTCGAGCGTGGAAAGCCTCGCTTGAGCGTCAGACACATACTCCCGTACGCTCAGTTCGAGCGTAAAACTGGACGCTCGAGCATCTAATGCATTCTCCCAGCATCTGCAGAGCTGCAAAAAAAATGCTGAGAGTTGTAAATTCCTGTTCGAGCGCGAGAATGGCCGCTTGAGCAGAGAAGAAAAATTTGTGAAGCCCGCTCGAGCGGAGAGGCCAAAATCTGGGCAACACATGTTTTTTTTTAAAAAAAGCAACCAACTTGTTCCAAATGCACAATCACAACCCTATAACCAAAAATAAAGGGGAGACAAGGGACACAAGATATGAACAACAATACGAAAGCATTAAACTCGAATCTAGAATACCATAGATCACGGGTCAGAATCGGAATCGCTTTACACATTGCCCACCAGCCATGTAATATCTAAATCTGATTACTCTATGCAAAGACAAAATTCAATAAAATCATTGCACATCCTACAATAGAGACTTGGTATACAAAGGATGCTTATCCACTTTACACATGAATATCATTACATAGAATGTAATGCCAATGCAGTCAGCCATAAAGCTAAGCATAATTGAAGAAAATAATGCAAGCAATGATTTATCACTCAAACACGATACCAAAAAAAAAAAACTCATCATAACAATATTTGTAAGATTTTAATTTAGCACCAATGAGAAGAGACCAATGAACAATTTGGAGGGAAGTAATATGTTGAGCAAACTAAGCTACATCCAGCACACATGTTCAAGGAACAACAAAGATAAAAACAGAGAATACATGAACTTTTAATTTAGGCCAACGTTAACATTATCAACTTCAAAAGAGATAATAACAGTATAAATTACCTCCAAAGCAAAGCAACAAGTTCTATTATATGAAGTTCCATAAGTGCAAGTAACTTGACATAAAATTCATAATCACAAATTGAGAATAAACATTTTAAGGTGCTGAAGCGCAAGAACAAAACCTTTTGGCTTGTTTATGAATATCAAATGATTTGATCTGGTTCAAAAGGAACTGAGTCATTCCTTGATTAGTTTGATCATAGAATAACTTGTAAAGAAGGATGCGAGCAGTTTGAGGCTCCTTAGAATCTTCAAGTGATGCCTTAAGCAAAGCTATTCTTGTTAAACAATCCAACATACGAATCTACACAAAACAAAGCTATTCTTGTTAAAAAGGACACTATAAAAACAGATGGCATTATCCTAAATCAAGTAGACAGCAATTTCCCAAAAATAAAAAATAAAATTAAAAAAATCCAAGCGGAAAGCGAGAAATAGGACAAACATAATCTACTTATAAGCAATATGCACTAGTGACTCAATTATTTTGAGGCTATAGCAAATGCACTAAATTGGTAGTTAATAAAGTGCCATGTACCGACACTACAAACAATACAACAAAACTAATTATTTACGGCATCATGTTTACGGCATACATTGAATGCATGTTGTAGTTAGTACATTCTATGACATTTTTTTTTCAAGTCGTTAATGTTTTGTCAAAATAGCATACATGTGATGACCGGCTACGTTGTGTGTCCCTTCACTCATCGTTTTCATTGGGTTTGTTGTGTTCGGAGGATTTTTTTTTTTTTAAAAATTTAGTTCTTGTTTACTCCGATGTTGAGTTCACTTGTTTTGAAGGGTGCGGGTTCAGTCCGGAGTGCCAGGGATTGAACCGAGGAAATTCTGAACTAGAAGACGAGGGCCGCATGTGTGGGGCCTTGGGCTGCACGTGCGGGAGAGGGGCCACACTTGTGGGAGGACGCTCCGCACGTGCAGGCGTGGGTACCGCATGTGCGGGACTCTACTGAGTCTGAAAATCAGTTTTTTCTTCTTTCCTTGGGCTGTGTGTATGTCATTGTTTGTATATCACTCTCTCTCTAAAAAGCCTTTTCTCCTCATTCTCTCTACATTTCCTACACCAAACAAGATCAAAACTTTGATTTCCCTTGATCCATTAGAGTTTTTCCCTTTGTCCCTTCATCAAAGTTGAAGAGCTCCTCGAGAGCTACGTTGTGTGCAGTAAAGATCGGGATTCGTCACCGTTGATTTTTGGGGATTTCATCTCTTTTCTCTCCAAGAACTTGAGGTAGGGATTTTTCTTAGAATTATATATATATATGTTTGCAAGTTTTGGTTAATTTCGAGATTTCCACTTTAATTGTTTTGAAAATTGGTTTTTGGCTGTAGAAGTTAGTAGTTTTGTAAAAAGAATCCATCTTTTGTTTCTTTTTAAAGATTTTCTTGAATAGTTGAATCACATTGACTTAAGAATGATGTTTTTGGTGAGGTTTTACTAAGAAATGAAGAAATGTCTAGTTTTGGGTGAAAAACCTAGAAATTGGGGGTTTTGGAAAATGTTGAGAATCTATGAAATTTTCTTGTGTTAAATGAAGGAGTGAGTGGAAATTTCATATTGTTGTTTGCAAATATGGAAACTTTCTTGATGTATGAGGATTTGGAGATCTTGTTTGAATTTATTGTTAAATGCATATACATATGTAGTTATGAAATGGCAAATTGTTGAGAACGCATGAAATGTGGAATTGTTGCTACACTTGGATATATATATATATATATATAAACATATATATTCGTACATGATAATTAATGAAATCGCATTGGAAAGGGAAAATGAGAATTTGTGATCGAATTTGATAAATTGTGTGGAAATATTGTCAATGGAGGATTATTATTTTGCCTTGATATATATATTGCATTGGCATTTCTATTATTGCATAGTTACAAATTTTGAGTTGAGATTTGAAAAACATTTGCATTGGGAAAGAAATGTGATGAAATGAAACTATCGAAATGTTTTGGGGTAAATATGTTGGTAAGTCCGGATAGGAGGCGTAGATGGAATTGATTAAGTTAGCCTGAGTGTCCGGGGTGAAAGACTGAAAACACGCGCGGAGGAGGTACCACTTCCCTTCCGGTTAGCAAACGGTAAAGTGAGGTAATGGTAGTGCTAGTTATGCCTACTTGTAGACACCAACCTAGGGATTACTTAAGTCGTATTTACTACTCCCTTGAATTAAATTAATAGTTTATGCATTGTTGAGATTTCAAGATATCATTGAGCATAAAGGATTTTCAAAAGACAATAACATGATTTTCATGTCAAAAGCATAGCATGGCATATGCATTCCTTTTTATGAGGCTTGTATAAAATGTATATACTTTGTTAAGAATTTATTTACTGGGCTTTATGCTCACCCCTATGGGATTTTGGTGCAAGAAAAGATGTGGTGAATCCGCCAAACTAGGGCGTGGATGTATGTATTGAGAGCACGAGGCTCTATTTTGTTGTGACCATATTTTTTTTTTGTAAGCCAAGGGCTATATATGTATGGGTTCAAGAAACCATCTTTTGTGTAATCAGGCTTAAGCCTTGGAACTTATAAGCCCCTTTAGAGCATTTTATTTATTCTTCGATTTGACGTTCTATATGCTATAGATTCATGTATTTTATACCATTGAATGTATAATTCGCATGTGGGACTATTTTGTACAATCGTTAGTGATCAATGTTATGATGATTTGGGAATTGCTATTATTCTATAATGAATGTTAGTTAATGTACCTAGATTATGTTGGAGAAATTTTGGGGGCGTTACAATACATGCCATGTAAGTCGTTAATTCATATATTTAAGACGACATACATTTTATGTTATAAAATATTATAACTTTACATAATATGCTAATGAATGTCGTGAAAACTTGTACAAAAAAATAAATAAATACAATCTGATTTTTTTATGGCATGTAAAAGTACGTCGTAAAAAATGTATATTTTCATGGCATATAAAAATATGTTATAAAATATCTGCACTTAAGATAACATACATTTCATGTCGTAAAATATTAAATTTTATATGTTTTTGAATTTAGTGATATTTTTAGAAAATTAAAAACTAATTTTCCTTCTAAAGTATATGTAAATTATTTGAATTTAAAAAGTAAATATATATATATATATATTTAAAAACTTATGCCACACTCCCTTTCATTCTAGATCCATACTTGTTTTTGTACCAAACCGTCTCATTCTCTAGAAAAATTATATTTTAAGTATAAATAATAATAAAAAAAATTCTAAACGTTCTTAAATATTTATAAATTTCTAGTAGATATGACAAATTTTTATTTTTTTTCCAATAAACTAGATATTCTAGTTATAATCTAGATTTTTTTAATACAAAAATAATTTATAAACTTATACTTAAATCTTTTTTCCAAAAATTTTCTACTCCAAATTTTATTTATTTATTAATATTGTTAAAATTACACATTCTTTGTTTCTCAAATTTGTTTTTATTAATATTGTCATTTATTTTTTTTAACAGATTTATTGTCTGTTTGGTAACGTTTACGTTTTCAGTTTATATTTACAAAAATTTTATAAACTGGTTTTTGTTTATTTTTTGTTTAACATAAACTACAAACGCGTTTGGTAATTGAAAAAATATTTTAAAAAATTTAAAAATATAAAAAAGAGTGAGAAATGGCAAGTGGTGGCAAGTGGTGGCGGCGGAAGACGGTGGTGGAAAGTGGTGACAGTGGGTAGTGGGTAGCGGGTGGGTGGTGGTGGTAGTGGGTGGGTGGGTGACGGTGGCGGGTGGTGGGTGGTAGCGAGTGGGTGGTGGTAGTGGTGGCTGGCGGGTGGTGGTGGTGGCGGGTGGGTGGCGGGTGGTGATGGTGGGTGGGTGGGTGACGGTGGTAGGTGGTGGGTGGAAGCAAGTGGGTGGTGGTGGTGGTGGTAGCGGTGGTGGAGATGGGTGGTGGATGGCCGATGGTGGTGGGTGGTGGCAGGTGGGTGGTGTAGGGGTGGCTGGCGGTGGTATAGGTGGGTGGATAGGTGACGGTGGCAGGTGGTGGGTGGTGGTGGAGGTGGTGGTGGTAGTGGTGGCGGTGGCAGATGGGTGGCGGATGGTCGATGGTAGTGGTTTGGTGGTAGCGAGTAGATGGCGGGTGGTGATGGTGGGTAGGTGGGTGACGGTGGCGGGGGTAGCGAGCGTGGTGGTGGGTAGTAGTGGTGGGTGGCGGATGGCGGGTGGTGGTGGGTGGTAGCTGGTAGGTGGCGGGTGGGTGGGTGACGGTGGTGGTAGGCGGGGTAGGTGAATGTGGTGGTGGGTGATGGTGGCAGGTGGTAGCGAGTGGGTGGTGGTGGCGGGTAGTGGTGGTGTGTGGGTGGGGTGGGTGACGATGGCGGGTGGTGGGTGGTGGCGAGTGGGTGGTGGCGGCGGTGGTGTGGTGGTAGTGGCGGAGGGGTGGCGGGTGTGTGTGGTGGGTGAGGGTGGTGGTGGTGCGCCGGTGGGTGGCAGGTTGCTGGTGGCTGGTGGTGGTGGGTGACTGGTGTGGATGGTGGTAGCAAGTGGGTGGTGAGTGATGGTGGCGGGTGGTGGTGGCGGGTGGTGGATGGTAGTGGCGGGTGGTGGGTGGTGGCAGGTGGAATGGTAAGTAGGTGGTGGGTGGTGGTGGTGGGGGTGGTGGTGGTCTTGGAGAAGGTAATCTCACTAAAGGACAACCTAATCCTAATTTTGATGCTAAATAAGGAGGTTGCTTTTTGAAATGAAGGGAGTGTTGGGATCTATTTATTTGATGACTTTTTTTTTAAGTGAACTTTTATTTCTTCAAAAAATTTTAAATTCTTGATTCAGTTCGATGAGATGAATTGGAAATTTTTAAAAATTTTCAAAAAAGAAAAAAAAAAGAAAAAAGAAAATATAAATTTTTTTTTGATTTTTTATTTATTTTTTAAATTTGTATATATGAGGATCAAAAAAGTAAATAAAAATAGCATAATTTAAAAATATATAATAAAAAAACACTAAAGATAAAAAAATAAAAAATAAAAATAAAAAATTTGTAGTTAGTCCTATTGTTTAAAGCTCTTGGGAAGAATAACCTTACTATAATTATTTATTTCAAATTTTTTAACAGTAAATAATAATACGGTGCCGTTTGGTAACACTTACATTTTTAGTTTTCTGTTTATTTTTTACATAAAATTTAAAAAACTCAAATAAAAACTTGTTTGGTAAATTTTTGATTTATAAATCAGTGGTCTCAGTTTATAAATTTGGCAAAAAATGAAAACACAAAAAATGTATTTTCATTTTGAGTTTTCAGTTTTTTTTTTTTTATCACCCAACATTAGCCACCACCTGCCATCATTTTCCACCACCGTCTTCCGCCACCACCCACCCACCACCCACCCTCCACCACCACTTGCCACCACTACTCACCACCCACCTGCTACCAACCCGCCACCACCACCACCCACTAGCCACCATCGACCTGTGCCACTGCAGACTATCACGTGACGGTCGCCGCCGGGGGTCCGCCAGGCCAACAACACCCTCGCCCACCACACCACCACCCCAGAGTGGTGGTGGTGTGGGATTCCGGAGCAAACTTACTTGCCACCCTGGATCGCCGGTACTCACCCACGCTGGCACCAGGCTGGAATAGATTAGAGAGGCTGAAGAATAACTCCGAGCTCATCACCTCACCATCCACCTGCCAGTGCCGTAAAAGGGACACCTGGGTGCAGTGACCGTGGTAGCGCCACCACCACCAACCCACTCGTTACCGGAAAGTAAGTGGTGGGTGGTGTAGATACTACCGCCGACCCGCCACGGTGGCGGGCGGCGGCGAGAAATGAGTCGGACCAGGTCGATGGTTGCGTAGTGGTGGTGGTGGTGGAAAAACGGGGTGGTAGCAGGTGGGTGGTGAGCTATACCGTGGTGGCAAGTTGGTGGTGCATGAGGGTGGGTGGCCATCCGAGACCTGACCGAATGGTCGGCGGAAGACGGTGGTGGGGAAAATTGATACGGGCACGGCTGGTCGGCTATTGCTTGGAGGGGATTTAAAAAAAAAAAAAAAACTGAAAACTCAAAATGAAAATACATTGTTTTTTGTGTTTTCATTTTTTGCCCAAATTTAGTATAACTGAGATCCACTGATTTAATCAAAAATATTACCAACAAGTTTTATTTGAGTTTTTAAATTTTTGTTAAATAGTAAACAAAAAAACTAAAATATGTAAAGTGTTACCAAACGACACCACAGTAACTCTTTATTATTTACTGTTAAAAAATTGTAAATAAATAATTATAGTACGTCTTATTCTGTCAAGAGCTTTAAACAATAGGGACTAACTATCAAATTTTTTTATTTTATTTTTTTATTGTTTTATCTTTAGGTTTTTTTTTATATTATTTTAAATTATGCCTATTTTTTATTTTTACTTTTTTGATCCTCATACTATACAAATTTAAAAATTAAATAAAAATCAAAAAAAATTTATATTTTCTTTTTTTTCTTTTTTTTTTCTTTTTGAAAATTTTAAACAATTTTCCAATTCATCCAGTCGATACTGAATTCAAGAATTTAAAAAATTTTTGTAAGCAAATAAAAGTTCACTAAAAAAAAAGTCATCAAATAAATGAAAGATTCCCAAACACTCCCTTCACCTTCAAGAAAGCACCTTCCCTGATTTAGCAGTCAAATTAGGTTAGGTTGTCCTTATTGAGATGACGGAAATTACCTTCCTCCCAAAATGACCACACCCACCCCCACCACCACCACCAACCACCACGTTGCCATCCAACCCCTGCCACCACCACACCCCGCCCACTACCATCCACCACCTTCCAACACACCCCGCCACCATCACTCCCACCCACTGCTACCGATCATCCACCACCGAGTCACCCAAGGCCACCACCAGCCACCAGTCCACCCAGCAACCTGCACCCACCCGACGCACCCCACACCCATCACCCCATCTCCCCCACCACCCACCCACCACACCCCCCGACCGACCTAACCCTCCATCCAACTTTTCTACCACCACACACCACCGCCTGCCGCCGACACCCACTCGCTACCACCCATCACCCGCACCGTCACCCCCCCACCTCTACCACCACCACCCACCCGCTACCCACCGCCACCCCCACCACCACTACTTCGGCTACACCCACCATGGCCACCGATCACCCACCCACCCACCACCTACCCTGCCTCGGCCACCACCCACCCACCACCCACCCACTCCACCGCCACCCTACCAGCTACCCTACCACCACTCACCCGCCAATCCGCCATCCGTCCATACTACCACCACCAACCGGGCTCGCCTACCACCCCGCTCACCCCGTACATCCCTTACCCGCTTGACCTCCGTACCCATACCACCCGAGAATATAATACACCAAACCACTACCATTCGATCATCCAGCACCCATCTGCCACCGCCACCCTGACCACCACCACCTCCACCACTCACCCCACTCGCCTACTAACCCCACCACAACTTCCACCGTCACATGCTATCCACCACCTATTCCCACCCGAAGCCAGCCTTATCACGCGTGAGATTCCCGCTATCCACAAATCCCACCTGCCACCCACGCCACCACCCATTTCGCCATCGCACCTACCATCTCCACCACCCGCTACACCCCACCCACCACCACCACTTGCTACCACCCACCACCTACCACCGTCACCCACAGCCAACCCCATCAGCCACCAGCCACCCACCCGCACCTACACCAACCCGCCACCACCTCGATACTACACCAGACCACCACCACCCACTCGCTACCACCCGCCACCCGCCACCGTCACCCACCCACCTGCCACCACCCACCACCCACCGTCACCACTTTCCACCACCCGCCACCGCCATCGCCACCGCCCACTCGTTACCACCCACCACCCGCCACCGTCACCCACCCACAAACCACCACCACCTGCCACATACCCACCACCACCACCACCACCCACCCGCCACCACTACCTACCACCCACCCGCCATCTGCCACCCACCACCTACCCGCTACCACCCACCACCCGCCACCGTTACCCACCCATCCACCACCACCAGCCACCCGCCACCACCTGCTACTCACCACCCACCGTCACTACTTTTCACCACCGTCTTCCGCCGCCACTTGCCATTTTTCACTCTTTTTTATATTTTTAAAATTTTTTAAACATTTTGTCAATTACCAAATGCGTTTGTAGTTTATGTTTTTTTAAAAATAAACAAAAAATAAACAAAAATCAGTTTATAAAATTTTTGTAAATATAAACTGAAAACATAAACATTACCAAACACACCATGTTTTCGTCCTTGACAAACCACTCCAGACTATCCCCAATTTTGTAGAAAAGGACCTAGAGCTTGACTTTTTTACATCTTATCATGACACACAAGAATATCTCAAATTTTTTTTTTTTTGTTGAAAAGGAATATAGATAATAAATGTATTCTGGTGGTTTTAATTAAGGACGCAATGTAAAAAATTTATGAGTAAAATATTATATTGATTCACTTTGGTAGTTGAGAGATAAAAAAAATAATATAATTTTGAAAAAATTATATAAAAAAAAAAGTCTTAGGACTTGATCCTGTTAATTGTCATCTCAGCTAAAAGTTGGGAGTTGAACAATTCATCAACTCTTTTTGCTGGGCAAAATCACCTCGGCTAAAAGTTGGGAGTTGAACAATTCATCAACTTTTCGTGCTAGGCAAAATCACCTCGGCTGGGAGCTGGTTACCCCTTGTCCACTACAATCTATTAACACAACAAATTTGTTAAGCACAATAATTCATTGCCATCATATACTAATTCAAAGAAGTCACCAATTTCACAAATTCTTAATGAGACTCAAAGAATTACATTGGAGATTGGAGGGATATGACTTCCCTCCAGAAAAAAGTACATGAAAAGTTTAAACTAAAAGTAATACAACTTCAAATTAGCTGTGTTCCATAATCGAGGTATGACTTTGCTGTCTAAATCTTCCAAACTGTATGCCCATTTGCTTGCCAGACCGGTTATCTTGTAAGGCCTTTTCCAGTTTGCCTCTAGCTTTCCTTCTCTCAGCATTAGAGTGTTGCCCATCACCTTCCGCAAAATCCAATCCCCAACCTTGAATTGTTTGGGGTTAACTGCCTTGTTGTACTTCTTGGACAATTCTTACTGGTATGTCGTGGTGTGGATCAGTGCCTTTCTCAGGTGTTCTTCTACAAGGTTTAACTCAAGGGCGATGGCTTCTGCGTATAAGCCTAGGTCAAAATTTTCACTTCGGATGGTGGGGTTGCGAATCTCTAGTAGGATGACTGCCTCCATGCCAAATGTCAAGGCAAAAGGCGTCTTCCTCGTTGAGTGTCTTGGCGTCGTTCGATAGGCCCAGATGACAGTCGGAAGTTTTTCGTTCCATTTTCCTTTTGCTTTCTCTAGCCTCTTCTTCAACTCATCCAGAATGGTCTTGGTTGATGCTTTGGCTTGGCCATTCGATTGAGGATAGGCCGGTGTTGAGTTGTAGAATTCTATCTTCAGCTCCTCACAAAATCCTCTGAACAATCTTCTGTCAAATTGGGTGCCATTGTTGAAGATCAAAGCTTTGGGGACTTCGAATCGTGTTATCATGTTCTGTTAGACAAACTTCTTCACGTCATTTTCTTTGATGGTTGCCAGGGGGTTGACTTCTACCCACTTGGTGAAATAATCCGTCGTAGCTATAAAGAATTTGCGGTTGCCCGGGCCGGTTGGGAGCGGTCCCATGATGTCGAGTCCCTACATTGCGAATGGCCAAGAACTTATGAGAGGAAAGAGTTTTCTCGCCGGTTGGTGAATCTAGTGCACGAATTTCTAGCACTTTTTGCATTTCCTTACAAACTTCTGGGTGTCGGCCTGCATGCACGGCCACCAATACCCCTACGAAATAGCACAGTAGGTCAGAATCTTCCCCCAATGTGGCTTCTGCACATTTCATCATCTTGAAACAAAATATTTTTAATTATTTAAAATAATTGTAATTGGTGAATTCAATAAAAGTGGCATTTAAGTCAAAGTTTCATTGCTAGAGAACAAATTTCTCGAAAAAACAAGAAATGTGAGTTCTCAACCCAACTTTGACAAATTGATCCAATCATCCTTTTATTTATTCTATGACTTTTCTGAAGTTTTTTTCTTATTTGTTTCATGAAATTCTGTTAATTGGACAAAATATTTTACATGAAGTGAACCCACATTACTCTCACCCTCTCTCTTTTATTATCAATCTTTTCATTAAATATTCATCAAATCAATTAAGGGTTATCATTTTTCTATCAAATTAAGAATTTATTAAATTTTGTATCATATTTGAATTTGATGAAAACCTAAAAAGATGAAACATTAAAAATGAATTTTTTTTCCCCATCATATATGATGAAAAGAAAAATTTGGGATAAGAAGAAATTTTTAAAAATATTTTGATGAAAATATAATGAAAAAATTAGAATAGTTCATATCTAATCAAAAAAATTTTACTCTAATTTAAAATCAGAGTAGATTAAAAAAATTAATAAAGGGTTGGAAATAGCTAACAAAATTATTTAGCAAAATTAGCAATGTTACAAATCCAAGAAATATTATTCAAAATTTAAATTGAGTGGACTAGATTTAATTGTTGATGAGGATTTTTAATTCATCAAGTCTAATCTTTATTTTGAATAATTTTATAAACATTTGTTTTTTTGGTCTGTATCTTTCTTTGATGTAATTTGTGTTGTCTTGTTCTTGTACTACTAGTAACAATAATGATACATCACCTAATTTTAGAACTCTAATTAAGCTTTAATGACATGAAAATAAATAAATAAATAAATAAATAACAACAACAAAGACCAAAATATCACATCATAGTGAAACTCACCCCATTAAACCTCTTAGCACTCCTAAATAAAATAAATAATAATTAAAAAGTGCAGTCGGCCACACCCCACTACACTCATCAGTGCCCCTCTCTCTCTCTCTCTCTCTTCTTGGTTGGTCAAACACTTGGCTAACTGTGGCCAAACATTTAGTGACTGACACACTTAGGGCCTGTTTGGTAACAATTTCATTTTCAGTTTTCAATTTATATTTACAAAAATTTAAAAACTTTCATAAAACCTTGTTTGATAATTTTTTTGGTTTATAAATGATTGTCTCAGTTTATAAATTTGAAGAAAAAACGTAAACTTAAAAGATGAGTTTACGCTGGTTTTTAAATAGAAATTTAAAATCTTGACTAACAAATTTTTTTTTCAATTATTTTTTTTTCAAATATTATTTTTAATTAATTTTTTTTTCAATTATTTTTTTCCAAATAATTTTATTTCCAATTATTTTTTTTCAAATAATTATTTTTTTCCAATTATTTTTTTCCAAATAAGTTTTTTTCAATTAATTTTTTTTTTTCAATTATAATATATATGATCCCATTGTCATAAATAATAAAAAATAAATATATATATTGTAGGCCTGAACAAACATATTTTTTAGTTTATATTTAAAAAAAAATTTCAAACATTTTGTTCAAATCAAACGCGTTTGTAGTTTATATTTTTCTAAAAATAAACAAAAATCAGTTTATAAAAGTTTTGTAAACATAAAATTTTAGCATTTGATAGATAGATAGATTGATAGCATTGCATTGGTAGAACGTTTATAAAAGAAAAAACCTGTATTTTGCCTTAAGCAAGCGTTACATGCTAATGGAATTGAACCAATTCATTCATTCTTTAAGCAATTACAGAGAGGTGTAATTTTATTATTTATCCTCAATGAAAACAAAGTGATAAAAAAAAAATGATTTAACAATCATCTTGGTGGAGTGGATGCCCTTGCTTGTCTAGCCTTTTCATCGCCATGTTGAGAATGCAAATATTTTGGGTTAATATTTCATCTCTTACTTTGGGGTTAATATTTAACCTAAGACCAATTTATACCTTAACCAAGTTTTTATTATTCACAACATAATCCTATTTTAAATCCACCCAGCCTTAAACAAGGTGATCCATTCTATGTGGACCACATCTACGTGATAGTCTATTTCTTGTATTATATTCATGTATTTTTTTATTATTTTACAAAATAAAAAATATTTTATTAATAGCACAAAATAGTTTGTACAGAGATCACTTCTAACACGTCTCACGCGAGAGGAGGAAAGGGTGGTGTGTTTACCGGGACGCACCCGAATGATTTTAACCAATGCAATCCTAACGCGTTTAACGCGAGAGGAAAAAAGGGCGGTGTAAACACCGAAACGCACCCGAATGTTTTTTAACCGAAGCAATCCTAACGCGTCTCATGCAAGAGGAGGAAAGGGTGCTGTGAACATCGGGACGCACCTGAATGTTTTTTAACCAAAGTGATCCTAACGCGTCTCACGCGAGAGAAGAAAAGGGTGGTGTGAATACCGGGACGCACCCGAATATTTTTAACCAAAGCAATCCTAACACGCGAGAGGAGGAAATGGTGGTGTGATACCAATTTTTTGCGTGAGTTAAATCAAAAAACATGATTGTTATTTCTTTTGAAATGACATGAATAAAAGATCTATATTATTTTATTATTTGATATGTATAAAAGTTACGGGACAGATATGTCATTTTAATCAGATAGGGAATACGTGTAATTTTTTAAATATGAGGAAAAATCTATATTAAACAGAAACTTTAGAGATGTCAGTGCAATTTACCCCAAAAAAATAATTAAAAAAATTACTTATTTATGACATTAAATTAAAAAAAAATTATTTCTGTATTGGATGTTGAGTTTTTCTCTTTCTTCCTCTGCTTTCTTTTCTGGAATGTGAGCTAGTAGTTGTAATGGCCTTTGAAGCCTTGTTTGGAAACAGACTATTTTAGTAATTTTTTAATTTTTTACAAAAAAATGTACAAAAAAAAATAGAGAAAATGATATGACGATTTATAATAATTTTTTAACTTTTTAATTAAAATATATGGTTGACAAATGAGACCTAAGTTAGCCATGAAACTCCCTTTATGTCATGTCAATAGATACATCTTTTCCTCTTGCGTAATCTTTATTAGCTATGAATAAAATATTTATTATTTTGTCCAGTTAAAATTACATTTTTTTTTATTTGTTAGTTAAAATTACATTGTTCACTAAATTAATGCATTTAGGTGATGTTTGTTTAAATGGATTAGGTAATGAAATATTGTAATATAAATTGATAGTCTTGGGATATAGTTCATGAATTACTTGGCTAGAAATAATGTATATCATGTATTTATTTTATTCAATTAGATGTCTATAAATAATTGTTTTTGTGGATCTCATGTTTGATTTAAAAATTATAAGTTATTGAAAGACCATTTTGTCTTTTGAAATTGTTTATATTTTATTTTATTTATGTAAAGTATATCTTATTTTATTTATTTGAAGTATATTTTATTTTATTTTACAAAGATCATTTTTAAGTTTTTAATTAAAATATATGGTTGACAAATGAGACCTAAGTTAGCCATGAAACTCCCTTTATGTCATGTCAATAGATACATCTTTTCCTCTTTCCACTACTAAAAAAAACACTTTTTGCGACCGTTACAAACCGTCGCAAATAATAAATAAACAGTCGCAAAAGACTTTTTGCAACGGCCCATGCGACGGCAAATAGGGGCCGCAAATGTGGGGGTGGCAAATACTTTTTGCGACTGCAAAACAACAGTCGCAAACTATTTGCGACCGCCTAATCTACTTATGGCGACTTATGTTTTGCCGTCGCAAAAAAATTGAAAAAATGCCTACAATATATTAGCTACCATCTTGTTACCGTCGCAAAAAATTAAAAAAAAAATACCTACAATATTTAAGCAAACTATATTCTCATATATATACATATATATTCAAATATTATATACAATAAATGTAAATTGACATTTGTAAAAATTCTAATGCCTCAAGTATTATTTTCCATCACTTCCCTCAACAAAATTATCTTTCTTCAAAAAAAAAAAAAAGTATGCATACAAAATATAAACTTCTATACATGTAAAACAAATATTCATCAACCATCCTTAAACTTATTTATACAAAATACTAATAGATTCAAGTACTAAAAAAAAAAAATCTCAGTTTAGCTCTCAATATCACCCACTTAATTATATCAACCACTCCCTCAACACTACCTGCAAAAATATACATCAATATATTAGTGGACTAACTTGGATACCAAGACCTTTTTTTTCCAGAAGAATAGAAGATTACTGGATATTAATTTGATCCTATACAGAAATTTTAAACTGCTACACAGAAAATAGGGATTTATCTGGAATTGCAGTACAAGTTCTTGTTAGCTCACTGTTGTTGAGTTCAAGGTCAAGTACAACTATTCCTTAAGAAAACAACATTCTAACTATAATAGACATTTGAGGGACTGAATTATATAAAAAAGTAATTTTATTTCACAATGATGATGGCACTTCAAAAACTCACATGATTTTGTAGACAAAAAAGATGTGAATCCCCTGAACTTGCATCAAAGGAAATTACCAAGATTCCTGATCATTACCTGCAAAACGATGTTGGAGAAGAAAAAAATCATTTAATTATTCTATTATTTTAATCAAGCAACTAAACTCATTTAGCATAACCTATGACGATAAGATAGGTGAAAGGCACCAAATGACCCATTACCGCCGAGGACCCAACTCAACATTAAAGGCATTGCAAGGTCGATAAAAAAGCTCCCTCCAACTCTTCCTGGATGTGGTATCCTAAACTTTGTCAAAAACTGTAAAACATAATATAAGCTGTAATGAAATGCATGCAGAACTCCACGGAAAACTCGAGTTTATTTTAATTAGACAACAACATGTGCTTATCACACTCCTACCGATAATGGGCCAAGGCCTACACCCAAATATGCCTCGTAAGTTGAGGCCATGATCGCAGCCATTCGTGCCAGTCCATGGATAACAGCAATCCGTAGTCTTCTTGAATCCTCATAGCTGGGGAAGTTTAAAAAATAAATAAATAAATAAAGAAGAAGAAGATAGTCACCAAGATAGTGTTTTGGCATTTTAAGAGGAGTATACTTTTTAAAGTTTGATTTCATTTGTAAGGTTATTATATTCTGGGGTGAATGCTCATATGAATCAAATTTTACTTGGATTTTTTAACAAGGAAAAATTGCATTTACCTTCTTAGAGAAGAGACAACATCTATAGGACTTCCTGACTCAATGCGTCACTGCCAAGCCTTATAGAGCTCCATTGCCAGCTGATAGCTATCCTGAAATTATGAATGAAATATTTCAGCAAAGATTGTAATGTTATAGAAATTGTAATGTTTATTTGCTTCTTAGAAAGATGAATTTTGTACAAAACAATAAAATAATTCATGCGAGAAACTAAATAATAATGAGATAAGTCTGGACATTCAACACCAGAGTAATATAAGAATAATGCAAGTCTAGGGGTATATATATTTCTAACTTAGTAAAGAGAAAATTAAGTACTTGTGACATCATAGAATCCTCAGTGAGGCAAAGATCTAGCAAACATAACGTAGATCAAACAATAACTATAATTTAGGCAAACAATATACAACAAAGCAATTTGTACCTCAATGGCCATGCATCCACCTTGACCCAAATTGGGCTGCATTGCATGGACAGAGTCCCCAAGCAAGGTTACACAACCCTTTCTCTAGTTAAAAGTTGGTGCACAGTCATATATGTCCCGTCGAAGAATTGCATTTTCATCAGTGGCAAGCAACAGATCTATCACATTATCACACCAACCCTCAAATATCTTCAACAACCTTTGCTTTTTACCTAATATTTAAATATGATACAGAACATCGTCATCATCATCAATATCTTTGTCCTGACTATTTGAGAGTGCTTTCACAAAAACTTTCCAAATGCCAATTATTCTAAATAGCCAACCCTCTGTTAAAATTGCATGTTTAGAATCCAAAAAATAAATACAATAGATAACAAAAATATCAACAGTGGAATATCTACCAGTGGAACCATCTACACCACCGGGTGGTTCATTGTGAAATGCATACCACTGCATCTTTCCTGGACCAACATCTAAAGACACGAAGTATTGTTTGCGTCTCAAAAATACTCGGTACCTTCAAAAAGAGAAATTCTAAATATGAGCCTCTCCCCTCAAGATGTAAGGTACATAATAAAGAAGTCTATGAAGATAAATATATATATATAACCTATAAAGCAACAAAATAATGAAATATTAACATACTCAACGGTCTCAATATCAGCAGGCACAAAATCTGCAATACCAGTGTAACAAGTGTAGCTTGAATATGTGGCTTCCGTAAATCCAAACAAAAATTTCCTCACCTGTTCAAGAGGCATGAGTATCTATAACTTCCACACTACACAGAAAATCTATATAACATTTTCTAGACACCAAAGGAAAAACACAACATTTGCAATCTTCCACTTTTTGATGAATTTCTCCAAAAAAATTGATCATTGTGGAAATTAAACAAGGTAGTTTCTTGAAACTTTCAGGAGTTTAAAACGGACATAAACGCAAAAAAGGGGGAAATTTTAGTACACTAGGTACCTATGGCCAATAAGGTTAGGCTTTTTTGGCATAAATCATCTCCAAAAAATTGTTAACATACATCACCGCCCCAATATCAGCATAATGTTTAATTTTATATTTGCAAACATTATGATGTTTCTTTCAAAAAATGAATTACGCGCATATTAGTCATAATTAATCTGTGTTAAACAGAATTGATATGAACTAAGGTTGAGGGATAGCTTCAATATTACAATACAATTACATATTTACATATATATCCACCACACAAGTTATGACCTTTACTGTTTGATAAATGGCAATTGAATTGGCAGTTTTTTTCTTGGTTTATTGCCCTTACATGGTGGCAGTAGAATTGAATAAATTTATTATTCATATTCTGTCAGTGTATAAAATAAACTAAATTTAGATGAGCTTATGTAGCATAGTCTGCAACATTGTTGACAGGACTGGTTGTTAGTAATGGCATCCTCAGAGTTTCCATAATATGAATTCCTATGCAGTTTATCAAACAGTAAAGCATTTCTACCCAGCAACAATAAACTTTGTTCTAAATATGGATTCAATTCAATTAGAAAACCCTTAAAAATGTGATTAGTAGGGAAAAAAAGGTCAAAAGCTTGAAATACATTTGGACTTTAGGTCACTAAGTTCCCATTCCTCAATAATTTTTAGTTATATAACTATGAGAGTCCGTGCAAGTCATGTGTACAAAACTAAGTGCATCAAAATTTATAGAAATTCTGATTGAAATCTTTTCCAGGTTAAGCAGTTTGCTTATCACATTGAGCAAGCTGGAATGACTATTAAACTGATTTGAGAAATGGATGAATGATCATATGCATATTAACAATCTAAGCAAGCACGGTAATTAAATGATCAACACCAACAAATCAATGTACTTGAGGATATCAGTGAATATTAATAAGAAAAGAGACTAAGATCTAGTACACTACCAAACTATTAACTTATTTATGAGTAAATTACACTAACCTCCCTGAGGCTTCAAGAAAATATAGTAAACCCCCCATAGTTTTGGCATTATCACATTGGGTTTCCTTGAGTTCTTGCTAATGCTTACCTCATGCATGAATGGCACTAGCATGAAAATTTTAAATCTAAAGAGGAAAAAAAAACTAGCTACAAGAAAGCAAATTGTGCTAGCAAAAGATGAAAACATTTATTAAAATAAAATTGGCAGATTAATGATAAGATGGCACTTCTGTTAAATACTGTATCGAAAGGAGATGGGAACAAAGTACTACTCACAGTTTGAACAGCCAAAAATACCAGGAAAACATCCCTGGCCACAAAAACTCTGAATTTTATATAATCTCAATACGCCACGTGAATGATTACATAATCTCAATACAGAACATAATCATCAATGGAATAATAGAAGACAAATACAAACCTGGAATGCGTGAGTTTGTCTATCAGTTTACACAAAATACAACAATTGATTACCCTTAGAAGACTCTGTTTTATGCTCAGTAAGACTTCCAATAGCGAATTTCATTGTTACTATCACAAAAACAGAAAAGATCGTTCTTCTTGGGATGGAAATCCAGGGATATAACATGATTAGGGTGCCCGGTGTATGCATTTAAACAATAACTTGGCTGCAAAAATAAGCCCAATAAGTGTTTGTGGTGGTAATGATAAATAAATACAAACTTCATACATTGTAAATTTTAGGTTACCAGAATGTGAACAGCAGAAGCGTGGCTTGTAAATGCAAGAATTACAAAGATTTTCGTAAAAGAGAGGGTGTAGACAATTACGTTAGCCGCATCCCACAATCGCAGAGACTTGTCAAATGACGCTGTTGCTAGCTGAGACGAATTTGGCCTAAAACGTACATCTGTAATCAAATATTGGTGTTCTTCCGGTGTGGTTTCTGTTTTCAGTGTATCCATACTCCAGAGGACAACCTGATGCATGTAACAGGAATAATTAACCATAACGCCTTTTGGATCAGCGCTTCTTATCTATGCTAACATTACTTTTACTCTAAGGTATGCTTATTGAAACATTAGTTCAATCAGTGGCTGGAACTAGCAGACACACGCAACACAAATACATACACGTAACTAACGATATTGACATAGATCTTAAAGGAGAATATCCTTTGTCAAAATGCCAACTTTATGCATGTCATATATCACTAAAGTGAACCATTGTGTCTAGCCTGGCAACTGTAGTCTTCAGGTATTATATTTATTTTTTAATGTATGTATTTTACCTTCTTGTCATGTCCAGCACTAGCTAGCAACTTCCCATCTGAAGAAAAATGACAGCAGGTAACTTTATTCCTTGTCCTTACACAACCAACTTCCCCAAAGGAAAAACCTGAAATGGAGAATTTGACCATTTCTTAGTACTATTCAAACAGTTAGGTCAAACATAGCACACACAAAATACAACAATTGATTACCCTTAGAAGACTCTGTTTTACGCTCAGTAAGACCTGGTTTTAAGGTGCCAGACAGATCTCTTCCCTCTCCTCCATCATGCGACAGAAATGAATCCATATTATCATCCAGAGAACCGACATCTCCAAAATGTTCTATGTCTTCCTGCACTAATAATCAATGTTGAGCTTCATGTTACACAGAAACTTCATCCATGAGACAGATTCATTCAATACAGACTTCATGTCAATGTCAATGCTAACAGATCAATCAACTAGAAAATCCAATCAGCATGATCAACGAACTAATTTAATATCACATATAAATCAAGCAAATTCAACGCTAGGACTTTTTATCTTCCAAATTCAAATTTACCAGTTCTCGCCTCAACAAATTCAAAATTGCCGATAATAAATGAAATCTTGATTTCAAGTTAAAAACAATAATTTACTACTCACTATAATGTATTGAAGAAGAAATTGAGAGATATACACTAATAGATATGGAAAATGCAAGAAAATAGGGCAAGAATAAGATGAGTTGAACCAGGACATACCTGTACGAGGATGAGATGAATTAGTCGAACCAGAGCTTCCTCGTATGATATGTATGTGTAGATAGATAGATAGATAGATAGAGAGAGAGAGAGAGAGAGAGAGAGAGAGAGGGATTGGGGGCGAGATTGAGAGAGAGATTCATACCGCTGGAGATCTTCAGACGACGATGACGAGCGAGAGAGCAGAGCTGTACAAGTCTGTTGAATGCGTGCGAGAGAGAGAGAGAAAGAGAATGATCCGCCATAGATCTTTAGAGCTATTTGTCAATTCTCTCTCTAGAATCATCTAGAACACAAGCTATCAGAGATATATACACAAATATATGCATGTATATAAAGAGAGAGAAAGAGACCTGGAAGAGGTTGAGGAGGGCAGGGGCGAAGGCGAGGCAGCCGAAGGAGAGAGAAACGTTACTGGCGACCTGAGAACTGAGAGCTTCGACGATTGATTTAAGACATAGAGAGAGAGAGAGAGGGAGAGAGAGAGAGGGGAACGATATCAATGTTTGTGAAATAGGGCTAGGGCAATTATAAGGAAAAAAGAAAGAAAAAATAAATATAAGGAATAAATAGATTATTTGCGACTGATAATTAGGGGGTCGCAAATTGTATGGTAGCAAAAGGTCATTTTTCTAGTAGTGTTCGTAATCTTTATTAGCTATTAATAAAATATTTATTATTTTGTCCAGTTAAAATTACATTTTTTTTTTATTTGTTAGTTAAAATTACATTGTTCACTAAATTAATGCATTTAGGTGATGTTTGTTTAAATGGATTAGGTAATGAAATATTGAAATATAAATTGATAGTCTTGGGATATAGTTCATGAATTATTTGGCTAGAAATGATGTATATCATGTATTTATTTTATTCAATTAGATGTCTATAAATAATTGTTTTTGTGGATCTCATGTTTGATTTAAAAATTATAAGTTATTGAAAGACCATTTTGTCTTTTGAAATTGTTTATATTTTATTTTATTTATGTAAAGTATATCTTATTTTATTTATTTGAAGTATATTTTATTATATTTTACAAAGATCACTTTTAATTTTATTTAAATACGACATTAGAAGTATATTTCTATTCATGATTTTGTTAATACAAAAAAAATAAAAAATAAAAAAGTATGAGAAGACTATTAAATATTATGAAATTAATTTACACATGTTTAAAAAAATTCAACATGTTTAAAAAAAATGAAAGAAATAAATTTTACATACTTGAGGGTCAATTTCGCCATTTAACTAATTAATCAAGATGTTTGCTCAGTCCTCCAATGGATTAAGTAATCGCACATATAAAGGATTATTAATCCGACCAAATTATTAATCTAACTTTTACTTTTTTAACCAAATATTAAACTATCCATTCTATTAGATATGAAATCCAATTCTATCATCAAATGACCACCCCTTAAGAGATACTTTAGTATAATAATAGTTGTGGCGAATTTGGCATTGTATAAAGTTATAATATTGTACTATTTTGTATTACACTTTTGACTAGTTGATTTTTCAATAAAGATTTTACTAACGTGCTACATTTATATAATTATAATTATTATAGTTTAACTTATCACCAAGTTATTATCATTTTCATTCAAGAAATTAAAATCCTCACCACCTTATTAAAATCCTTACATATCCTTATTAATTTATTAATAACAATTAAAACTTTCACGAGATTTTTTTTCCCCATTAATAACAAATATCAAAGTGGCAAGATTCCAAAAAGCTAATGAATCATGAAATAACCCTTAACTCTATCTCCAATCTTCTTCCTTTTGAAGGCCTAATGAAAAGAAGAAGACAAAAAAGTAATAAAAAAAATAAAGTCAGAGATGATTTGAGCTTTTCTTTTTATAATTTGATGGAGAATTCAAACACGCAAAGATGTGAAACTAAAAAGAGGAAGACTAGACTAGATGAAAAAAAAGTAAGAGTAAAACAATAGATGAATGAAAGGAAAGGGCAAAAACAAAAATGATATGATTATGACTATAAACATTTTCAACATGGAACATAAGACACAAGCTTATTATCAACAACATAAACATAAGATTTATGTTAAAATAATGGCACATTCAATCAATTCTATTTTTTTATGAATCTTTTTTGATTTTTCATAATTAGATATTGTATTTGTTTGTTTAATAAACCAAACTAAGCCTTAAGTCTCATCAAATGAGATCGGTTGCATGAATCCTTCTTCTTTACTCGACTCTACCCTTTTTCCTAATACTACCATCTACCGTCATTGTATCACATCTCTTCACTACTGCCTCTGTTGGTATGACCAAACCATCTCAATCTATTCTCTCTCCACTTATTTTATATTGGTACTACTCCTACCCATACTCTGATATACTCATTCTTAACTCAGTCTTTTTTAGTCTTGCCATACATCTACCTTAGCATCCTCATCTTAGCAACACTCATCTTCTCTACATGTTGTTTCTTAGTTGCCTAACATTCCGTCCCATACAATATCGCTGGTTTAATAGTATCGTTCTATAGAATTTCCTTTTTAGTCTAATGGGTACTCGTTCATCGCATAATACTCTAGACGCACTTCTCCACATAATCCACCTCGCCTTAATTATGTGGACCACATTTATTCCAATCTCCCCATTCATTGTAATAATCGATCCTAAATAATGAAAATATTCACTCTTAGGTAGTTCTTAGTTCTCAATCTTCACTTCTCTTCTGCTCCTGTTGTGATTGTTACTAAAATTACATTCCATATACTCTGTCTTAGTTCTGCTTATCCTAAATCCTTTAGGCCACGTTTGTTTGGTGGATTAGGTTGGATGGGATTGTTAGTGAGATGATTGTTAGTGAAGGAATTGTTAATGTGGGGATTGTTAGTGAGGGCATTAAGTAAAAATATATTTGTTTTGATGATAGTGTGAGAGATGATTAGTGATGAGACTGTTAAACCATTTTTATATTAATAAATAAATAAATTATTTCTATATTAAAAAAAAACTAAAACAAATATGTGCACTAGGTAAAAAAAAAATTTAAAAAAATAATATTTTTATATAAAATAGACTCAATCCCCTCACTATTTTCTTAATCTTACTCAAAATTCACCTAAGCTAATCCCCCTACTAAGGGAGATTAGCAAGCTGGTTGGAGTATGAAGCCACTCATCCAAACCATCACCAAACACGCTATGGGTGGAACCCATAGCATTGCTAGTCCAATCTGACCTCCTACACCGCGAAACAAACGTTATCTTAGATTCAAGTGTTTTTTTCCAAATCTTTAACTCAGTGTTAACTCTTCCTCTAGTCTCATCCACTAACACGATATCATCTGCAAAAAGTATACAACATGGCACATCATCTTGAATATCACGCGTCAATTCATCCATAACTAAAGCAAAAATATAAGGACATAAATTGGAAATTCTCTCGTCTCTCCAGCAGGCGATCTAATAATTGTCACCACACCTTCATATATATTCCTAATCATATCAATGTAACCTTTTTGTCACCCCTTTCTTCTTTAACACCCACCAGATTATATCTTGAGACACTCTATCATATGCTTTCTCAAGATCCATAAAAATCATACTTTTTTATTACTCTCCTCAAAAGATATATCGCTTCATTGTTGACCTACCAGGCACAAACCCAAATTGTATCTCGCAATCGATGTTCCATTACTCTCTCCTACACTTTCATTGTGTGACACATTAACTTGATTCCTCTATAGTTGTTACAATTCTGAACATCTCATTTAATCTTACATATTGGCACTAAAATACTCTTCATCCACTC
Source organism: Camellia sinensis (assembly GCF_004153795.1). Lineage (NCBI taxonomy): Eukaryota > Viridiplantae > Streptophyta > Magnoliopsida > Ericales > Theaceae > Camellia > Camellia sinensis. The sequence continues at coordinate 1,294,179 of NW_021024933.1, read as the reverse complement.
TTCTGGCATTTTCCTAACCAACAAAATCTTACTAAATAACCTAGCCAACCAAACAACCTCCTTCTCACCCAAATATTTCCACGCTTTAATAGGTATATCATCGGGTCTTAAAGCCTTATTCAATTTCATCTTCTTAAGTACAGACTCTACTTCAAAGTCCCTAATCCTACGATAGAACCTATAGTCCTAGTTTCTTCATTACTGCCTACTTCGTCCCCTTTTGACCTACCTCCATGTTCCTTATTTAACAACTTCTCAAAATAGTGCTTCCACCTCTCTTTAATATCTTCATCCTTCACCAATACCTTAGAGTCCTTACCCTTGATGCATTTAACCTGATTAAAATCTCTTGTTTTCTTCTATCTTATCTTATCAAGTTTCTATATCATCTTCTCTCTCTTCTTACTATATAGTCTAGTGTATAGGTCATAGGCTCTCAACTTAGTCTCCCTCACTACTTTTTTGACCTCCTTATTGGCCAATCTGTAGTGCTTAAGGTTTTTCTCAGTTCTATCATTCTGCCACTTTTTAAAGTTTTCTTTTTTCGTCTTTATTACTGTTTGGACCTCCTCCCTCCACCACCAAGTTTTCCTAAAGTTGGGTCATTTTCCTTTCGACTCTCCAAGAACTTCCCTTGAGATTCTCTTCATACAATTAGCCATCAAGTTCTACATAGTATTAGTATCATCTTCCGAGTCCCAAATACCTTCTTTATCTATTATATTCTTAAATGTGTCTAGTTCATTCCCTTTTAGGTCCCACCATCTAGTTCTGCGATGTCCACTATCTTTGTGAGTTTGTTATTGCCCTTTAAAGCATAAATCTAATACCAAAATCCTATGTTGAGACGTCAAGCTCTCTCTAGGAATCACCTTACAGTCATTGCCTTTTATACGGTCTCATTTTCTTTCTAGAAAGTAATCTATTTGGCTCCTAATTAACTCACTCTTGAAGGTTATCAAATGATCATATCTCTTCTTATACATAGTATTGGCCACGACAAGGCCAAAAGTAGACGAAAATCTAAAACACTCTCTCCAACCTCATTTTTATCACCAAAATCATACCCACCATGCACCATCTCATACCCTAGTTTATCTACTCCTACATGGCCATTGAAATCACCACCTATAACTAAGTTCTCTCCTACAAATATTTCTTGCAATACCTCATCCATTTGGTCCCAAAAAACTCTCTTAGTCTGATCATCTAATCCTACTTGAGGAGCATATGCACTAATAACGTTCACTATATTATCTCCAATAACTAGTTTAACTAACATAATCCTATTACCTATCCTAATGATCTCAACTACATTTTTTATAAGTCTTTTGGCAACTATTATTCCTACCTCATTCCTGTGTTTATCATTCCCTCTTGGCAACTATTGTAGTGGAAATGTGGTCGTTGGTGGTGCAGAAAGAGGTGGCTAGAATGGTGGTGATGGCCACAGTGGTGGAGTGGCGGTGGAGGCTACGAAGGTGATGGTTAAGACAGTAGTGATCGTGGTGGTTGAAGGGTTGTGAAGGCAGTGACAGTGCTGGCTAGCGGCGGTGACAATGGCGATGACCAACAGCAAAGACATGTTGGGAAAATAATGATTTTTTGGTGACTTTAATGTAATCTTAAAGTGGGTGTCAATCCTCAATTGAGCTGGAGTAAAGTGGGTTTAGATTCTTTGGAATGAAATATTTACACCACAAAAAGAATGACCAAAAACCATTAAGGTTTGAATGAAAAATTGACTCATTAAGTTGGCTTCATAAAGAGTTATTGGGAAAGGTGTAAAACCTTATATCCCACATTGATTGTAGAAAAGATCATTGATGGGTATTTATATCTCATTTTTTGCATTCGGGTGTAAGCCCTTTGGGGCATCTAAATTTTCTAAAGGAAGGGAGTTATGGATGCTTCAAGGATGGACTTAGGCCAAGACTATGGTCCAAGTTGGTTATGAAAAAATTGTCACATGCGCGTAGTAGATACACGAGTAATCCGAATGCTACTCATTGGGGGGCATTATGCGGGTGTTAGATTATCTACGCTACACCTGGGGTTATGGGCTTTATTATACCAGATACCTAGCCATTCTAGAAGGGTATACTGACACTAATTGGATATCTGATATAAAAGACTTCAAATCCACTAGTGGTTATGTGTTTACCCTCGGAGGGGCAGCCGTGTCTTGAAAATTTTCCAAGCAAACGTGTATATCGAGAGCAACGATGGAATCTAAGTTTATTGCTTTGGATAAAGCAACTGAAGAAGCTAAATGGCTTTGCCAGTTTGTTGAGGATATTCCACGTTGGACGAGACTTATGCCAGCCATCTGTATTCATAGTGACAGCCAATCGGCGATTGGATGGGCACAAAATAATATGTCTAATGGAAAGTCTAGATATATTCGTCGTAGACATAATTCCATATGACAACTACTCTCGAACAGAGTTGTCACTTAAGACTATGTGAAGTCTCAGGACAACATTGTGGATCCGCTAACCAAAGGGTTAAATTAAGTGTTAGTAGAGAAGTCCTCAGAAGGAATGGGGTTAAGGCCTTTAGTGTAAAGTGTTATTGGAATGGAAACCCAACCTAGTTGACTGGAGATCTCAAGATCTAGATTCAATGGGACAACCTAATTACGTGTAACGGTGGTATGTCACTGAGGACGTTAAACCTCCAGCCATTCCTTTTATTAATGATACCTACAAGTGTAGAGGTTAAGTTGAGCTTTTAATGACTCTAGTGTGTTAAGCTATTGAGTTGAGTATAGCAAGATACTCAAGTAGAGTCACCCATGTGAGTGTGAAGTGGGGCCACTTCTATAAGAATTGACAGGGCTTAATTCTTTAAACCGCTCACTGAACCAGGCTAGTGTTCCAGGGCCAAACTGCACACAACAGTGAGAACAGAACGATGGTTGGAGTAATTCTTATGTGAGGTCTGTTGTCTTGGTTTACATAAACGATAGAATAGTTCAAGACTTCGTGTTCACTGGACAACTTGTAAATCCGATAGACTTTACTATGAGGGGTTCAAAGCCAAAAGCTACATTTTTCGATGTCGGGGTTATTCCGTTGCACTCTCTCCAAGTCTTCATTGTTAAGCGTTATCCGTTTGTTGTTATTCGGTTAATTTTTATTCATGTGGAGGATTGTTGAAAAAATAATAGTTTTTTGGTGACTTTAAGTTAATATTAAAGTGGGTGCCAATCCTCAATCGAGGTGGAGGAAAGTGGGTTTAGATTATTTGGAATGAAATCTTTACATCACAAAAAGAATGACCAAAAACCATTAAGGTTTGAATGAGAAATTGACTCATTAAGTTGGCCTCATGAAAGAGTTGTTGGGCAGGTGTAAAACCTTGTATCCCACATTGATTGTAGAGGAGAGCATTGATAGGTATTTATATCGCATATTTTGCATGAGGGTGCAAGCCCTTTGGAGCATCCAAATTTTCTAAAGGAAGGGAGTTATGGATGCTTCAAGGATGGACTTGGGGTAAGACTATGGTCCAAGTCGGTTATGAAAAAATTGTCACACGCACGCGCCCGCGCCGCCCGCCTGCTCGGACCGAACCGGGCCGGGTCTGGGTCCGTGGTCCTTGGATCTTGGGTCTTGGGCTTAGGTTTGGGCTTGCTGGAATGGATTGAGTGTAGGGGTTGGGCTTGGCCCACCTATCTTAATCATTTTGGGTCAAGCCAGATGTGTGGGCTGCAAGATATTATAAACAAAACCTAGTCTCCTCTATTGATGATGGAATTAAACCCACCAGTTTTGCAGAATTAATTCAGGGTAATGAAGAATTAATTCCTGCATTTGTTGTAGAGAAGTCTCTTTCTCTCTCCCTCCATGTGTATAAAAGGAGGCCCTCTCCTTCAGCTTTCACCACCAGAAATTGCTGTTATTCCAGTCTTCAAAAGTTGTCTAGTTGTATTATTTTCTTCCTGTGAGAGAGTGCTGCAAAGTTTTGTTCGCCGAAGCTATTCAGTCAGAGCATTGCATAGCTGGTCCAATCGTCGTATCCTAGAAGATAGACGTCGAACAACCTCCAGCACCCAACCGGTGAGGCGGCGAATCTGTTTTAAGGATACTGTCTAGTGCAGGTTTCTGTTTGCTTCCTTTTGCTAGTTTTATTTTAGAATGAATTTCTGTAAATTCAAGCTTATTCTTATTCTAAAATTAAATTTGTTTGTTCAATATGAATATATTTGTTTTATGTTATCATACAATTTATACAACAAAACAATGAGGAGGAAAGATAAAGAAAATAAAAATGGGTGTTAGGGTTAGCATTTTTAGATTTTGGGTGTAAGGAGAAGGAAGGTTAGGGATGAGGGTAATAAAAAAATTATAGAAATTATAAAAAAATTTAAGAGTGTAAGGAGTTAAACTTGTGGTATAAGTTGAATAACTCTTTATATATACCTATATTGAGTTTAATGACTAAAATACTCTTTTTTTCATTGGTTTTACTCAAAAAAAATACATGGATGTATAGATTAAAACAAATAAAAAGATTAAGGTTTAAACAAAATTGAAAACTCAAGGTTTATTTTGTTAAATGGCTCAAATATATATATATATATATATATTTTTGGGCAATCGAAAGGACAGTAATTACAAGAATGAGAAATATTTATATTATTAGATAGATTACTAACCCGCAATAACTAAAAAATTAACAAAGCCTAATACAACCAATATACCAAGCCCAAGCCCAACAACCAAATAATCACAACAAACCTCATAATGGAAGAGGAATAAACAACCATCACAAAGGGTATCAAACTCCTCTCTATAATAGTTGAATTCAAAATCTCACACTACAAAAATTGTTATATAACCATTAGGCCAAATGTTCTGATTGTATCATATTTTCGAGTTAGTGAGCATATTTAGACAAACATTGTTACAATTGAAATCATTCAATTGCTTCCCTGGCATAATATATAAGAGTAGAGGGCCCACTTATCCAAAAAATTATAATAATAAATAAATAAACCATCAATCACATAATGCTCAATCCAATAATATTAGGAAAAATAAATAAATAAATAGAGATAGAATCTGTCATGAGAATGTTTTACTATAAATAGAGATAGAATCTCTCTATGCTATACTATAAATAAATAAATAAAGGAGGCCTCTCTAACTAAATAAAAGTTTGTCATTAAAATCATCTCGTCGTGCCCCTCTCCCTCTTCCCTTTTTTATTCTAATTGATTTTTAAATTCATCGAAAACATTAAGTTCATGATTTTTTTTATTTTTATTTTTTGGTGAAACATTTATTTGCATAGTGACCTGATTTGTCACATTTTCAACAGTTTACAGTTTTCTTGGAGGAACTGAGTTTGGATTTAGAGATATTGGAGGGTTTAAAATTGGTGAACTTTCTCTTTTTATAATAAGGTTTCTTTTTGTAGTTGAAAATTTGTTGTAATTTTAGTAGAATACTTGCGACTTTTGCGGCTAGGTGCTCTCTAGGAAGAGGATCTTGACACAGGAGGAAGAATAGAATTGTAACCAAATTGGTAGCAAAATTGACCAAGTTCAGTACAACTAGTGGTTCTTTCTTTCTTGAGTTGATTTTTAAGTTTGATATCATTACATAAGAGTAATCCTTCAACACAAATTTCAAATATTAATTCACCAAAGATATATTGATTGTAGTAATGATCTTTTAAACAAAAAGTTGATCCACCCTAGCAAATTTCCATGGTCTTGTCCTGTTTTCTAAGTTAACAAATATGTTGAACTAGAAAGAGGAACATCTCGATTGGTTATTAATTATAAACCTCTTAATACTGTCCTACAATGGATCTTGTATCCTATCCCCAACAAGAAAGATTTATTAAATAAACTATTTGAAACCAAAATATTTTCTAAATTTGATATGAAATCTGGGTTTTGGCAAGTCTAGCTCACTAAAAAGGATCACTACAAAACTGCATTCACAGACCCTTTTGGCCACTATAAGTGAAATGTTATGTCTTTTGGTTTTAAAAATGCTCCCTCTGAGTTTCAAATATAATGAATGATATTTTCAATTCCTATATTGCATTTACAATATTTATTTGATTATTAAAATTATAACATATACATTTATTTCAGGTTTTAGAACATTGTGTTTTTGTTTTTTTATAGGGTTTATTACACTTTGTACTCCTAAACTATGTCCAAATTGTGTTTTTGAACTATAGATTGAGTCTATTAAGTCTCTAAAGTATATAAATCAAACTCTATTTAGTCCCTAAATTATCAATTAAGTCTATTAAATACCTAAAATATTTAATTCAAACATATTTAGTCTCTAAAATATAACAAAAATAAAATATAAGCCCATAAATATTATAAATTAGTAAAAAAACCTTATCTAATTAAAATTTTATTTAAAAAAAATAAAAACCTTAAATTTTTTCTATCTTTGAAAAATTGGTGTAAGTTCTTATGATGAATTTCCTTTATAAGGTTAAGGGTAATTATCTATGGTATTTTCTTACTTCTCTTGTGTTTACCTTTATGTAGTATTATATACCATATTTGTTTATAATTTATAATTGATTGAATTAAGTTTTTCGCTAAGTTATTTTTATAAGGGGAGATTTGCAGTTGGTACTTGCAAAAAAGTATTACAGATGTGTGGAAAAGTGTATAATTTTAATCATTAATATTGATATATTTTATCATTAATTTGTAAATATTTTTCAAGTTATACACTGATTTGAAATTCTCCCTTTTTATAAGTCAATTAAAGTATTATTATGTTCTATTATTATTTGTAACGAAGTATTATTATTTAAATTACCTAGTTCTACTTCTTTAAAATATCTAATACTCATATAATTTTATTGACAAGACTGAGAAATCAAATTCTAATACTAATTAAAACACACAATGAAATAAAATACCTTTTAAAGACAAAATAAAATTTTGAGATTTTCTATAATACAATCTTAATTAGGTAGGCTCTTTTCCTAATTTATAATACTTATGGGCATATATTTTATTTTTGTATTCCTTTCAGGAACGAAATAGATTTGAATTAAATACTTTAGAGACTTAATAGATTCAATCGATAGTTTAGAGAGTAAATAGACTTTGATTTGTATACTTTAGGGATTTAATAGACTCAATCAATAATTCAAGAACCAAGTAAATAATTTGGCGATAATTTAGCGATAGAAAATGTAATAAACCCTTTTATAAACCTACGAAATCTTGCATGAATTGAATTATATATTAATTATTGAAAAAATATTTTGATTGGGAAGATTATGGACACTTGATGGTTATCAAGACCAAAAAAATTAAAATTAGAATAAACAAAATTGTTTTGATTGTAAATGTTATGAATTTTAAATAAATAAAAATTACTGTATTAAAAAAAAAAAATCAGTGTGAATGGCCCTAATTAAATTTTTCGCCTTAGGTCTCAAATAGGTTTGAACCGCCTCTACACAACACAAGTTGTTGTTGCTATTGTTATTGTTGACATTTTCATTGTCTTGGCTCTATTACATCGAAGGGGCACCTCTAATAAACACCAAGAACTTGATTACTCGGCAGGACTTTCCCTTGAGACTCGTTGTACATCCACAATTTGGCTTATGAGTAACACTAAGGTCCATTGGGACATAGGGTACATGATTTGATGACTAATTTGGTGGCTAATTTAGGAGTGAAAGTGAGTGTAATAGACCCTTTTATATTGCATGAATTGAATTCTTAATTATAAAAGTAAAAAAATAAAAAAAGTATTTTGATCGTGAAGATTATGGACACTTGATGGTTATCAAGAGCAAAAAATTAAAACTAGAAAAAGCAAAAATTGTTTTGATTGTAAATGTTACAGTATTCACTGTAATAGACCCTTTTATATTTGCATGAATTGAATTCTTAATTATAAAAGTAAAAAAATAAAAAAAGTATTTTGATCGTGAAGATTATGGACACTTGATGGTTATCAAGAGCAAAAAAAATTAAAACTAGAAAAAGCAAATATTGTTTTGACTGTAAATGTTACAATATTAAAAATTTAGTGTGAATGGCCTCAGTTAAAATTTTCGCCTTGCCTCTGTACAACAACAAAAGTTATTGTTGTTATCACTATGTTGATGTTTGAATTGTCTTGGCTCTATTACATCGAGAACTCGATTAGTCGACAGGACTTGTGGGTCTCTTGAAACTCGGCGTGCATCCACAATTTGGCTTATAAGTAACACTAAAGTCCATTGGGCTATAGGGTACATGATTTGATGGCTATAATTTGATGGGTAATTTAGGAATAGAAAGTGTAATAAACCTTTTTATAAACATACTAAATCTTGAATGAATTGAATTCTTAATTAAAAAAAAATAGCTTTTTGATTGTGAAGATTATGGACACTTGATGGTTATCATCAAGAGCAAAAAAAATTAAAATTAGAATAAACAAAATTGTTTTGATTGTAAATCTTATGAATTTCAAATAAATAAAAAAATTATAGTATTAAATATTTTTAAAAAATTAGTGTGAATGGCCCCAATTAAAATTTTCTTCTTAAGTTTCAAATATGTGTGAACTGCCCCTGCACAACACAAGCTGTTTTTCTTATTCTTATTGTTATTGTTGATGTTTTGTCTTAGTTCTATTACATTGAGGAGGCTTCTCTAATAAATACCAAGAACTCGATTAGTCGGCAAGACTTGTATGTCCTTTGACACTTAGCATACATCTATAATTTGACTTATGAGTAACACAAAGGTCCATTGAGACATAGGGTACATGATTTGATGGCTAATCGATGAGCACATTTGGACTAAAATCAAGTAAGAATCATCATTATCACATAATTCAAGACAAGAATGCGACCTCAACAAAAGTGTTGAATCTTACTCTTGGGTTATGAGATTAGAATTTTGCATCCGTTCCTCCACACAATCACATTTGACAATGCTACATCACAATACCAACAAAGTGTACAAAAAAACAGTTTGATAATAATGGAATTGTTAAAAGTTAGATGTCTGAATTTTTTTTTTTTTAACATAAATATTTGTGATTGTTTGCAACAATTATATATGAAGATTCAGTGCATCAAACATGTTCATGGATGTCTATATCAAAGCTGTTGTGTTAATGTCGTGACTGGAGGGTTCAAGAAGTGGGAGGTGGAATGGGCTTGGCTGGTCATGTCCTTATTAAGACATCTAATAAAATCACAATCATCTCTCAATGATTGTGAGCCAAAAGATTCGAGGCCTTTCCATTTCAACGTGCAGTGTTTGTCTGATGACATATGGCATTTTGCAAGGAGAAGTTATTTGGTGCTCTGGACCACAGTCACATAGTGTTTCAAACCGAATGTGATTGATAAAGAAGGGTGAGATTCGCCTTTTTTATTATTATTTATAATGCGAGAATGGTAAGGAGTATGGTAATTAGTGATTGATTAGGGACAAGATACATGGTGCCCCTCCAATATCTAATAATTTGTCGTTTTAAAAAATATATACAACTGCTAAAAATCAAATCATGTGGATTGTCGGGATGGTATTCCTTGCAATCTTCTCTGTTGAAAAAATTATTTAGTGGTCCTGAATTAAGATGATATGATGTCTCAACTTAATTTTTATTAATTGAAATTGTGAGATTCATTTCTTTTGTTAATTTTGGGAAGATAACAAAACTAAGTGTGGAGCAATACTTCAACAAACCAAATAAAATCCCTCTATTAGAATAAAATGATCAGTAAAAACTAAATGCAAAATGTGGTACATGCATGTAGAGGCACTTCATTCATTTAAAGGAATTGTGTGGATACTTGTTTTTTTTTTAAAAATGGAAAAGTCTTATAAACAGAGAGGCAATATGTCAATTAGGTCAAGTAAGCAGTCTCTAAAAGTCACATAGATATACTAATTAATCATTTTTACCTTGATCAAAAATGATAGACACACTAATTAATCATATTTTGTTTTATGAAATTAACGATAAATATTATTTTAAACTAAAATCATTTATTTTATAGAACAAAATTATACTTATCGATATCCGATTAAATTAGTTTTATACATATATATTGTTTTTTGAGACTCACCAAAGGATCCACAAAATGGAATATTGAGAATTATAGAGGAATTTAAGAAATAATTGTTTAAATTAATATTTAAATGTTAGAAAGTTTCAAATTGAAGAAACTTTACTTTGCATGCTTGCCTTGGAACTTACTCCGCCTTCAGGCGCTTTTTGGTTTTCCAAAACTGTAGCCGTTTCATCAACAATTGAAACTGTGGGTGAGATACCATGGCCACCTTACATTAACCTCTTCACTTCCATGTCAACCCACTTGGTCTTTTCCACCTCACTTTGGACATCGACACGTGTCCCATTAATGGAACCAATGGCTGAGATAATTCCTCGCAAAAACGACGTCGTTTTGGTGGTCAACCCAAAAATTTTTTTTTTTTTTTTTGGCAGTTTGCAGATGGAGAGGGAGAAGGGGAGAGAGCTGAGGAAATAAGATTTTGCAAAGATTGATTTTTTTTTTTTTTTGCAGAGATATAATTTTTTGAAATCTCTATGCCCTTTAGTTTTTTTTTTATCTCTATTCTTCAAAAAACTCACTTTAATCTCTATTCTTCAAGAAGGTTCAAGGACATAGAGATTTTGCAGAGATTTTGATGGGTTTGAGAGATGAAGAAGAAAATGGGTGGATTTGCAGAGAAACTCACATGAAAATGGATTTGGTGTTATTTATGGCTATGAACTTCCTGAGAACAATAAACAATAAACAACCCAATTATAGATTCAAGAAACCCAGAGACACCCAAAGAACATTTCAACCAATCAAAACAATAAAAAAAGAAAATAGGTGGATTTGCAGAGAAACCCACATGAAAATGGATTTGGTGTCATCCATGGCCATAAACTTTCTGAGAAGAACTAATTTCATCTGAAATTTTTCACCAAACTTCCTGAAAAAAATTTCAGATGAAAAAACTTCCTGAGAAGAACTTCCTGAAGGTGTCATCCATGGCCATGAACTTCAAATGAAGAACATAAAGAAGAAGAAAAAGAAGATGAGAGTGAAGAGAGGAAGGAGGAGAGAAGGGGGCGACAGTGGGTGGTGTGGGTTTGGGCGATGGAAATCTGAAACTCAGCCCTTTTCTATCTCTCTCTCTCTTTCTCTTTGAAATGCTTCATATCAGATCTACAGAAATTTTGAATTAAAGTTTTTTTTTTTTTTTTGAAATTACTAATCAAAACGACGTCGTTTTGATTAGTTTTATTTTGAGCCGTTGGATCACTCACTTCAGAGATCACTTCAGGGAATCCAACTCTATGCTTGCCTTGGAACTTACTCCGCCTTCAGGCGTTTTTTGGTTTTCCAAAACTGTAGCCGTTTCATCAACAATTGAAACTGTGGGTGAGATACCATGGCCACCTTACATTAACCTCTTCACTTCCATGTCAACCCACTTGGTCTTTTCCACCTCACTTTGGACACAAAACTCTGGTCCACTCTCCCATGGCTACCTTCAGCAGACCATGATGAACTTCTATTAGCAACCTCAACAGAATGATGCCCATGTCTCTGTTCAAAACACTCCACAACTTTTATTGGGTATGAAATACCCTTGCTTTCCATGGTAACCATCTTGTCAATAGTTTCCAATTGCGATGTAATAACCTTCACCTTACCATATTTCAGTGATGCCAAGCTCAAAGTTTCTTCATGAATGGCCACCACTTCGCCCCAAAGCTCACCTATCTTTTTAAAATTATGAGAGTTCCACAGATTTGGTAGAACACCAAGACAATACAACCATGTCAACCTTTCACAATCAATGAGCATTCCTTTCTCCCACTCCGTTGCCGACTCACACCAGTCCTCAACCTATTTGTTGATCTCAGTATTTTTGTTCCTCATTTCTTGAACTGATTGGAAAGTTACATATGCTAATCTACCCCCACCTTCCTTAACCTCAACATTTTGTAGGCCTCTGGTCTGCAAATCCTCCTTGAATTTTCCAAATAAGAGTTGTGGTCTCAACTTGACCACCAAACTGTTAAATAGCCAGTCATTCCCATATTCTACTGCATGAAAACCCAGTACTGATTCCTTTTTCAGCGCTCCACCTTTTACCACCTCAGCATATGTGTACCTGTTCCTTGGTTCCTCCACTACTTTTCTGAGCATCGTTAATGGTTTCTTTGTTCCTAGGATCATTTGCTCCTTGCCAAAATCAGCTTTCTTCACTTTCAGGACTTTATTTTCGCACCACGCACCATTGGCTTTCTGTATTGTTACTCCCGCTACTACCGGACAGTCAAATCTCACAAATCCGAATCTTGATCTCGTTGCCTTTCTTCTTTTAGCTGGAATGAACACATCCTTTACAACCCCAAACTTAGAGAAGAGTGAGAACAGTCTTTTTGGATTCATTTCTTTAGGTAGATCATCCACAAACACTGTGTGAATACAAGAATTTATCCCCTGATTTCAAAATCTTCTCTTAAACACCGGTTGCCAATCTCTTCTGTTAACTTCAGATCTTCCCCCCTCCATACTTGCATCCACAAACACTTGCTGAGAAAGAATATGAGTTAAGAAAGTAAAATGTGATGCATCATACAAATTGGCCAATAGAAACCAGATAAAGGAAAAAATTTGTTTACTCATAGGGCAAGTTGAGGTGATGTTCTAACTTGATTGTTATTGGTTGAATTAGTAGGACCTATCATATTTTTGTCTTTTTTTAGGATACAATAGAATATTTATCCCTCAATGAATGATGTGGAACAATGCTCCCAGACCAATCAAAAACTTCTAACGCGTATTTAAAAAAATCCTAAAAACTATTTTGTGATAGTTGATCCTATTCAACTATCACAAAATAGGGAAAAATTTGGTGCAAAACAAGATATAATTTAGGCGATGTTTGTTTAAGGCGGGGTGGATTAAGGTAAAAATATACCCCGCCTTAAACAAGGTGATTGTTAAATCATTTTTCAACCAAATATTTTAAATCCATTTGAAATATTTAAATGAGTGTTGCTGAGATGGTGAGGATTTTAATTTAGCAAATCCTACAAACACTTTATTTTTTACCAATTCAGGAAATGGATGAGATCAAGGACTCCTCGTGGGCCCAATCATATCAAACGGCCTCAGGTCTAATTCATTCATATTCATATTTATGTTCATTTCATATTCGTGGTCATAATCATATTCATATTCAGACGGCCTTCGGGTCAATGCATTTTCTTCGTAAAGCCTTATACATACATTGGGCATAACAAATACTCATTCACAAATCAACAAATCCATGAAACTTATACAAAAGTAGCATTTGGAAAGTAGCATACTTGAAAGTATCTTTGCTAAGACATTACTCACAGTGTTCTGTCGATGGATTTGTCATCGTGCTTGACCCTACACATTTCATAATACATTGGGTCACAAATAATTCATTCCGTTCTTAACTTATTATTTTTCTTACGCCTCTTTCTTATCCCTTTTGTTCATTTACAATGTTCAATGCATGCCTAAGAGTGCTTAGACATGAAAGAGAATAGAAAACAGAACGTGAAACAACTATTCAAAATTTCTGAATCGGATATTATTATCAACTAATATCCTCACCATTGCAAATGCAAATGCAAAGACCGAGTAAATGATTAAATGATTTTTTAATCATTTACTGCATGAAACTTTCTTCTTTACTTGACTCTATCCAAAACCATTTCGTTAGTCAAATTAAGGAGATTCATATCTCTATTCACTATACTAATCCACGTCAATCTAAGTCTACCCCTTTCCCTAATACTATCATCTACCGTCACTGTATCACATCTCTTCACTATTGCCTCTGTTGGTATGACCAAACCATCTCAATCTATTCTCACTCAACTTATCTTCTATTGGTACTACTCCTACTCATACTCGGATATATTCATTCTTAACTCAGTCTTTTTTAGTAAAGATTATTTAATGAAACTAAATATTCTTAACTCATAGACTTTATGTACCCAGCCAAAATCAATATTTGATAATGGTGTATGTCTTCCCAATATAAAAGTTTATGAGGAATGGTATTGAAATCAGACGGTCAGAACAAAAAATTGAACGTGTGGCGCTTTCCTGTGTGGGCGAGTGCATGATAGCTAGCTGGGGAAGAATCCTCTAAAAGTGGGTCAAAGGGGCCTTATAATTTTGAGAGAACCCAAAATATAGAAACCAATGAACAATTTATGTTATGAATGGAATGGGATGTGTATCGAAGTGGGAATAGTTCAAGTGGATAGGTGCATGATAGCTAGCTGGGGAAGAATCCTCTCTCTCTCTTCTCTCTCTCTCTCTCTCTCTCCCTATTTTTGTAGCATTTTATTTAGACATTAGCGTGGTAGGCTTGTTTGTATCTCTCTATCTCTCTCATTAAGATAGAGAGATTCAAAAAATAATAATTTGTCGATCTAGATTGCACAACCAATTTAGGTCTTTTTTTATTATTTTGTAAAATAATAAAAAAAATACCATTGATTAAGTTTTCAAGTTCTAAAGAATATTATAAAATAATAAAAAAAATACCATTGATTAAGTTTTCAAGTTCTAAAGAATGTTATGAAACTATAAAATTTTACAATTTTAAAGCATGATTCATTTCATCACTAAAAAAATTAAAATTTTAAAATTTTACAGTTTTCACTGCCTATAACTAAAAATCGAAAACAATTTGTTTAGAATTTGAAAATTTTCTACATTAAAACAGGAAAATAGAAGTGTGTAACAGAGAATGGGTAGAAAAATTGAGAGATCGAAAGAGAGAAATAGATATATAGAGAAGATTGTACTCTGACAATTATTTTTGATTTAGATCTAATCTGTTCTCATGTAGGTCTACTTAGATCTGATGTAGATCCGAGTAGATCTACATAAGATATGAGTAGATCTACTCATATTTTTTCGTCGAAAACTTGTCTCCTTTGCTGTCAGTGAGAGTGAAGTAAGGAATCGGTGGATGGTGGTGAACCGTAATCAACGGTGGTCATGGATCGTCGGTGACTATATGTTAGAAAGAGAAAGAGAAGAAGTAAGGTATGATTGCCAGTCGTCGGAAAGGAAGAGAAAGAGACAAAGAAGAATGAATGCACAAAGAAGAATAATGAAGGAAAATACGCAATGGATTTTTGAGAGTATCCAAAAAGTTGTAGGACTAAATAGACTTCTCCTCTTTTAAATAGGATTTCTTAGTAATTGGCCCTTAATTTTAACGTGTATATAATATGGTGTTAGTAGGCCAAAAATGAGACATTTACACACAAGTTCTAATTTATGAACTTATTAATACTCTATTAAGTCCTAACTAATTTAGGCCTGTAAGTCCTATTAAATTTTTAATAGTCAAAATTACTTTTCAAATAATAATTGTTCATCATTTATGATTATCTATAAAGGAACATAATGATTTGACATTTATTTTTCTTTTCAAAACTTTAAAACATCAACTTTCAAA
>NW_021024933.1:1191691-1259442 GCF_004153795.1 Camellia sinensis | reverse complement strand
AAATCATATTTGTTACATTCATGCAACACCTCATAATGTATAACTCTTGTAACTTTGTTTAACATTCAATACTCAATGTAAACTTTAAACTCATAATGGACTCCACACTTGGACCTTACTTCGGCTTGAAAACATTTCACTTTTTGTTTTTCATGAAATCCCAAAACACATCTCATAATACCCCCACATTTACCGACCACCAAGCACGAAAGGGCAATTTGGCACCTTCTACATTTCCGAAAACACCTCCATATTTACCGGCCTTCAAGCACGGAGGGGCAATTAGACACTCATTATATTTTTAAAATTACCTCCACATTTACCGACCATGGGGCACGAAGGGGCAAGTGGACACCCAACACATTTATTCAACCGTATCCCCCATATTTACCGGTGCTAAGCACGGAAGGGCAACTGGGCACCTTAACCACATACCAATGGCATTCCCACATTTTCCGACCTCTGAGCACAGAAGAGCATTTGGGCACCTCAACTCTCACAACATATTCTACATTTACACGCACCCAGCTACACAACCCAACACTGATATCCAATACTTTGTGGATGCAATGCAATGCAAGAGTTCATAATATTATAACTTAACTGAAATCCAATTCAATCACACACAAAATCAATCCAATGAATACGATATGAAATATAGATAAATAATTTTTATATCATATCGTCCATTATTAATCCAATATTAATTCCTTAATTTCAGGGTCTATATGTGAATAATAAATAAAAGCAAATAACTTTATGAACTGAAATCTGTCACATTCTCATAGATTCCTCTTCAGGTTCTTTATAATGATTTATAAGGCACAACAATACATATAAGAAAAATTGAATACATCCAAATTGCCATAAAGGCTTCCACCTTTCAAGACTAAGCGCCTTGATTACAACAAATAAGATTCTATCTCTGTAGGTAAGCTCGTAGTTGAAACATGAAACATCAAAGAGCCTTGGTGCTCCATCTAAAACCCCATAAACTTCTCAACGAACAAGTCACACTTTGATCACCTAAAATTTGGGAATATCCAGCCCATAAAACAAGAGTGAGCAATGAAGCCCAGTAGGAAAATAAACTTAACACACTATAAATAAATAAATATATCTAATAATAAAAAATTCATATTGGTTACATTCATGCAACACCTCATAATGTATAACTCTTGTAACTTTGTTTAACATTCAATACTCAATGTAAACTTTACACTCATAATGGACTCCACACTTGGACCTTACTTCTTTTTGAAAACATTTCATTTTCCGTGTTTTGTGAAATCCCAAAATACATCTCATACTACACCCACATTTATCGGCCACCAAACACGGAAGGGTAATTGGGCACCTTCTACATTTCCGAAAACACCTCCACATTACTGGCCATCAAACATGGAGGGGTAATTGGACACCCATCACATTTATAAAAAGAAAAATACCTCAACATTTACCAGCCACCGAGCATGGAAGGGCAATTGGACACCCATCACATTTATTCAACCGTATCCCTACATTTACTGGTGCTAAGCACGGAAGGACAATTGGGCACCATAACTATATACAAATGACAATCCCACATTCTCTAACCTCCGAGCACGAAAGGGCATGTGGGTACCTCAACACACATAACAAGTTCTAAATTTACACACACCCAATTACACAACCCAATACTTAATCCAACACTCTATGAATGAAATGTAATACAAGAGTTCATCATATTGTAACTTAACTAAAGTCCAATTCAATCACACACAAAATCAATCCAATGAATACGATATGAAATACTAATATATTTCCATGGCCCCATGTCATCCCCACCATCAATTTTAATTATATACTAATTTGTACATTGAACCTTTTAACATTGTTGGATTTTCCACCCAAACCAACTTCCTTAAATCTTTCATTAACATCATCATAACACCAATCCCATTCCACATACGGATACTCAAGAAGATTAATTGAAATTTCCTCATGTAGTACAATTTTAATTCAAACCCTCATTTAAAAAAAAAAAACAAAATCCCAATATTACCCATCAATATCTTAAAACATTCTAAATATTTCAAAAGTTTAAGTGAAAACCCCATTTTTTGAAAATAAACATCTTTTAATCAAAGATTTCAAACTCAAATCAACCCATACTTCCATAATACAACATAATTGAACGAAATCATAAATGATTAGAGTTAAGAGAACTCCTTACCTTAAGAATGTGAGCAAACAGCGAGACCCCAGCAAGAACCCCGACGAATTCGCAATCTAATCGGTCAAGAGAAAATCTACACTCCTCCTTCACTAATCTTACATGATCTTTTTCCAAAGTGTTACAATCTCCCCACCTTAAGAAATTTCATCCCTGAAATTAAAGAAAGAGCTAACACAAAGATAACAAAACCACAACAGAAGGATAACCAGAAACTTAAATTTGATCCAGACTTGGAATAAGGCCCTAGATTTCGATCCAACATCTCGGGGCCCCAAAGACTCGAGAACAACAATAACAATAACAACAATAACTCACACCCCAAGAACGTTCACCATGCTTCAACCACCAACAACACACACAACACCATCGATTGTTCAACACTCGAATACGGAAGAAAGCCCTCATAACAGAACCTTCGATCAACTCTCACCAAAGAAGATGACTTATAGCAAAACATGGTCAAAACAACACTCCGGCGTAACAAGCCCAAACCATCCCAAAACAATCCTCAAACCAACCACACAAACCTATGACTAATGATTCAAACAAAGTTGCTACCCAACTCCTTCATTCCAAGTAAAACAATTAACAACATAATTCCTTATTAAAAGAAAATTTTCTCTCTTTCTCAATTCTTTGAAAGTCAATCCCTTGTATTTAAAATATTTCTCAAAAGGTACTCAAACTCACACCATCTACAATAAAAAAAAATTAAAAAAATAAATTATTTCCACTTCCTTTTTCACCTAACACCCAGTGAACCTATACCATCACCTAACAACACCCATCACTCTTCCAGTGATGTAACAAAAACTTATACTCCACATTTTTATAATAATAATAATAATAATAATTAATAGGAGTAACAACCGTGCTACCAACACAAGTAAAGCACAAGAAAATTCACTTTCTTGCAATTTCTTTCTGCCATAAGCACGATTATAATTTTTTTTTAAACCTTTACAAGGCATAACGCACACACCAAGACAATGAGTCTACAACATGTTACTCCAACCTAAAAAGTTTCGTTAACCTAAGACAAGTTTTACACTAGTTTCACAAGCACATACACCAGACTCCCCACTCGCTAAACCACACTAAGGCACCCATACTTTACAACCCTTTTACTCAAGCCCAGCTATTCTTAAGGTGACTACTTGTCAAACAGATTCCAATATCAACCCACCGATTAACCAGCTCAACAAAATCCTACACATGGCACTAAACGTCAACGTGTTACCCAACACTATTTACTCCTATAAGGAGTTCCACACACACCATTCCACATATTCCTCGAACTCATACCATATTCTCGGACCATACTATACCACTCATGTTTCCAAATAGACCACTGCCCATGTGCCTATATGGCCAACACATCCTTTCACCACTCCTGAGTCCGAATTGGACTTATATAGGTTAAGGCATACCACTTACCCTCAGATCATCACACACAAACACTCTAACTTCAAAGGAAATTGTCCCATCACCAGGTATTTCACACCAGGTCAATGAGAAACCAATATTCACGAAAAGTGTGATTCACACCACTGACTTTACGCTACATACCTGTATAGTAATTCAAACTCCTCTTCCTACCATCAAGGAATCGATAGACTTAACAACAACCTGACCAACCATGCGGCTCGAACACATAAGACCACAAACTTAATGTAATGAACCCAACATGTATATCATGATTATAGTTATTTAATTATAAGTTATTTATTAATTGTGATATGTGCCACATGACTTATTTATATTTGAGTATATCTGTTCAAATTGAAAATTATATATTGTGATTTTTGCTCTGAATTTGAAATTGAAGGCCTTAATGGCCTCAAAAATTAGAATTGGTTACATGAATAGACTAATTGAAATTTTTAGAACCTTATGGAAAATTTAATCAAAAATTGATTCAGATTAATAAATTAAGTTGTGTTTAATTGGTCTAATGTTCTAATTATTGTATTGAACCACTCCAACTATAAATGTGAGCCTTAAACTCATTTGAGCTCACTTTTCTTCATTCTTGAGTGCAAAAAATCTGAGATTATACTTTTAGAGAGAGAGTGAATTCTCATCTAGAGAGAGAGAGTGTGTGTGTGTAGAGATTGAAGGAAACTTGGAGATATAGCTTGAATTGGTCAAATTGTGCTAGAATTGGTGTGTTTGAAGGCTCTCAGTAAGAGTTTACCTCTTAATTCTTGAAGATATCATGTTTCATGTTTTAGAGTTGTATTAATGGATTATACATGACCATTTGCATGTGTTTTGTGAATTAAAGTTAAGAAGATGAAGAAGCTTTACATGCATCCAAGAATATATTGAAATTATGAGTTATATTGTACATGCATGTTTTATCCATCATGTGTTGATTCTTAAATTCATGCTTTGGTAAGGAATTTTGTACACGTATGAGTCTTTGAGCTCAAATTTGTCAAGTTCAAGTTTTGAGAAGAACTAAAGGCAATTCATTACTTGCAAGTTAAGAACATGGAGTTTTAAACCTTATTTTGGAAAATTGAAAGGGATTTGAGTATGTGGTTTCATAATTTTCATGAATTTATGCACTATGAAAGGTTACTACATGTTTCTAGCAAGACATGCAAGCTTTGAACATGAAAGATGTATTTTTTGAACTTCATAGAGCAATATGGAAAACCCAAAAAATCTGTAGACCGCTTGAGCGACCAAGTGCACGCTTAAGTGAACTTGACGAGCTCTCAGTGCTGTTGCAGTCTTTGCAGACGGCTTGAGCAACCAAGTGTGCACTCGAGTGAATCCTCTGAATATTGTTGGGCCGCTCAGTGACCAAGTGTTTGCTCGAGCGCAGATTAGACCCATCCAGTACTTTTGCAGACCTCTGTGACCACTCGATAGACCAATAGTTGGCTCGAGCGAAGACATTAGTTTCAACATATTTTGATAAGCCGTTCTGTGTTCATATCTTCATTCTCATCTTCTCTACAGCATTGCTAGGCATGGATTATGACTCATTAAGGATCTAATAAGTGAGAACCAACATGAATGATTGAACTAGAAAGAGAAAATGAATTATTCAATTCGAACAATGTGTTCCAATATGTGTATATGTGAAATGTGTAGGTTTGAACATTGTGGAGGAATATCAACCTACTCAAGGTGAGTAATATCACTATAAAGATACGTGCAAAATGTGTTTGAAAATTGTTACATGAATAATATTTTGAAATGTTATTTTTATATGAATGAATGAATGTCCTTTTTTTGAAATGTATTTATGGCATCCATTACTAGATCCTTGCTTGGGAGAAATAATATCATGGCCCACTGGCCCTCGCCCCGGGGGAAACAATACCACAGCCTATTGCTATGTTGTTACTCTATTGGATGTACCACATATAAGACTCAATCAGATATTGTTATCGTAAATATTGATATGATTGGATATATGATTCATTGTTTTGGAAATTAGAAGAAATGTATTATGGGATGATGGACTCTGTTATAGCAAATCTTTCGACATGAATGTGAAATATGATTCGTTTTAGAATTGTAAAACATGTTTAAACATTATGGTGGACTTCATTCATTAACATCTTTATTTTGGTATTATTTTCTGGGCGTTAACTCACTCCGTATATATATATATACACATGTAGATGAGCAGCGAGACTTGCAACCTTAGCCCTAGTGAACCTGTAAGAGGATACCAAGTTTTTGAGGAGTCAGCCAAACATTCCTCATGCAAGAGGCTTTTGTCCTTTTATTTTTGCTAGTCATGTTGACCGTGTATTGTATATAAGCTTTTGAGTTTGTATAATAATGATGTTGTGAATGGTCTTGGCTAAGTTCTATCTTCTGTATGTGATTGGTGTGAGTTATTACTTATATGAAGAGTTTATGTTTATGCCATATATGCACAGCTCATTGGGCAAAATTTTATAGTTTGCTTCGGCTTCTGGCCCCGCTATTAATTAAATATTTTTTTTAATTTTGTCTTTGAGGCTGGGTAATTCGAAATTACTGGCCGGTTACAGTCTAAACCCATAGAGGTGAGTTTGGGTCGTGATAGTTGGTAGCATAGCATGTGTTAATAACTCACAAACTTGTTCAATTAAGCAATAAGGTGTCTAGAAAAGACTTATGGTGCTAGAAAAGACTTATGGATCCATTTGATAAGTACATGCTTGTATGCATTGAGAACATGTGGTTACATGATATATGAATTGTTGTATTAATGTGTACAAGCAAGTTTTTCTTTTGTTATAATGCAAGTATATGAACATGTGAATCATGAATTACTGCTTTTGTATATTCTGACTATGCAAATATGAGAATATGTGCCTATGTGCAACTATGCCTATGTGTATCTATGTATATCTATGTACTTCTTGTCATAATATAAGGTAATATAGAACATGACAAGAACAAGGACATATGAG
This sequence comes from Camellia sinensis, assembly GCF_004153795.1. Taxonomy (NCBI): domain Eukaryota; kingdom Viridiplantae; phylum Streptophyta; class Magnoliopsida; order Ericales; family Theaceae; genus Camellia; species Camellia sinensis. The sequence continues at coordinate 1,252,797 of NW_021024933.1, read as the reverse complement.
TTGGAAGAATCCTCTACAGTCCGACTTGATAGGCTGGAAAGAATAGTGCAAGAATTGGCAGAGACCTTAAGACAACAACAACAACTATCGTTATAGCAAGAACCTTCGCCACTACCGGTGCAGGAACATCAAGTGAATGTTTTGAAAGTAACGAAATGTGTTGAGGTGCAAGATCGAACACTGATGTCTGAAGCTAACATGAACCGAACTTCTGAATGGAAAAGAAAGAGACATGACTCTTATTCAAATAAAGGGTCAACGTCATCTAAAAACAAAATTGGGGAACATCCAGTACTTCTAACTTCACTAGATATTCTGCACCAGAATGCAATGAATGTGGTAGGAGACGTCGGGGAATCTGTTACCGTATTTCGGGAGCTTGTTTTCAGTGTGGTAAAATTGGCCATATGGTGAGAAACTGTCCCCAGACCGAACAAAATATGAATAGACTCACTGCCTCAACTGGATTCATACCAATGACAGGAACTACTAGTTAGGATAGAATAATTGCACTCGACCCAGAAAACACTCAGAATACTGAGACTGTTGTCTCAAGTATCTTTACTATTTATAAATAAATGCCTATGTGTTGATTGATTCTGGATTCATACATTGCTTGGTATGTTAATAGACTCGGGTAGGATGCATTATGTTGTCTCTACTACAATTGCATTTAGATTAAGTAGACCCATGGAATCATTGCCCTATCTATTGTATCTAGAGAATTTGTCTTGGTTTCATTCCCGCATCGTGCTTGTGAATACGTATTGTGAATGTTAATAGATTTTGGACACATATAAATATCTATACCTTTGCTTGGAATGATTTATCATGTTATTTATCCCTACTGACCAGGCCATTGAGACTATGATCATGTGCTTTTGTAACTGAGTTGGACACCCCAAATAATGAACTATATATTCTGTGTGACTGTGTAGTTTGTTGTTTAAGATTGACTGGCCTATTTGACTAGACTATTAGACCTATGTTTTTGTGATTGTATTGATTTGGAATTTCTGCATAACAAACTCGCCATTATATGCCACTGAGGAACTTTGTATGATGCGTTACCGTGTACCGTATGCCTACATGTAAGACTTATTTGGAAACTGCTATATTGATTATGATACATACCTCTTGATATGAACAATTGCATACTTGTACACCTACATGTGAAGTTATTTGGAGAATGCCATATTGTACATGACTTGAAATACTTTGCTATGAACCATTGTGATGTGTGACTCTGATATGACTTTGAGAACTGATGAATTTAGAACGATTGCGAAATTATGACTATGTACCTAAGCAAATGGAATGTGACCTACAAAACTAAATGTACCTTATTTGAGAATGATGTGATAGAATCTTTATTTGATTTGATCTGATGGAACCCTTATCTGATTTAATTTGATAGAATTTACATCTGATGTGATCTGATAGGATTGTCACATGATTTGATGCGATAAAAAGATTTACCTGATTTGAGAACTGTTATTTGACTTGGTATCGTTTATGGGAGATTATGAATTGTTCATGAACAAATGACCGGATGATTATTATTCTTGACAAGGGAATTGACAGGCATAGAGCTTGAATCTATTTTGCATACTCGACTTATTTAGAAGACCTTACGTGGACTACCAACAGACTGACCCAATCATGAACACTAGTGAGAATCACCCTTCAACTATTGGGGACATATGTATTATGGATGAACTAAATTGTACAAGTTTGGATCATAACCGGCCAGCAAACACCTGACTACCTACGACCTCATATAGATTACAAAATATTTATAATTATGGGGCCTGAAGCGGAAGCAAATTTAAGAAATAACCTCCATTGAGCGGTGATTAGATGGTCAAGATGAAATAATTATATACATAGGAGTCAAGACATTAAGTTACACATCCACAAAGCCAACATAATAAACATTGGACAAAAGTCTTAACATAGACATAAATTCAAAAGACAACTGCTCCCTCTTGGAGTTTTGACATGACAGGTCCTCATAAGCAATTTCCTGAGGTTGACTTTAAGGTTGACCTCCATACTGATCACTTACATATATACAACATAGGAAGTGAGTAATGCTTAATGAATAATGGCAAAGTAAAGAGAATCAAATGAATAATCTTGAATTAAAAGAAAGTATATTATGTGAACACAATACTTTTTTATAATTACATGCTTCATAACATTATCCAAGATCACATTTACAAAACGGCCTTGGGCCCAAAATATCACGGAACAGCCTCAGGCCCAACATATAACAGAATGGTCTCAGGCCCAACATATGATGAAATGGCCTTAGGCCCACATATAATACAGCGGCCTCGGGCCCACATATTAACACAACAGCCTCGGGCCCACATATTAACACAACAGCCTCGGGCCCAATCATATATCACAACGGCCTCAGGCCCAATTATATATCACAACAGTCTTGGGCCCAGTCATATCATAGCATAAACGGAACGACCTTAGGTCCATATTGCAAATGTCATATAATGTTCGTAAAACTCATTCATTTCGATCAAAACACAATATCAGAATAAGTCACCATACCTGGATCAAAATAATCAATTAAGAACATATCTTTATAATACTATTACTCACAGTGCGTTTGGCTTTGCGGCATCTCCTTCGGCACACGACCTTAGCTCACCTCTTAAGTTTTCCTGTTGAATCTAGCAATCTCCCTTGATTCTCTTCTCAATTCTTGGACTCACTTCTCTCTCTCTCTCTCTAACTTTCTAGCTAGAGTTTTTGTTGATATAGAATGAGCTCAAGACTTAACTTAAGTTTTCCTATCTATATACATATATAACTTAGCTCAATTAATTCATTACAAATCGTAATTTTTCAAAATTTCACAGTAAGCTCTAAAAATCATGCTAAACACAGATATGAAGTCAGTTTTAGTGTTTAGTGCCTGTAAGGTTTTCAATTTCAGTTTAAAGTTGTAATCGTAACAGATATTCCTACATTCAACAGATAAAATTCCAAAATCACATAATTCACACACTTAAACATGCAAATTCATATCAAACACATAATCACATGCATAATTAAGCATAGTACGGGTTGGGTTATCACAGTTACCACGTCTTAAACACAATACTATGAGAATTGATGAACCGAGGACTTGTGTTTGATTGAAATGTTTACTTTACCTCGAAGACCTTATGTAAACTATCAATGACAGATTATGTAATTATGAACAGTATTTAAACATGTACCTTTGATTAATAGGGAAACATATGTACTACTTTAAATTGCTTCAGTATTACTATACTTTAATCAGATGCTATGGGAACTGTTAACAGTAGACTAACTTGATTATGAATAGTAGTGGAACGTTTACTGTTGACCGATTGAAATTTTGATTATATGAAAGATTAGTTGCTTTAGTATTATCGGGATGTTGTAATTCATGCCATGGCAATTGTTAATCACGAACTATTTTGACTATGAACACTATTGGGATCAAGAACCTCAACTATTTGGAAGAATGTAAATTTGGTGTACCTTGTGATTGACTACTCAGTGTTATCGTATTTTACAATTGGTACTATAAGGATATGTGAACTAGGTACAACATGTGATTTGCTACTATAGGATTAATATCTGGATCTGCTTACTAAACCTGAATGATTTTGACTAACTATAATGAGTCACTGAACTGAATGATCGAATTAAACTATAAACTATTTGATGAGAACTGTAAACTATTAGATGAGAAATAAATCGAACTTCTGTGACAAAGGGGAATGGATCAAATTTTCGTAATAAGGTTGATGAGAAAGAAATCGCTTGCGAAAAAATAGGATGATATAAGATTGAGGTATTTGACCTGTTTCTAATACATGGTAATGTAAGTTTGGAGGACCAAGCTTCTTAAAGGGGGGAAGTAATGACCCTAACATGCATATCATGATTATAATTATTTAATTATGTGTCATTTATTAATTGTGATATGTGCCATGTGACTTATTTGTATTTGAGTATATCTGTTCAAATTGAAAATTATCTGTTGTGATTTCTACTCTGAATTTGAAATTAAAGGCCTTAATGGCATCATAAATCGGAATTGGTTACATGAATAGACTGATTGGAATTTTTAGAACCTTATGGCAAGTTTGATCAAAAATTGATTCAGATTAATTAATTAAGTTGTGTTTAATTGGTCTAATGTTCAAATTATTGTATTAAGCCATTCCAACTATAAATATGAGCCTTAAGCTCATTTGAACTCACTTCTCTTCATTCTTGAGTGCAAAAAATCTAAGATTATACTTTTAGAGAGAGAGAGAGAGAGAGAGTGTGTGTGTGTAGAGATTGAAGGAAACTTGGAGATATAGCTTGAATTGGTCAAATTATGTTGGGATTGGTGTTTGAAGGCTCTCGGTAAGAGTTTACCCTCAATTCTTGAAGATGTCATCTTTTAGAGTTGTAATCATGGATTATACATGACCATTTGTATGTGTTTTGTGAATTAAAGTCAAGAAGATGAAGAAACTTTACATGTATGCAAGAATATGTTGAATTATGAGTTATATTGTACATACATGTTTAATCTATCGTGTGTTGATTCTTAAATTCTTGTTTTGGAAAGGAATTTTGTACATGCATGAGCCTTTGAGCTCAAATTTGTTAAGTTCATAAGTTTTGAAAAGAAGGAAAGGCAATTCATTACATGCAAGTTAAGAACATGGAGTTTTGAACCTTATTTTGGAAAATTTAAAGGGATTTGAGTATGTGGTTTCATAATTTTCATGAATTTATGTACTATGGAAGGTTTCTACATGTTTCTAGCATGACATTCAAACTTTGAGCATGAAAGATGCATTTTTGAACTTTAGTGAACTTCATAGAGTAATTTGGAAAACCTAGAAAATCTGCAGACCACTGGAGCAACCAAGTGTGCGCTCGAGCGAACTTGATGAGCTCCCAATACTTTTGCAATCTTTGCAGACGGCTCGAGTGACCAAGTATGCACTCTAGCGAACCCTCTGTATATTGTTGGACCGTGAGCAACCAAGTGTTGGCTCGAGCACATATTAGACTCATCCAGTACTTTTGTAGATCTCTATCACCGCTCGAGCGGCCAATTGTTGGCTCGAGCGAAGACCCCTGTTTCAAAATATTTTGATAAGCTCTTCTGTGTTCATATCTTCGTTCTCATCTTCTCTAGAGCATTGCTAGGCATGAATTGTGACTCATCAAGGAACTAATAAGTGAGAGCCAACATGAATGATTGAACTAGAAAGAGAAGATGAATTATTCGATTCGAACAATGTGTTCCGATATGTGCATATGCGAAATGTGTAGGTTTGAACATTGTAGAGGAATATCAACCTACTCAAGGTGAGTAATATTGCTATAAGGATACGTGTGAAATGTGTTTGAAAATTGTTACATGAATAATATTTTAAAATGCTATTTTTATATAAATGAATGAATGTCCCTTTTTGAAATGTATTTGTGGCATCCATTACTAGACCCTTGCTTGGGAGAAACAATATTATGGCCCATTGGCCCTTGCCCAGGGGAAACAATATCGCAGCCCATTGTTATATTGTTACTCTATTGGATGTACCACTGTTATCACAAATATTGATATGATTGGATATATGATTCATTATTTTGGAAATTAGAAGATATGTATCATGGGATGATGGACTCTGTTATAGCAAATCTTTCGATATGAATGTGAAATATGATTTGTTTTAGAATTGTAAAACATGTTTTTACATTATGTTGGACTTCATTCATTAACCTCTTTATTTTGGTATTATTCAGTGGGCGTTAGCTCACTCCGTATATATATACATATATATAGGTGAGTAGCGAGATGTGCAACCTCAGCCCTAGTGAACCTGTGAGAGGATACCAAGTTTTTGAGGAGTCAACTAAGCATGCCTCATGCAAGAGGCTTTTGTCCTTTTATGTTTGCTGGTCATGTTGACTGTGTATTGTATATAAGCTTTTGAGTTTGTATAATAATGATGTTATGAATGGTATTGGCTGAGTTCTATCTTCTGTATGTGATTGGTGTGAGTTATTACTTGTATGAAGAGTTTATGTTTATGCCATATATGGATAACTCATTGGACAAAATTTTATAGTTTGCTTCTGCTTCTGGCCTCGCTTTGAGACCGGGTAATTTGAGATTACTAGCCAATTACAGTCTACACCCATATAGGCAGGTTTGGGTCATGACACTTGACCTCTACTTTCTTCCTCAAACAACACAATTAACTACTAAAAATCGAACCTTTTGTGATGGTCTCAAATGTTGCAAAAGGTTCACATGCCGTCGCAAAAGACTTTTTGCGACAGAGTAGCGACGGGAAATGGGAAGTAGCAAAAGAGGGCGTAACAACAAGTATTTGCGACAGTAACAAACTGTCACTTTTTTGTAGCGACGGTAAATAAATAATTTTTGCGACGATTTAACCTGACACAAAAAAGCAGAGAAAACATCACTTTTAGCAACAGTTTAGGATATCGTGACCAAAAGCTTTTTTAGAAATGGTAATTGACGTCACGAAAAGTATTATTAGCGACGGTCTTAAGCATCACAAAAAAAGAAAAGAAAAGAAAAAGAATTAAACCAATATTGTATTTGCAACAGTTTAAACCGTCGCTAAAGATGGCACTAATATGTATATGCGACAAGTTGGCCTGTCGCTAATAAAATGCAAGAAAATGATGATTACATTAGCGACGGTTTATTATTATCGCAAAAAATAAAAAAAAATAAAAAATCATAAAATAAATATATACTTTATTAATTCATTCCATTTACGAATTATTAATATTTTCTAAAATAAAATACATTCACATCCACATCAACACATATCCACATTCACATTCACAAAATTATATATACTACTAATAATAATAATATATATGTACCTTGTAACAATACAGTATCAACCAAACATTCTTTACAAAAATACATAAAACATCATCCAACGATACTAATAATTTTTATAATTCAAGAACTCAAATTTGTATCTAAAATAAAACCAAAATATTGAAAATACAAATAAAAAAAACATATATATTAATAGCTTGTTTTAGTATCAACAGTAAGCTCCAATATCGATATACGAAGATATTATCACGTACTCAAAAGGGTAGCATCTGCAAAAAGAAACAAAAAAATAATTATTTACAATATCAATATATTTCAAGCTTACAAAAATTGTAAAACAATTGATATTTATTTCAAAAAAATAATTTAATAAATAAGATTGTAATATATACATGAATCGAGTGCCACACAATGTATCTTCTATACCAGCTTCTCCAATTTTTCTTAGACCTTAGGATGGTGTTTCCAAATGAGCATTCAGCTTTTTCGCTTTAAGACAGACTTTGCAATATTCTGGCCCAATTGGAACTTCATCAATTTCACACAATGGATTGTCACTAATAAGAAATCTCTCAACCAATTGGACTATTGGTTTCAAGTCTCGTCTTTTCCTACAAGTCATTTGTGCCTAGTTAGTCGTGTGTGTCAAGTTTCGTTAACATTCGATTCCATTTGACCATTTTAGTGAGTCAAACATTCAAAAAAAGTGTTTTTAAAGGATAAGTTTTCACAAATGAAAATTAGGCTCTAGATTCAAAATTGGGAATCAGTTTTGAGTCATGTCTTTTCCTATAAGTCATTTGTGCCTAGTTAGTCGTGTGTGTCAAGTTTCGTTAACATTCGATTCCATTTGACCATTTTAGTGAGTCAAACATTCAGAAAAAGTGTTTTTAAAGGATAAGTTTTCACAAATGAAAATTAGGCTCTAGATTCAAAATTGGGAATCAGTTTTGAGTCATGTCTTTTCCTATAAGTCATTTGTGCCTAGTTAGTCGTGTGTGTCAAGTTTCATTAACATTCGATTCCATTTGACCATTTTAGTGAGTCAAACATTCAGAAAAAGTGTTTTTAAAGGATAAGTTTTCACAAATGAAAATTAGGCTCTAGATTCAAAATTGGGAATCAGTTTTGAGTCATGTCTTTTCCTATAAGTCATTTGTGCCTAGTTAGTCGTGTGTGTCAAGTTTCATTAACATTCGATTCCATTTGACCATTTTAGTGAGTCAAACATTCAGAAAAAGTGTTTTTAAAGGATAAGTTTTCACAAATGAAAATTAGGCTCTAGATTCAAAATTGGGAATCAGTTTTGAGTCATGTCTTTTCCTATAAGTCATAGATGAGTGACCAAGAATGGAAGGTAAGAGGAACAAAAATGCACAAGCTGAACATGTAAATTGGCTCACTTGCACAAGGATATAATTAAAAACAGAGAGCATACATAATCAAGCATTTGCTTCAGTTTGATGTATTGGAGACAGACAATTTGATTGTCACACCACCACGCATCAATTGCAACTTGATCACAATTCAATATAGTTTTAAGAAAATTTAATGGCAATTTACTCATAATCAAAGAGCACAGTGAAACTCGCATACTCAACCAAGAATAGAACAGCAGTTTTAGCAGCAAAATCAGTTGACATGAAAGGGTATTATGAGGGGTACAGAACTTGCCCTAAGCATGTTGTGGCCATTGTGCTAACAAATGGATAGAGACTTATGGCACCATGTATGGCGCAGTAACAAAACCATGCAATTGTATATATAACAACTAGAGGTCATACCCAGGTAATAAGCATGCAACCCCACAAATAAAAAAATTCGTACTTCCTTTTAATCCATTGTTTGTGCACAACATCTATTAAAGTAAAATGAAAGGCAGGACCTTGAAAAAGAAGAAAATAATGAAAAATCATGGCAGTTTATAATTATGTACCTAGGCTGAAATAGCTTGAGTGAGTGTATACTCAGTTTCTGCCTTAAACTGTCTCCACAAAGACTTGCACTGCACAGTTGTAATCAGAGTGTTTTCTAGAGATGCCTGGTTAAGTTTGCTTCTTAATAAGTAATCAGTCAACTCAAAAATATAAGCACACCTACACAGACAGAGACGGTAACAAATAGTATACACTTCCTACCTCGTCACACGAGCTTGAAGCAAAAGGATCAACAGAATCTCCAATGCACCTATTTTGTGAAGAAGGCAAGGCAATGGCTCTATCCATGAGCGATGAGAAAATTACATTCTCTATCTTATTTGGTTTCTCATCCAAGCGTATGGCTGCCATAACAGATAAAAGCTTCAGTGACTGCAATATGTTGACAAAATATTACATTCAGAAAAAACCATATTATGTAGAGAGTTATAAAGTCCCAGTAATGACAGATCTACAGATTACCGCAGAGCGAGCATCTTTAGTGATTGCTCTAATATCAGTCTCACGTATTAGAAGCCTTCTTATAGAAGACCAAGTATCTATTTTGCTAGCCTCTAGAAGGGCTCCATAGGTGCAGCCAGTGCTTAACCAAGTTTTTTCTGCAAGTTAGAAAGGTTTCTACTAGGTAATCTCAAAAGATGATAATCTCACGAAAAAAAGAAAGAAAAGTTTGGCTGAAAGAACACCTATGAATTGCCCAATTAGATTGATAAATACCTCAAAGCTAGCCACAATTTTTGACAATTTTGCACTATGAACAGATGAAGCATGTGCTTCGATGTCGCGACAAAGTTTCTGATCTTATTTTTTCTTTTGTTAACGAGGATTTCATTTAAGACCTTTGAGGCATCACAATTTTGTAATGCAATCGATAAAATTGGATCCAAGGTGCTAGCCAATAGACTTTAAATAGTGTTATTTGGATTAATACACCAGAATGCTTTTGTCATGGGGTGTCATAGTAGACAATATTTTGCTAGCTCACGAGATTCTGGAATTTATTAGGGAAAATTTGTAACATTAGCATCAATACCTAAACATCACAATTTTCAAATTATCTAATACATGTTGGAACATCTGTAATCTGTCCAATACCTAGGGCTTAGAGTCAAGCAGGGAACAAACTCATAATAAGAAAAAAAGATGCATACAATCACGCAAGGAACAAACTAATTTCACACCATGCAAAATAACAAAATTGGCAAGAACAAAACTAGATCAAACATCGAAAAATGAAACAAATTAATCACGTTTAACAATACACAATAAAACAAACCAAGGGATTATAAGGCACCTCTATTGAGACTGCAGGGACAAAATGAATTTTGAACGGAAAACATAATTGGAAATTCTATATATTCCAGTTTGTGAAGGTAACCTCTTCAACCTGCTTGCTTTGATACTGCAATGACATTTGCAGACAGATGTCATAAAAATTCTGTGGGTATTAAAACAACAACCAAAAAATAAATAAATAAATAATAGAAGAAGAGAAAAGAAGAGAGCAAGGCAAGGTAGGGCAACAGGGCTAATAGCTAATATTTCGTACTCCCAGCATATAAAAGAGGTCAGCACACTTAGCTCATCGGCTCAATGGATAACAAATGAAGCTTCAAAAGAACTACAACAAGGAAATATACATAGAATATGTATAAAGACTCAATTAGCCATAATCTTGCCAGAAACACTAACCTCTGCACAAATGGTGAGCTTTATAATAATTGTAGCAATCAGGAGAAAACCATAGCTACCAAAACCCACAAATACTCACTCAAGGACTTCCATGTCATTGGATTGCAAGTTTAATTTTAGAACCATAAAAGCCTCAAACAAGATAAAGGTAGATGAAATACCACCTTCCTATACAATAAACATACACTGATTGATTCACATGAAGTATATTGCTACCATTTCAGAGTTTGTTCATGCACGTTCGATGAGGTTTTTTTTTTTTTTTTTGTAATGCCCAACACATTCATTTTATGCAAATTAATTAACCACCCTTTTGGAAGAGTTTTTCATAATCCCTTCCACATATCCTTATACATACATAAATGAATCCGAAAGAGGCATTTCATCGAGCACCTGGTGGGTGGACAACGATTCCCCCAAAACAGAATCAACGACGGAGACCCCAAGGCAGCAGCTTTGAAGATTACAACTCTCATTCTCTTTGCAGTTATTATTATTATTATTGTAAAGGAAAGGTTTATTGAATTGGGTTATGGAAACAGATGTTGGTTTACTAGTTTTGGAGAAGGCATGCTGTAAGTGTATAGTTTGTATCATTTGTGTAGATACAAATATTGAATGAAAAATTCTTAAATTAAAATTGAGAGGAAGAGAGAGAGTCATTACCTTCAACTCTAGGGTTTTCAAAGGAAGTAAAAGAGAGATGGAAACAGATGAGTGCAAACTGCAAATAAAAATACAAATTTTGGATCTGCAATGCCTTGAGAGGTACCGATTAAACATTGAAGATTCCTAAAGCTCTTAAAGAGGTGATATCCATGCACTGACTGAGATCGATGACGAGATTGAGAGAGAGTAGGCGACAGTGTCGGCTTGGTGAAGGTGTATCAACACACTGATGCCGGCGGGAGTGAACTCATAGATGAAAGATGGACATAGAGCGAGGGCGAGAGAGAGAGGGCGGGAAAAACAAAGGTTATTTTGGTGGAGTTCTGTAAAATATGATTAGAGAGTATTAGTTGTATTTTGAATTTGAAAGTATAAAATTTATTTTGTTATGATTTTTGAATATAGTGATGAATTGAGTTTTGAATTGAGCGTGAAATTGAATTTGAAAGTTTGATTTAACATGTGAATTAAGAAAATTTGTTTAGTTATTTCAAAACTCAATTTAAATTGTTATAACTCATAACAAAACACAATACTTTTACATTATTGAAATTTCTAATCAACACTCATAACCAAACTCTTTTCAAAATTCAATTAAAAAAATTTATTATTAACAGAAAATAACATTAATCAATTTTTTTAATTGAAAATACTACAAAGGAAATAATTTTTTTTCAAAATAAATATTCAAAAAATGTAAATCATAAATATTTAAAAAATTTAATAAGTAAAAAATTAAAATAAATATTCAAAAAATTTAAATCGTAAAAATTTAAATATTCAAAAATTTTAAATAATTTAAAACGTTAATATTTTAAATTTAAAAATAACTCTACACTCAAAGCGTAACCAAACACATAAAACAAAACTTAATAAAGAAATTATTTTTAAAACTCATAACCAAATACATAACTTGAAATTCTATACTAGTTTCACAACTCTACACTCAAATCGTAACCAAATACATAACAAAAAAATTAAAATTTTTAAAAATATTTTTATAAAATAGAGTTTGAATTTGTTACCCAAAAGACAACCTAAGATGGGGTGAATTAGGTTTTTACAATTAAAAATTAATAATAACCTAATAAAAATTATGACTAGCACAATAGATAAATATAGTTAATGAAATAAAAATAATTAAAACAAGTGTTCTAATAACTATGTTAGTTAATGATTTTAGTATAGTGAAAATATGAAATATAGTTACAACAATTTAAATAAAATAAAGAGATAAGTGAGAGAGAGAGAGGCAAACAAATTTATAGTGGTTCGGTTTCAACTCAGCCTACGTCCATTCCTCAAGTTTCACTTGAGATTTTCCACTATGCTCAGCTCCATGGGGGTGCTAGCAACCTCTTTACAAATTGAGCAATCCTCTACGGATTTTACACAGACTTTCTAAGTTAAAAATATTGAATGTACTACACTCTTATAAGGTTGAAAAAAATGTGTTTTTGTTTTCACAAAAAATTACAAGAATTATCTCTCAAAGATAGATATAAAAATGAAATTCTGGTTTTTCTATAAACCTCACACAGGAAAGATGGGCTTAAAGTTATACGTCTCAGTGTAGAATTTCTGAAAGAGGATGTAAACAAAATTGAAGAACACTTCTCAGAGAATTTTTCAGAAAATAGACGTGAGTGATTATAGATCAAAGAATATTTTTTGATTTTTTGCAACTTGTTTACATTAGAGGCTTTGGTATATATAATGAAAATTATAATCATTTATAGCCGTTGTATTCATTTGAATTTATAGCCGTTGTAGTCATTCGAATTTATAGCCGTCGTACTCCATCATTATTAATTTGAATATCTTCCACTCAATTATTACAAATTTGAACATCTTCCGCTTGAACCTTTTGAACTGCTGCTGTGCTGGGCTATTTGAACCTTTATTTTTGGGCTGTTTGAATTCCTGATTTAATCGAATATTAAATACATTCTAATAACATTTAGGATAAAGGTTTAGGTGAGAAATAATGGGACAAAATAAATTTTGATTTTATTAAAACATAAAATCATCAAAATAAATGTTGATTCTATTTTTCTCTTTCAAATAAATCATCAAAATAAATTTTGATTATATTTTTCTCTTTCAAATAAATTAAAACATAATTAAATAAATCATCAAAATAAATAAAGTCTAACATAATTTATTTTTATAAAATAGTTTAAAATTTAAAAAATTAAAATCATAATATTTTGAAATTAAAATATTCAAAAATTAAAATATTTAAAAAATCGCAACATATTTAAATATTAAAATATTTAAAATCTTAACAAAATTTAAAAAAAAATTAAAATATAATATTTAAAATATTTAAAAAATTAAAATATTGATTTGAATTGAATTTTGAAAAAAGTTTTGAATTATGTATTTGGTTATTAGTTTTGAAAAGTTATGATTATGTTTTAAATTGAGTTTTGAGAAATGGATTGTTACGACCCAAACCCGCCCCTGTAGGTTTAGCACCGTAACCGGCCAGTAATTCGTGGATTACCAAAGGCCTCTGAAGAGATTAGCAAATAATAAGGGGCTGCGGAAGCAATAATACAAAATAGATAAGGTCCAATGAGCTGTGATAATGTACATGGGACAAAACATTTCCAAAACTTATTTATATATACATAAACATGCCAGTCAAGATACATAATATTTACAAGGTATTTACAGAATGTACTTCCCAAGACCTGACTTTACAGAGCATGCACAAAGACTAGCATGAATACAAAAACAGCCATGGCATTAGGCTTCGTTCGGAACCTCCTCGGGAGGCACAACAGTTGGCTGACAAAAACCGAACAGAAGGTCGTCAACTCTGGCCCTGGTCATGTGCCGGCTCACCTATATACATAATATAAACTGTGAGCGAAAACCCAGTGAATAATAATAGAGTAAAGGGTTTCAATGAATGAGTTCGTACAGATTTAGAAATCATAATTCAGTTTCATATCAAAATCATAGTTTATCCAGATCATATACAGACAGAAATCATAAGTCATAATTAAGTTTACGTAATACATCTATTAGCATTAACCAAAATAGAACAGAACAGAACAGAATGTATACACGTGAGGTTACGAATAACCAGTTCCATAAGGAACCTCTGGATTCGGGCAACAGAACAGAAGCTGAGCCCCTGTGACAGGGCCTCCGGTACGGGTAACAGAGTGCAGACAGAAATAAGTTCCATAAAGGAACCTCCGATACCGGGTAACAGCTAACAGATATCACATGATGCTAAGGATATCACGAATACATAACAGAAATTGAACAACCATTCATTGTACAGAACATATCATTTCGGAAAACAGATCTTGTTTTATCACACAGAAAGTAGATACAGTTTGAACATAACTTTACTAAATTATTACTCACAGTTGGCCTTGAAACAGACAGACGGAGCAGATTGATCACACGATACGCGGCACATGACCTACATAACACATAACGGACACACACTTGAAACACACAGTCTAATTTCACAAAACTTAGTTCTTAGTGTGTTTCTAACCTTAAATCCTCACTATGGAGTCTTAAACATGGCCTAGGAATGCTTAGGATGGAATAATGATGCAAAGATGTCTTGGAAAACATTTTTCAAAACTTGCTGAAAATAGGGGTCTTGCTCGAGCGTAGCTTCCTTCGCTCGAGCGAGCTTGTCAAAACAGAGGGGTCGCTCGAGCGTAGACTCCTTCGCTCGAGCGGTCTGTAAAAATGAAAAAGTACTGGTTGTTAAAATTTTACGCTCGATGCCCGCTCGAGCGTGAGACACAGCTCTTTGCTCGAGCGTAGGTCTCGTCGCCCGAGCGTGCATCTGCGTGCACCAAAAACCTGAGAGCTTGCAATTTACGCTCGAGCCATCAATCCTTCCCTCGAGCGGAGCTCTGAACAAACAATGGTCGCTCGAGCGTGTAATCCTTCGCTCGAGCGACGAAGCCAAATTCTGGAATTTCCAGATTTTCCTCCCAAGCTCAAACCAAGCATTCAACACCTCAAATCTCAACCCTTTGGGCCCATTTTCTGGAAAACACTTGTAAACTCATAGTATAAGATGTTTCAAAGATCAATTTGTAAAATCAAAGCCCAAAGGTGAGTCAATTAAACACAATTTCAAATAAAATTTCAAGAACATAACTTAAATGTAACATGCATGAATTCTCATGACTTCTAATGCTCCAAAACATGATCCAAAGCAAGATTAAGCTCAAGAATAGGATAAATTCATGGACTATAACAAACATGTGGACATGCATGTGGAAATTCATGAAGAACAACTCCAAAATCTAAGAATATGTGCATGCATGCATGAATTCACTCTCAAATCCAACTCTTTAAACCAATTCTAGACTTTAAACTCTAATCTTCCATGAACCATGCAAGAATTAATCTTAAATTCACAATTGAAAGGGGAATCTCCTACCTTAAACCTTGAATTCCAAGTCTAGGACCTCAAATTTGCAAGCCTCTTCAATTCTCCTAAGTTCCAAGCCAATTCTCTAGATGAGTTCAATCTCCTACCTCACTCCCTCTCTCTCACGATTTTGGCAAGGAAAAAGGCTGAAAATGGTGTATGAATCAACTCTAAACAATGTATGAGAAAGTGGCCCACTCAAGGGCAAAATGGTAGATAAGTCCAACTAATGTAATTTGGCTTATTTAATCCAATTTAATCATACCAAATCAAATTTTAACTAAATTTACCATAAAATCACATTAATTCTAATTAACACAAAACACTAATTAGTTTCGGATTCGGCCGCCGATAAGGCCTTCAATTTGCAGTTTAAAACATAGAACATGAACAGATCATTTTATGGCAAACAGATAAAAACACAAAGATAATGCAATACATATGAAATTTAATTCCTGTGTCCCTCTAAATTACTGTTAGGCATAAATAATCATGGTTTAGCATTAATCGGAGGTCGTGGTTATTACAGTCTTCTCCCCTTAAAAGAGTTTGGTCCTCCAAACTTGAATTACCTTCATTCGAAATCAACATTGGGTCCAATGAGAACAAATCCGGATATCTCTTCATCATGTCTTCCTCGGTTTCCCAAGTTGCATAGGTTCCTCCGTGCTTTTGCCAATCAACTTTTAC
This sequence comes from Camellia sinensis, assembly GCF_004153795.1. Taxonomy (NCBI): domain Eukaryota; kingdom Viridiplantae; phylum Streptophyta; class Magnoliopsida; order Ericales; family Theaceae; genus Camellia; species Camellia sinensis. The sequence continues at coordinate 1,236,497 of NW_021024933.1, read as the reverse complement.
CAACGGTATATCTTTATTTCTCAACTTTTCGATCCGGCGATTCACAATCTGGATAGGTCTTTTCTCATAAGTGTAGTCATCTTTCAAAAGCACATGTGTCGGTTCGATGACGTAGAGTGGATCCCTCAAATATTCTCGTAGCATCGATACATGAAAGACGTTATGCATATGTTCCATTACTGGAGGTAAGGCTACCCGATACGATACCGGATTGATCTTTTCGAGGACTTCATAAGGTCCAACATATCTTGGCGCCAATTTTCCCTTAACACCAAACCGAGTTTGACTCTTCATCGAGGTCACCTTTATGAACACGTAGTCCCCAACTTCATATTCTCTCTCTCTTCTTCGAACATCGGCATAGCTCTTCTGTCGACTCTGTGCAGTTTTCAGACGCTGTTGTATCAGTTTCACTTTCTCGGTTGTTTCTTGCATAAGTTCCGGTCCCAACAAAGGTCTATCACCTACTTCAGCCCAACATATCGGAGAACGACATTTTCTTCTATACAAAGCTTCGTAAGGAGCCATTCCAATGCTTGAATGGTAACTGTTGTTGTACACAAATTCGACTAATGGCAAGTAGGTCTTCCAATTCCCTTGGAAGTCTATTGCACATATTCTGAGCATATCCTCCAGAGTTTGGTTCGTCCGTTCAGTTTGGCCATCTGTCTGTGGGTGATAGGCACTGCTGAGTCTCAATTCAGTCCCCAAGGCCTGTTGCAAACTCTGCCAAAATCTCGATACGAACTTTGAGTCCCTGTCAGACACAATAGATACTGGCACTCCATGCAATCTTACAATTTTAGTCATATAGATATTGGCCAATTTATCAGCGTTATAAATAGTTTTGACAGGCAGAAAATGGGCAGACTTAGTTAAACGGTCAACTATAACCCAGATAGAGTCCATACCTCGAGAAGAACGAGGCAATCCAACAATGAAGTCCATGGTAATGTGCTCCCATTTCCATTCTGGTATTGGGAGTGGTTGTAGCAAACCTGCGGGTCGTTGATGTTCAGCCTTAACCTGTTGGCACTGTAGACATCTAGCCACAAAGTCTGCAATACTCTTTTTCATTCCAGGCCACCAAAAATTCTGTTTCAAATCATGATACATCTTCGTGTTCCCCGGATGCATAGCAAATTTACTATTGTGAGCTTCGGTCATAACACGTTTCCTCAAATCATAACAATCGGGCACACAAAGGCGGTTCTGAAATTTCAGCACATCATTCTCAAACACAGATCCTGGCCTTGGCTTTTAATCAAATTCCTCCGTGATCTTTTTCAAGTATTCATCCTCGCATTGTTTCTGTTTGATCTCGTCAAGAATTGTAGGTTGAGCGGCAATAGCAGTTAATAGCCCATATTGTTCTAGGTCAGTCAACAATTCTTTTCGGTTGGATAGCAAACATGACAAATTCGCATTGGATTTTCGACTCAAGGCATCTGCTACGGTATTAGCCTTTCCTGGATGATACAAGATTTGCAAATCATAATCCTTGATTAGTTCTAACCATCGTCTCTGTCTCATGTTCAATTCCTTTTGGGTGAAGAAATATTTCAAACTTTTATGGTCTGTACACACCTCGCAAGTTACCCCATACAAATAGTGACGCCATATTTTCAAAGAAAACACCACAGTCGCTAATTCAAGATCATGTGTTGGGTAATTCTTTTCATGAGGTCGAAGTTATCTAGAAGCATAGGCAATCACCCTGCCGTTTTGCATTAGTACACACCCCAGACCTTTATAGGAAGCATCGCTGTACACTTGAAACCCATCAGTACCATTAGGCAAGGTTAAGATTGGTGCAATCACTAACCTGGTTTTCAACTCTTAGAAAGATGCCTCTCTTTGTTCATTCCAGTCAAATGGCACATTTTTCTGAGTTAACTGAGTCAATGGCATGGCAAGCTTGGAAAAGTCTTTCACAAACCTCCGGTAGTAACCTGCAAGTCCCAGAAAACTTCGGACTTCTGTCACATTTGTCGGTCTAGGCCAATCCACAACAGCTTCAATTTTCTGAGGGTCAACAGAAACTCCATCCTTGTTGATTACATGTCCCAAAAATGCCACACTGTCAAGCCAGAATTCACACTTGGACAATTCAGCATACAATTTCTTTTCTCTCAAAATCTGCAAGGTGGTTCTCAGATGGTTCTCATGTTCTTCCCTGTCTTTAGAATAAATCAAAATGTCATCAATAAATGCAACAATGAAGTCATCCAGATATGATTTAAACACCCTATTCATAAGATCCATGAAAGCTGCAGGTGCATTGGTCATCCCAAACGGCATTACTAAAAATTCATAATGTCCATATGTAGTTCGGAATACAGTTTTCTCTATGTCCTCAGCTCTAACCTTTAATTGATGATACCCGGACCTGAGGTCAATTTTGGAAAACACTTGGGCTCCCTGAAGTTGGTCAAACAAGTCATCTATTCGAGGCAGAGGGTATTTATTCTTGATAGTCACTTTGTTCAGTTCTCGGTAGTCTATACACAATCTTAAAGATCCATCCTTCTTTTTGACAAACAAAACTGGAGCACCCCAAGGTGAAGTGCTCGGACGGATAAATTTCTTATTTAACAGTTCGTGAAGTTGGGTTTTCAATTCCTTCAATTCAGAGGTAGACATTCTATAGGGAGTCTTGGAAATAGGTTGTGTCCCCAGAAACACCTCAACAGTGAATTCAATTTCTCTATTGACTAAGTCCCCAGGTAAGTCAGTCGAAAACACATCGGGAAATTCACAAGCAACATGGATTATTTCTACAGTAGTACTGTCAGATGGTGCAATCAGTATACAACACAGATAACCCCTACATCCCTTCCTAATGAGTTTTACAGCTTTCATAGCCGAAATCAAATATGGGGGAGGAACTACCCCATTCCCAATAAAAGTAAATTCAGGCATACTCGGTGGTCTAAACACAATAGTTTTATTTGCACCGTCAATGGTAGCACAGTATTTAGTCAACCAGTCCATCCCCAAAATACAATCAAAATGATTAATGTCCAAGGGTAATAAGTCCACATATAACATCATATCGCCAATCATAACATCACATGCTGGATAAACATGAGCACACATCATAGAATCCCCAGACGACGTAGACACAGATAACACATAGGTCATAAGTTCTAATGGTCTAGTCAAATTTTGAGAAAAAGCATGCGATACAAAAGAATATGTAGAACCAGAATCTATCAGTACACATGCATTTTGAGAACATATAGGGAGTGTACCTGACACCACAGTGTAGGTGTTCGGTACGTCACCGGGCACTAAGGCAAACACTCGGCCTTGTCTCAGAGATTCTTTCCCAGTATTGGCTTTGGCATTGGTTTTGGCCACAGAAGCGGATCCCGCTGAACTTGTTGCAGGACGGCTGGTAGTCTCAGACCTGAGCGGGCAATCTTTCACTACATGACCTGGCTGGCCACACCGGAAACAAGCACCGGATGCTCGGTAGCATACACCCCTGTGCCTTTACCACAATCAGAATAGACAGGAATAAACCCACTACTCTGACTCGAGCTGTTCGAAGTCCCTGTGTCTTGCTTCTTATCGACAAAGGACCGGCCTCTTTTAAAACCAAACCCGGATCTTTTTCCTCTCCACTCAGTTGTTGTAGTTGCTAGGGCTTTACTTTGTTTCATGGTGGCTAGGGTGGCCTCTGCCATTAAGGCTCTGTCTAGAACTTCCACATAAGTAGGCAATTTCAGGACGCCTACCTGATCAAACACCTCTAAATCCAGTCCACCTTCAAACTTTCGTGCTTTCTTGTAATCAGTATCCACCATATGTGGAGCGAATCGTGCCAGTTCGGTGAATTTAGCTTCATATTCTGCCACAGACATTCTTCCCTGTTTGAGTTCCTGAAATTCAAACACTTTCCGTTCCCTGAAACATCGGGGAAAATACTTGTCGTAGAAGATAACATTAAACTGTGCCCATGTCATATTTCCATTGCCATTTCGGATCAGTAACCACCACCTGCGGGCTTCATCTTTCAGAGTGTAGGTGGCTAGGAGGACTTTCTGAGTTTCAGAATAAGGAAATACTTCATACAATTTTTCCATCTCAAGCAGCCATGTCTCAGCTTTCAAAGGTTCAATTCCACCATAGAACGTTGGCGGTTTCATTTTCATGAATTTATGTGTCAGATTGATGATGTTATTATTATCTGCCTCGGCTTGTGCCGGTGGAGACGGAGGGGACAAAGGTTGTTGTCTCTGTTTTTGTGTCAAGGTTTCAGTCAATGCTGCTAACATCTGTTCCATTCGGCCCATGCGAGCCTCTGAAGATTCACTTTCACCACTTCCCCTTGCATTCTCCATGTTACTATACAGACATCAAATGATAATAATCTTATTCGTTTCCTTCAATTCATTTGATTCAAATGTACATTCAGTTTTCATATCCAGTTGCATTACCACACACCCACACATGCAGATGGAATGCTGTAGACGTCCCCGAACACCCCGGGAGGATGACCCCCGTCCTGTTCGTTTTGGGCTCACTACAGTTTGGACTCTCAAATCGTCATGGTTCTTAATCTGAACCAAAGAGTCCAAATCCGGCAAATCGTTTTGGAAAATAGATTTTTAGAAAAGAAGTGCCAAACATGGACTGCTTTGCCAGATACAGAGTCGCCACCTAAATATTTATTTTGGCGGAATTTAGGAAACCCTGATTCGTTGCCTAAGGCCACGTGTCCGTCATCAAAAAAGTTGCCTCGACTCGGGAACTTGGGTACGATTGGGGAAGGTCAGCTATGAGCACCCCCGCTCGCCCGATCAAAGATCGGCCTCTACTAACCATGATATATTGTTTTGAAAACATTATGCGTTCTTATTCCAATTATTTTAGCTAGAGTTACTATGTGATGCGCGCAACACAAAAGTATAGACAATTGCCCTCGCTCGGAGGGTCCGAATAAATATTACAAAACAAATAAATAATTAACCCTTCTAACTAATTAAATATTACATATCTTCCATTTAATTAACAAATTAAATGCAGAAAGAGGATGGCCGCAGCCCCGCCTCGGAATGCTAGGATGATGCATGCTCGACTCGCTCTGCCCGGAAACCCGTGCATGCCACTGTTGCCTCTGTTTACATTGCCTTACTCCTCTGAAAATTCTAAAAATCCCCAGACCCATTTTGAATCACCCTCTGAGTGCTCTGGGGGGTCACTGGCCACAATTCAAGTTCACTGGCCATGGGGATGGATTTATCGGCCAAAAGTTACACCACCGGCTAGATATTGATGGTCGGTCGGCACTATATGTGGCCGGCCGGCTGTTTCTTCTTGCAGAAACCTATTTTTGACAACAACAGAGGGCAGACAGTGCATGGTAAGGAAATTCAAAGCAATGTATGCATGGCCACTCTCCCAATCATGCTATGGACTCATGGGAGTGTGACCCTCGGTACTTGGGCCACCAATCACGGATTTCGATGCATGATGGCCTAAGGCACCAAGTTTGCAACTTAATGTAAATGCATGCATAAAAGAGATGGATGCCTTATGCCCTATCATGTTGGGGTCAAGGGCATTGGCGACCGAGGGTTGAGGCGTGTTTTGTCACTTTGAGTACGAACACACCTCAACCCTCACGCTTGGTTTGACAACCCAAACCAAACCATGCAATGCATGTATCCAAACATGGCTCAAAAATGCAATGTGGCTCAAATATGCAACATGAGGCTAAGTTACAAGGCATGCCAAATGCAAGGTAGCTTATCATGCAAGAATGTAAAGTGCCAAGTATGCAATGCTACAATGCGATGCAACCTAACATATGATGCAAGCATGGTATAATGTAAGCACGTAATTAGAGGCAATATGTCAAACATGCAACTATACACAAGGAGGGACTTAAACCGAAATGGGAGGCCTCAGCCACACCCCAAAACAGTGGCCAAAAGATGATGCAAAAGGGGACAAATTATGCATGCAAGTGTGCACACACCAAGGCCCATCACCCAAGCATGGAGGGCTACTCTCAAGAACACTCAAAGGTGATATACATGGACATTAAACACTCATGTTAAACTCTGAAAAGCATGCCAAGAATGATGCCAAAACATGCTAGGGAATGGATGCAAAAATGGAAGGGATTCAAGGCCACAAAAGAGAGCGTTGCTCAACACCTACCCTAAGCACTCATGGGGTGAACTAAGCAACCAAAAAAAAAAGTTTCTATGCATCAAAATACACCCCAAAACCCACTGATATGGTAGCCTCATATGCCTAAACATGGTATCATACACAATGACTCATTTCTAAGCATAAAAGAACAATCCTTCAAGGCATGAAAAAGGTGAAGAATGCAAGCATACAAGCATGGATTAGGGACTGAAATAGCATGAGAAGTGATTCCAAATCGCTGAAATAACCCGACTAAAGCATGCTCATGACTCACACCCTCAAGGCTCACAAGCCAAAATACAAAGGGGCTACCCTAAACACGGCAAACATGACCAAAATAGTTCCCAACAGACCTCAAGCATGGTAAGACATGGCTAAGATCTTCACAAAGTTAGGCCAAAACATGAGAGCATGGTAGACTAAATACATGATGCATTTCTAGGTAAAAGAGAGGAATACAAAGCAAGTATATTAAGCATGGAAGGGGTCACTAATCCGACCAAAAACAGAGGCATAATATGACCCAATAACACCCAAAAAACCTCTGGAATGAAGCCAAGAGCAACTAATCATACATGCTACCCTTATGGGCCAAAAATGTAAACAAAAGAGAGACCAAGGGAGAGGGGTGTCCCTCCCCTATGCAAGACTTCAAAACCCCTTCTTCACCACTGAAAATCCACTAGATTTCAGTGGTGAGAAGGCCAATACACAAAAGTCCCCAAAGCTTATCAAAGAGAGCACAAAAAGGACCAAACAAGGCCTAAGAGGGGGAGGTCGACCCCTAACACCGAAATGACCTTAATGAAAGATCTTAAGCATACAAATACAAGAATTTTTTCAGTTATACACAAAGCTTAAATCAATATGCAAGATAGGTTAAAGACTAGTGCAAGATTGGGGAATATAAAGTAAATGGTGTTACCCTTGAAGAACACATCAAGAACAGCAAGCTCAGACCTCTTCTTCTGATCAAAACCGACCCAAAGCTCCGAGAACAAACCCTCAAGACCTCCAAAGTCGAAGTATGGTGTAATAGTAGGTGACTTAGTGCAAAACTAAGAACTAAATACACTTTTAGGCCCTCAAACACACACAAATGAAGAGAGAGAGGGAGATATATATATATATATATATAGTGATATATATCAAATATATATCATATATGGTCTAGTTTTGCTGAACCTCCCAAATGGAGAAGAGAGGTTTCCTTATATAGACCATGGAAAAGGCTAAGCTTCCAAGAGAAGCTATCCTAAAGGGGTCAAGTCTTCCAAGGGAAGCTAAGCTAAGGGTGCAAGCTTCTTGAGGAAGCTAAGACAAAGGGTCAGGCTTCTTCAAGAAGCTTGAGCAAAGGGTGCAATCTTCTAGAAGAAGTTTGGATCAAAAAGGGTGCAAAGGGGCCAAAACAGCCACACACGTGTGTGGGGGTAGGGTCTGTGCATCCCAGCTGGCACAGCTGGCATGCACCATGCTTGCATGAGGCAAAAATGTGGTACCGGCCAGAAAAGGAGGCCATCGGCCAACTAAATGGTCAGTCGACCACACAAAGTGCCGACCAGCCATCACCAATGGTCGGTGGCAAGAAGACATGGCCGGTGGCCTCAAGCCATGGCCGGTGAGGAGTGAGGATGGCCAACAAGCCATTCCCTGCCCTCCAAACAAAAACACAAGTGTTTGGTGCAAAACCAAACACGACACAGTTGAGTCAAGAGGTCCTAAGGCAAGGCGCGTAGCCGAGACCTCCGGAAACTCAAGACAAACACAAATGTGGATGATCACCGAGTGTTCAAACGGTGACGTCCAAGTCTTGAGGACGGTCAAAAATGGGGTGTCTACAGTTGCCCCTCTTTGACAGAACTCGAAAGTCATAAAAATGACAGGAGTGAATGTCAAAGCCCAGAGATGACCCATTTTTGACAAGGCCGAAGACTTTAGACAAAGCATACAAGCAGCAGACAAAGATATGCGCCCGAGGGCAGGGGAAAAATACAAGACAATGCACAAAGCCGAGCATAACTTATGATCATGCAAGAAACATAGGGACATATCCCGGTGTTTTGGAAAGGTATAAGCATTGGAACGTATTCCAAATGCTCTTAACCAAAGAGGGAGAAATATAGGGACATATCCCGGTGTTTCGAAACGAAGGAGAAACATAGAGACGTATCCTAGTGTTTCAGAGTGGTTCAAGCACCGGAACGTATTCCAAATGCTTTTAACCAAAGAGGGAGAAACATAGGGACGTATCCCGGTGTTTTGAAAAGAGAGAGAAACAAGGGACGTATCCCAGTGTTTCAGAGTGGTTCAAGCATCGGAACGTATTCCAAATGCTCTTAACCAAAGAGGGAGAAACATAGGGACGTATCCCGGTGTTTCAGAAAGAGAGAGAAACATAGGGATGTGTCTCGGTGTTTCAAAACGAAGGAGAAACATAGGGACGTATCCTGGTATTTCGGAAAGGAATGAGAAACGTAGGGACGTATCCTGGTGTTTCGGAAGGAATGAGAAACATAGGGACGTATCCCGGTGTTTTGGAGAGAGAGAAATGTAGGGACGTATCCCGGTGTTTCGAAAAGGTATAAGCATTGGAACGTATTCCAAATGCTCTTAACCAAAGGGGAGAAGCATAGGGACATATCCTAGTGTTTTAGAATGGTTCAAGCATTGGAACGTATTCCGAATGCTCTTAACCAAAGAGGGAAAAACATAGGGATGTATCCCAGTGTTTCGGAATGAGAAGAGAAAACATAGGGATGTATCCCGGTGTTTCAGAAAGGTAGGAGGAACATAGGGACGTATCCCGGTGTTTTGGAAGGAAGGAGAAACATAGAGACGTATCCCGGTGTTTCAAAAGGAAGGAGAAACATAGGAACGTATCCCGGTGTTTCGGAAGGAAGGAGAAACATAGGGACGTATCCCGGTGTTTCGGAATGAAGGAAAAACATAGGGACATATCTCGGTGTTTCGAAAAGAGAGAGAAACGTAGGGACGTATCCCGGTGTTCCGCAAGGAACGAGAAACATAGGGACGTATCCCGGTGTTTCGCAAGGAACGAGAAACATAGGGACGTATCCCGGTGTTTCGCAAGGAATGAGAAACATAGGGACGTATCCCGGTGTTTCGGAAAGAAGGGGAAACATAGGGACGTATCCCAGTGTTTCGGAAAGGTATAAGCATTGGAACGTGTTCCAAATGCTCTAAACCAAAGAAGGTCTAACCCATCGCACGCGCGAGGAGAAAAAACGACAATTTGCAAGTGAAAAGGTGCATAACAATGCAACTGGAAAGTACATCGCAATGCAAGTGAAGAGGTGCATAACAATGCAATATAGGTGCGCAAGGCAGTGCGATGTAATGCACTAACAAGTACAAGTATGGTGCGCAAGATAGCCCGAGTGAGGTGCACAAAAGAAGTGCGATAAAATGCATGTTCTATGCAAGTATGGGGGCACTAATCATGTACTATGGTGCCTCCGATTTACTTCTCAGAGGACTTGGGAACACGCTCAGCTCAAAATGGGACACCCTGTCTATATTGGCGAGAGATAACATCTACAGTTGCTTTAATTGCCGATCTAGCTTTTGAAACAGTCAACACAGTATTCTATTCATTCTGAACACGCAGCTCATACAGCACACTGCTCATTCTGAATAAACAGCCCATAACACAGTATTCTGTTCATTTTCAACACACGGGGTGGAAAGATGGAACTTTGCAGAAGTCGAAACAAACTTAGATGCTCCGAATTTTCCTCTCTTCTTTTACTTTGCTGTCTGGAACCCACATAGCTTCAGATAGGTCCTTGTTTTACTGTTCACACTTATCGGGGGTGGACTCTGCAGCTTTATGAAAGAACAAATACTGTTTTGCACAAATGTGGAGAATGGCACAATACTCTGAGCACAGGATGATTTTTTTGTTTTTGAAATTGAGAAATGAGTTCTCGACCGGGTATTGAGCCTACAACTGAACACAGCGAAAAAGACTCAATAACAGAAAACAAAAAGGTAAACAACCTAAACACATCGAGACACGCTCGGAACGACTCAAAGCAAGAATCGAGACAAAACAAAAGACACGACACTCAGACATGTTACAAAGAAGAGAGACCTCTCAGTACGCGAGGAGCCAGTTTTTTTTTTTTTTTTTCGGGTATTATTTCCTACCCTTTTTCTCATTTGTGATTCTCACATCACTCGGCCCTCAGGCTCTGTTTTTCTGAAAAAGCCCATTTTTCTCACTTTTTCTCTAAGTGCACATCTCTCTATTCTTCAATCTCTCATTTTTTAGTCCCTCCCCTGAGTGGTTGATGGATAAATAGAAAGTTGCGGGGTCTTGCCCCTAGCATTCCGCTAGATTCTTCTTCTTGTTCACAACAGTGAGTTTCTTCCACAGAGGGGTTGCGCTATAATTGGGTGTGTAGCAAATCTGCAGCTGACATCGGTTGAGGATGCTCTGCTGGGGAGTTTGGACGTGATCAGATCCGTCCAAATGAGGGAGTGGAATATCTTGATCCATTCCAGTTCGTGCTTCGCACTTGGCTTGATACCTCGTTGCTTGGAGGATGTTGAGAGCTTTCAGCCCTTTTCTGGTTAGCTTCAGTGGTGCCCTTTTTTGGCAGGTATGGTGCCCTTTCTGGCAAGTGCGTTGATAAAGGGGAAAGAACAGAAAACCTGACTCAACTGTGCCCCTATTTCATCATTTTGATCATTTTTTTTTGTTTTTTCTTTCTACTAAAACAGTTTTGACCAACATGAGAGTTAGATTAACATGCTTGTTCGATTTTTGATTTGAAAATCATGCAAGTCAGGCTGTGAGCACTGAAAATTTTCCTTTTTTAGGTCCAAGAAATGGTCCAGTTTTGGAAAAGATGGAATAATTTTTGAGAGATCAGTCAACCTCAGTAAAAATTCTCAAAAATTATTTTTGCAAACAGCCACTGCTCAACGAGCACAGAACTTACTCTTGAGATGCACAACCTCAGATCCATAATAATGGAAAATTGCCCCTTGTTTTGAAGGACACTGCATGGCAACGGAAAGTTGCCCCCTGTTTGAACGGCACCATAGCGTATTGAATGGAAATGGAAAGTTGCCCCTTGTTCGAATGGCACCGCAGCGCATTGTAATTAGTCCTCAGAGTGACGATCACAACCAAACTCTTGGATACAGAGAAGACAAAGATGACCAGAACCATCACATGGACACAGTCGAATTGGAAGTGTTTGTGGCTAGACTTCAAAATGAAGTTGCCTACGTATCCCAAAAATGGGAATCAAGCCTTACGTAGTTCGGGTTAAGGTACACTCGTGTATTAACCCTCACTTTTTTACGCTCTAACTTTTTCCAAGGCCGCCCTTCTGGATTTTCAACCTTGCGAGCTTTGTTTTTCCTTTCTTTTAATTTCTTTTCTTTTCATTTCTTTTCTGATTTTCTTTTTTTGTTCTTTTCTTTGCATTTTTCTTTCTTCTTTTTTTTTGTTCTTTTCTTCTTTTTCTTGCTCTAACTTTTGCCTGGGTCGCCCTTCCGGGTTTTCGGCCCAGCGAGCCTCTCAAGGGTAAAAGTGTAGCTTGGTCTATGTCAAATGGTTCTAGGATCTCGAGGCCATCTGATTCCAAGAGAACGGCTGCTGTTTGCTGAGGATGTTGGGGTCCATCCAATGGGGGTTGAATTTGCCCCTAGTATTGTGGATAGGAACTCAGTTGTTCTTCAGCAGAAACTGTCTTCTTTTCTCCCTTCTAGGATTTGGCATTCTTGCCGACCTTCTTTGATTTGTGGAATGATCCATCTTCGGCTCTTCGAGCACATTTGAAATTCTTTGCCCCTAGTTCCAGGGGTGCTTTTGATCTAGCTTTGCAAGTTTCTTTTGATGACATCTGATCTTCTTGATCTGACTTTGGTGCCTCTTGTTCGAGGGCTGCTTCAAATCCGGCCAGACAGGCCTTGCGTTGCGGTTGATTGTTGAACAGTCTGAACCCAAGGTCCAAGGTTTGAAGGCAAGGGCTTAAGTCTCGAGGCTAAGAGCGACCCTAAACTACACAATCTCAAGAGCGATTCCACACAGGTCTTTGCAGGACTGCGCAAAACATTTTTTTGAAATCTTTTAAGAAAGTGACTAGTCGCTCGCGCTGAAGACGATGTGAGACCAATCTGGATAAAGCCAGGATCCTTTTCAGTACTCACATTAACAAGCCTGATCTCAATCATTAAAGGCTTAGCACGCCTCTCTTTCTCTCAATTGGTCAAAGTTTTGCAAATCCCGAGGAATTCCTTCCTCTTCGTTTTCATCACCACAGTGTTAAAAAAGTTTTGAAAAACTTAGGTCAATGCAATGATTTTGAAAGGCATAGAAGAATAGGCAAAAAGCACTGCCATTTCATTCAGAACTTCTGGCACAACTGGCACAAGGCAGAAGTGAACACAAGAATGTGAAAATCACTGTTGTTCATTTAAATCTGTTGGCATTACTGGCTCCAAGGCAGAAACAAACTCAAAAGAAAACGAAAAGACAAACACAAAATAAGCAAGTGATGTCTGAGGTATCACCCCTGAAATCACCTGACTCTAACAAAACAGGACTGACTCGGTACAACAAGACAGACCCAACTGACTCAGTATGAAAAGACTGACTCAAAACAAAGAGACAGACTTAAAACAAAACAACAGAACTGACTCATTACCCAAGACGGAACGTACAAAAACCAGCATTCACAAATGCTGAAAACAGTGCGTGCCATACACCACATCTGAAATAAACTGAACGCCGCCTGCAGGTGGTTCATCCCCCGATCACACAGTCACATTATCCCCCACAAGTTCACTGATCAAGTGCCGATAAACTTTGTAGAGCTTGGTGCGACGATGACCTCATTGTCAATCAGATTTTGTGTCTTATGACGAAGACGGACGCAACTGTCAGTGTCATGACCGGTTTGTTGATGGAAAGCACAGTACTTAGCCGGGTCATGCTTTGGATGGAGAGGATCGGGTAGAGGCCGTTGTTCTAACGGTTTCAGATGTCCTTTCCTGAGTAGGACCCCTAGGGCTTTAGACAAAGGCCTTTGAAGGGAGAGGATCGGGTAGAGGCCGTTGTTCTAACGGTTTCAGATGTCCTTTCCTGAGTAGGACCCCTAGGGCTTTAGACAAAGGCATATAGAGTGGGGTGAAAACCCTCTTGCCTCGGGGTAGATAGTCCGAAGTTCGGGGGTTTGGATTGGACGCACCAACAAAAGGGGTGGCTGTTCTTGGTGTGGTGGTGGCGACCATGCCTACTTCGAAAGATCTTGCAGCTGCATCACCGCTGATGGTCTCATTCGAACTGCGGGAAAACGCCCTCCTGGGCTGCTCTCTGTCATTGTCAATCAGGCCCTGTTTCAAAGCATCCTCAATCTGTACTCCCATCTCATGCAGATCTGAAAAGGTAGGAAAGGGGAGCACGATCATTTTCTGCATCAGTTTGGGTTGGAGGTTGCGCGCAACCATCCGTATTTGATCCTTATCCGTCGGCCTTATGGTCATCATTGAGGCCTTGGCCCTCCAGCGGGTTATGAATTCAGAGAAGCTCTCCTTAGGCTCCTACCTTTTTGTCTCAAGATCACAGGTTGTAATCACGATCTGTGTATTATAGGAGTATTGAATGACGAAAGCCTCGACCATCTCATCCTAATTCCTCTTGACATCGTCTTTCAATTTTGCATACCAGATGGCCGCTACACCTAACAAGGTTCGGCCGAATAAAGAAAGCTTCTGTAGTCTGGTGAGGCCCATCGGCCTTAGTATGTCTGAAAACAGCCGCAGGTGCACCATGGGATCCCCGGATCCATCAAATCGGTCAATATGCGGCATCTTAAATCTGTCCGGCAACGTCACGGCTGCATTGGTATACCCATCGTCGATGTTCGGGATGGACTTCACTCCTTGGGATTTCTTGAATAGCTTTTCAAGCTTGTTCAGTTTTAATGTCGTGGGGTCCACCTCGAATTCAAAGGGAGAGTCTGGTAGATTGGTAGGTGTTTTGGATAGCTGGGGTAGGATTGGGGGCGGAGCCGGCCCTGTTAGAATGTTCGTACCTTCCTGGACATTTGGTGTTTCCCCGAGTGTCGGAACCCCTGGTGGGGGAGGAGCTTGATGCGAAACAGATGCTCCGTTTTGCTGTTGTAACCTGGTGATTAGCTCTGCCTGCTGGGTCATGATCGTAGCCTGCTGTTTGGCAAATTTCGCTTGGCGGACAGCGTCCTGCTGCATGAGTTTCATACTTTCTTGGAGTTGACGCATCATTTCCTCTATCCCTGCCATGTTCTGCTGTTCCGGCTGACTGACCGGTATTTCTATCTCTGTGGTAAAAACTAAGACCTCAGCCCGACTGTTCACTAGTGGGGTGGATAAGGACCACTGATCTGGTAACTACTGAATTGGTGATCTGTGCCTGACTAGCCCTTTTACCCTGCCTCTGGCGAAGGAACACTGATTTTCCCTTGAACTAAGTCTTCGACCTGACGAAGTCTATCAACACAAGTCCAATGAATCTGGGGGATCTCAGAGCCTTCTGAAGTTATAGTTCCAAGACTACCTAGCAAAAGAAAAAACAGACAGCATCTCAACCCAATTTCACCAGAACAGATTTGAGCATAGCTGAATAACTACGCTCCCTACAGAATTCTACCCAAAATTCTGCCTGTAAACCGATACCCTTAGGTAAAAATGATTCCCCAAATACTGATGCCCACAGGTCTGATACCCAGACTTGCGAACTGATACATGCATTCCCTGTAGAGACACACTCTAAAAGCACATAGCAAGCAAGTAAGAGCCAAAACATCCCTATGTTGGGGTAGGGTTTCTCTGTCCTATTTTGTCAGGAGCTAGGGTTTCACTACGCACACAGCGGTTTCAAACAACCTATAATCGGGTAAGCAACCTGTCCTAATTTGGAATGGTCACTACGGATTCCGAATATGCACTAGGTCGAATGGTTGAAAAGGGTGCCCCGGTGAAAATCGGGATTTGTGTTCCCATCGTGGCAAAGCCTATAACTGGTCAGCCTTATGGCACGCTTTTCAAAGTGAGCCTCCGGCAAACCGTTCAGGAATAACAGATGGCAAACACGGTGTCCTAGGCGCACCAATGCACATGCAATGCAAAGAAACACATGAGTGTAGTCAAAACAAGATATCATGAGTTCGAGTCAAGTTCTCTAAATCCCCAGCAGAGTTGCCAGAAACTGTAGACGTCCCCGAACACCCCGGGAGGATGACCCCCGTTCTGTTCGTTTTGGGCTCACTACAGTTCGGACTCTCAAATCGTTATGGTTCTTAATTTGAACCAAAGAGTCCAAATCCGGCAAATCGTTTTGGAAAACAGATTTTTAGAAAAGAAGTGCCAAACATGGACTGCTTTGCCAGATACAGAGTCGCCACCTAAATATTTATTTTGGGGAAATTTAGGAAACCTTGACTCGTTGCCTAAGGCCACGTGTCTGTCATCACCAAAGTTGCCTCGGCTCGGGAACTTGGGTACGATTGGGGAAAGTCAGCTATGAGCACCCCCGCTCGCCCGATCAAAGATCGGCCTCTACTAACCATGATATCTTGTTTTGAAAACATTATGCGTTCTTATTCCAATTATTTTAGCTAGAGTTACTATGTAATGCGCGCAACACAAAAGTATAGACTAAATCGTCTAATTTGGAACAAAGCATTGCATATCCGTTTGTTAAGAAAACGTTTGAAATTTGCTACTCGCGAGTAGGCTAAAACACGGATTTCAACGAGTTGTTCCAACTCAAACAATCCAACCTTCACCCACAGGCATTCATGCAGTTATGTCACATAAGCATTTAGCCACATGGTAAGCATGCTGTCATGGCAACACTCACACACATGCAAGGATGCTAAGGCGAAAAAACTTATAGAGTACTCCAAGCCAAAACATAAGCTATGTTAGAAATCCATGCATGGTCCTAATTATACAAAAATGCCTAATGTATCACATGCAGGAATGCAACTACAATAGGCTGGCTATTCTAAAATGAATGACATGTGAAATGCTACAGCTAACACGTATTCAATTTGGGATTGAAATACAAATGCAGTTAGTATGATGTGCCGAGCCCGGTGCATGCGGAACGAATGAATGTATGCAAACATGTTATCATAAGTATGCTAATTGAAACATGCCCTGAACTAACCGTTGAAAGCTAGTAAATAAAAGGGAAGAAAGGCGTGGGGTTGGAAGACATACACACACTCACGCACACTTATTACACAATTGCCCTCGTTTGGAGGGTCCTAATAAATATTACAAAATAAATAAATAATTAACCCTTCTAACTAATTAAATATTACATATCTTCCATTTAATTAACAAATTAAATACAGAAAGAGGATGGCCGCAGCCCCGCCTCGGAATGCTAGGATGATGCATGCTCGACTCGCTCCGCCCGGAAACCCGTGCCATGCCACTGTTGCCTCTGTTTACATTGCCTTGCTCCTTTGAAAATTCTAAAAATCCCCAGACCCATTATGAATCACCCTCTGAGTGCTCTGGGGGGTCACCGGCCACAATTCAAGTTCATCGGCCATGGGGATGGATTTATCGGCCAAAAGTTACACCACCGGCTGGATGTTGATGGTCGGTCGGCACTGTATGTGGCCGGCCGGCCATTTCTTCCTGCAGAAACCTATTTTTGACAGCAACAGAGGGCAAACAGTGCATGGCATGGAAATTCAAAGCAATGTATGCATGGCCACTCTCCCAATCATGCTACGGACTCATGGGAGTGTGACCCTCGGTACTCGGGCCACCAATCACGCATTTCGATGCATGATGGCCTAAGGCACCAAGTTTGCAACTTAATGTAAATGCATGCATAAAAGAGATGAATGCCTTATGCCCTATCATGTTGGGGTCAAAGGCATTGGCGACCGAGGGTGGAGGCGTATTTCGTCACTTTGAGTACGAACACACATCAACCCTCATGCTTGGTCTGACACCCCAAACCAAACCATGCAATGCATGTATACAAACATGGCTAAAAAATGCAATGTGGCTCAAATATGCAACATGAGGCTAAGTTACAAGGCATGCCAAATGCAAGGTAGCCTATCATGCAAGAATGTAAAGTGCCAAGTATGCAATGCTACAATGCGATGCAACCTAACATATGATGCAAGCATGGTATAATGTAAGCACGTAATTAGAGCCAATATGTCAAACATGCAACTATACACAAGGAGGGACTTAAACCGAAATGGGAGGACTCAGCCACACCCCAAAACAGTGGCCAAAAGATGATGCAAAAGGGGACAAATTATGCATGCAAGTGTGCACACACCAAGGCCCATCACCCAAGCATGGAGGGCTACTCTCAAGAACACTCAAAGGTGATATACATGGACATTAAACACTCATGTTAAACTCTGAAAAGCATGCCAAGAATGATGCCAAAACATGCTAAGGAATGGATGCAAAAATAGAAGGGATTCAAGGCCACAAAAGAGAGTGTTGCTCAACACCTACCCCAAGCACTCATGGCGTGAACTAAGCAACCAAAAAAAAAAGTTTCTATGCATCAAAATACACCCAAAACCCACTGATATGGTAGCCTCAAATGCCTAAACATGGTCTCATACACAATGACTCATTTCTAAGCATAAAAGAACAATCCTTCAAGGCATGAAAAGGGTGATGAATGCAAGCATACAAGCATGGATTAGGGATTGAAATAGCATGAGAAGTGATTCCAAATTGCTGAAATAACCCGACTAAAGCATGCTCATGACTCACACCCTCAAGGCTCACAAGCCAAAATACAAAGGGGCAACCCTAAACACGGCAAATATGACCAAAACAGTTCCCAATAGACCTCAAGCATGGTAAGACATGGCTAAGAACTTCACAAAGTTAGGCCAAAACATGGAGCATGGTAGACTAAATACATGATGCACTTCTAGGTAAAAGAGAGGAATACAAAGCAAGTATATTAAGCACGGAAGGGGTCACTAATCCGACCAAAAACAGAGGCATAATATGACCCAATAACACCCAAAAAACCTCTGGAATGAAGCCAAGAGCAACTAATCATACATGTTACCCTTATGGGCCAAAAATGCAAACAAAAGAGAGACCAAGGGAGAGGGGTGTCCCTCCCCTATGCAAGACTTCAAAAACCCTTCTTCACCACTGAAAATCCACTGAATTTCAGTGGTGAGAAGGCCAATACACAAAAGTCCCCAAAGCTTATCAAAGAGAGCATAAAAAGGGCCAAACAAGGCCTAAGAGGGGGAGGTCGACCCCTAACACCGAAATGACCTCAATGAAAGATCTTAAGCATGCAAATACAAGACTTTTTTCAGTTATACACAAAGCTTAAATCAGTATGCAAGATAGGTTAAAGACTAGTGCAAGATTGGGGAATATAAAGTAAATGGTGTTACCCTTGAAGAATACTTCAAGAACAGCAAGCTCAGACCTCTTCTTCTGATCAAAACCGACCCAAAGCTCCGAGAACAAACCCTCAAGACCTCCAAAGTCGAAGTATGGTGTAATAGTAGGTAACTTAGTGCAAAACTAAGAACTAAATACACTTTTAGGCCCTCAAACACACACAAATGAAGAGAGAGAGGGAGATATATATATATAGAGAGAGTGATATATATCAAATATATATCATATATGGTCTGGTTTTGCTGAACCTCCCAAATGGAGAAGAGAGGTCTCTTTATATAGACCATGGAAAAGGCTAAGCTTCCAAGAGAAGCTATCCTAAAGGGGTCAAGTCTTACAAGGGAAGCTAAGCTAAGGGTGCAAGCTTCTTGAGGAAGCTAAGACAAAGGGTCAAGCTTCTTCAAGAAACTTGAGCAAAGGGTGCAATCTTCTAGAAGAAGTTTGGATCAAAAAGGGTGCAAAGGGGCCAAAACAGCCACACACGTGTGTAGGGGTAGGGTCTGTGCATCCCAGCTGGCACAGCTGGCATGCACCATGCTTGTAAGAGGCAAAAATGTGGTACCGGCTAGAAAAGGAGGCCATCGGCCAACTAAATGGTCGGTCGACCACACAAAGTGCCGACCGGCCATCACCAATGGTCGGTGGCAAGAAGACACGGCTGGTGGCCTCAAGCCATGGCCGGTGAGGAGTGAGGATGGCCAACAAGCCATTCCCTGCCCTCCAAACAAAAACACAAGTGTTTGGTGCAAAACCAAACATGACACAGTTGAGTCAAGAGGTCCTAAGGCAAGGCACGTAGCCGAGACCTCTGGGAACTCAAGATGAACACAAACGTGGATGATCACCGAGTGTTCAAACGGTGACGTCCAAGTTTTGAGGACGGTCAAAAATGGGGTGTCTACAAATGCCCCTAACTTTTACTAGGACATCCTAAGCTCATACGGACCTGTGTGTGCGGCAGAACACGTGTTTTGATACCACTCTATCACGACCCAAACCCGCCCCTGTAGGTTTAGCACCGTAACCGGCCAGTAATCCGTGGATTACCAAAGGCCTCTAAACAGGTTAGCAAATAATAAGGGGCTGCGGAAGCAATAATACAAAATAGACAAGGTCCAATGAGCTGTGATAATGTACATGGGACAAAACATTTCCAAAACTTATTTATATACACATAAACATGCCAGTCCAGATACACAATATCTAGAAGGTATTTACAGAATGTACTTCCCAAGACCTGACTTTACAGAGCATATACAAAGACTAGCATGAATACAAAAACAGCCATGGCATTAGGCTTCGTTCGGAACCTCCTCGGGAGGCACAACAGTTGACTGACAAAAACAGAACAGAAGGGCGTCAACTCTGGCCCTGGTCATGTGCCGGCTCACCTACATACATAATATAAACTGTGAGCGAAAGCCCAGTGAATAATAATAGAGTAAAAGGTTTCAATGAATGAGTTCGTACAGATTTAGGAATCATAATTCAGTTTCATATCAAAATCATAGTTTATCTAGATCATATACAGACAGAAATCATAAGTCATGATTAAGTTTACGTGATACATCTATTAGCATTAACAGAACAAAACAGAACAGAACGTATACATGTGAGGTTACGAATAACCAGTTCCATAAGGAACCTCTGAATCCGGGCAACAGAATAGAAATTGAGCCCCCGTGACAGGGCCTCCGGTATGGGTAACAGAGTGCAGACAGAAATAAGTTCCATAAAGGAACTTCCGATATAGGGTAACAGCTAACAGACATCACATGATGCTAAGGATGTCACGAATACATATCAGAAATTGAGTAACCATTCATTGTACAGAACATATCATTTCGGAAAACAAATCTTGTTTTATCACACAGAAAGTAGATACAGTTTGAACATAACTTTACTAAATTATTACTCACAGTTGGCCTTAAAACAGACAGACGGAGCAAATTGATCACACGATACGCGGCACGTGACCTACATAACACATAACGGACACACACTTGAAACACACATTCTAATTGCACAAAACTTACGTCGTTGGTTCATAGTGTGTTTCTAACCTTAAATCCTCACTATGGAGTCTTAAACATGGCCTAGGAATGCCTAGGATGGAATGAGGATGCAAAGATGTCTTGAAAAATATTTTTCAAAACTTGCTGAAAATAGGGGTCTCGCTCGAGCGTAGCTTCCTTCGCTCGAGCGAGGTTGTCAAAACAGAGGGGTCGCTCGAGCGTAGACTCCTTCGCTCGAGCAGTCTGTAAAAATGAAAAAGTACTGGTTGTTGAAATTTTACGCTCGATGCCCGCTTGATGCTCGCTCGAGCGTGAGACACAGCTCTTCGCTCGAGCGTAGGTCTCGTTGCTCGAGCGTGCGTCTGCATGCACCAAAAACCTGAGAGCTTGCAATTTACGCTCGAGCGGAGCTCTGAACAAACGATGGTTTCTCGAGCGTGTAATCCTTCGCTCAAGCGAGGAAGCCAAATTCTAGAATTTCCAGATTTTCCTCCCAAGCTCAAACCAAGCATTCAACACCTCAAATCTCAACTCTTTGGGCCTATTTTCTGGAAAACACTTGTAAACTCATAGTATAAGATGTTTCAAAGATCAATTTGTAAAATCAAAGCCCAAAGGTGAGTCAATTAAACACAATTTCAAATAAAATTTCAAGAACATAACTTAAATGTAACATACATGAATTCTCATGACTTCTATTGCTCCAAAACATGATCCAAAGCAAGATTAAGCTCAAGAATAGGATGAATTCATGGACTATAACAAAAATGTGGACATGCATGTGGAAATTCATGAAGAACAATTCCAAAATCCAAGAATATGTGCATGCATGCATGAATTCACTCTCAAATCCAACTCTTTAAACCAATTCTAGACTTTAAACTCTAATCTTCTATGAACCATGCAAGAATTAATCTTAAATTCACAATTGAAAGGGGAATCTCCTACCTTAAACCTTGAATTCCAAGTCTAGGAGCTCAAATTTGCAAAGCCTCTTCAATTCTTCTAAGTTCCAAGCCAATTCTCTAGATGAATTCAATCTCCTACCTCACTCCCTCTCTCTCACGGTTTTGGCAAGGAAAAAGGCTGAAAATGGTGTATGAATCAACTCTAAACAATGTATGAGAAAGTGGCCCACTCAAGGGCAAAATGGTAGATAAGTCCAACTAATGTAATTTAGCTTATTTAAACCAATTTAATCATACCAAATCAAATTTCAACTAAATTTACCATAAAATCACATTAATTCTAATTAACACAAAACACTAATCAGTTTCGGATTCGACTGCCGATAAGGCCTTCAATTTGCAGTTTAAAACATAAAACATGAATAGATCATTTTATGGCAAACAGATAAAAACACAAAGATAATGCAATACATATGCAATGTAATTCCGGAGTCCCTCTAAATTACTGTTAGGCATAAATAATCGTGGTTTAGCATTAATCGGAGGTCGGGGTTATTACGTGGGTGTAGAAATATGATTTGAAAGCTCAAAACAAACAACACACTCAAATCAATTGATGGAACCATAATTTCAACTGCTTACCAAACGGAGCCAAAAATGTTAGAGGCGCCAAGCATTTGAGAAATTAGGAATTCGGGGTTTATTGTGGCTATGGCATGATGATGCCCATCGTAAAAATAAAAATTAAAAATTAAAAATTAGAAAAATTAATAATATATATTTACGTTGGGAGGGAAGAACTGTCGCAAAAAACAAGCCTTTCACGACGGCCATAGGTTTGCTGTCGCAAAAACCATTAAACATATGCTTCCTTCTTTTTAAGACATAAATTACCATCGCAATAAGTGACCATTGGCGACGGAATATTAATCATCCCCAAAAGTAGCTTTTTGTGACAACAACTTATGCCGTCGCAAAAAGTTCTATGTCATATACCCTTTTTTGTAGTAGTGATTCTTACAATGTTCTCAAAAAATTTCCCTAACATTACATCAATAACTCTCTTCCACTCTACAACTCTATAGGTTACACTACTCCCAACCATACACACTTAGCGTAAAATAACTTTATGAGATAATAGCATCTTTATGCAATACTAAGATCCATTTTAACAAGAATTCATCAAAATATATAGAATTTACAATTCATTACGATCTAATTCCCTTGGAAAAACACACACTTAATTATACATGCGCAACATCTGTAATTACATTGCTTCACCAATATTACCATAGCGTTACAATAACAAAACAACAAAACATCATGCTACCTCCTTATAGCCTCATTGTCCTTATTCAAACTACCCAACTGATCTCGCCCACTCTGAGGGCAGTGGTGCTTAACATGGCCCGGTTGATTGCACTTAAAACAAACGAGTAGTCTCGTATCTTGTAATTGGACCGACTGGTGGAGTTGTTCTTCGTCTAAATCTGGAAAAAGGTCATGCCACTGCTGGGATCCCGAAACACTAGCAACTCTTACGAATTGCGGGCAAAGTCTCTTCATGTGCCCTAATTGTCCGCACTGATAATAGGTTGATGCCCGACCACTACCCCGACACTGGGCTTTGTGACCCTGCTGACCATATCAAAATCAAGTCATCTTATTCTAACTGGTACTTCCTAAACTCAAACCCGTTGCCAAAACCCTGAGGCTCGATCTGTTACGATTGCGAAGGCGTGCTAGGACTACCCCTAGACTTCTTGGACGTCCTCTTCCTCGAGTCACTATGTGACTCGTGTTTCCCTTGCCTCTTACCCCTCTGTTTCTTTCCCCCTTCTAAGGTGATTTCTATGTGTGTGGCTGCTTCCACAAGTTTATCATAATTCTGGATCATACTACAAACCACCTTCATCTTAATTTCCCACCTAAGTCTCTTAAATTCTAAACAATGATGCTCCTTAGTCACCACTAACTCTGGTGTAAACTTAGACAAGCTAGTAAAAGTTGCCTCAAACTCTGCTACGGTTGTGTCAAGCTGTTAAAACTCTTCAATCTGTTTCCTTAAACGCTCTCTGGCTGTGGATGGAAGATATGTCTCTTGGAAGGCATGAGTGAATGCCTCTCATGTGTGCACTATATGGTCTTCTGTATATTTCCATCATTGAACTGCGTCACCTTTCAATTGAAAAGCCCCTAACGTAGCCCGAAGCTCATCATCTACTATGTGAAACACCTCAAATGTCGTTACTATTTGTTCAAGCCACTCATCTGCTAGAAGTGGGTTAGCATCGCTATAAAACTCCATAGGTTTAGATTTAAAGAATTCCTTAGCCAAGGAAGAGGCCCTAGTCTCTTCCACGACGGCCTGTGCCACTTTCTCAGCCCTCAAAATGTTCATAGATTCCTGAAGTGCACCCACCAACTCCCGAGCCAACAAGTCCATAGCACCTTGCACTTCTTGTGTTGGCCATACTAGTTTGGCCTACTTCCTTCCCCGAAAGGGAAACACCCTGACCACCACGACGAGGTCTACCACGGCTTCTATCACTATGTCTAAACATCCTATATAAGAATAAGAATAAACTTAGCTCACAAATTAACCCGAATGAAATCCCACACTTTACTCGAAATGTTTATAAATATCTATAGACATAAGAATTCTCACAATGACAAACCACATAAACACATATTCACATAAAGCACATACGAATAATCCTCCTAAGATGCTAATTTTCCCCACAACATTCAAACAATTCGAGTTGGAATGGTATTGATCAGGTGCCCTCCTAACAAGACTCCTAAGAATTCATAGGCATGAACTTTATCTTAAGAGTTTAATCCTATACCCACATAATCACATAAGTACACACAAGTATACCAAGCATGTAAATGTCCCATTCTAGCCTAGTAACCCATTGTAACAAACGTCACTTCCCACAAGCCCAAGGTATTCAAACCCGGTGAGCTCTAATACCAAATTGTCACGCCCCGAAAATTAACATCATTTTATTAGTTACAATCCATTATTATCATTTAATTCCATAACCTTAATAAATTCCGGATAAATAAAGATAACGAATTATAAATAAAAAACCCATATATTTCTCGCAAATTAGACATCTCATACATTACCACAAATTACAGTACAAGAAGCTATATTAAAAAATATATCAAATTGCCCTAAAGGCTTACACATTTCAAGGTTAAGGGCCTTGATCACAAAGAAAATAAAATTCTATCTCGGCAAGTAAGCTTGTAGCTGAAACATGAAACATCAGAAGAGCTTTAGTGCACCATCTAGAACTCCATACACTTATGAACGAATGAGTCACACCTTGATCGCCTGGGATTTGGAAATATCGAGCTCATAAAACGGAAGTAAGCAACGATGCCCAATAGAAAATAAACTTAACACACTATAAATAAATAAATAAATATATATATATATATATATAAATGTTCATATTGGTTACATTTATGCAACACCTCATAATGTACAAGTCTTGTAACTTTGTTTGACATTCAATGCTCAATGTAAACTTTAAACTCACGATGGAATACACACTTGGACCTTACTTCTTCTTGAAAACTTTTCTTTTTCTATTTTTTTGAAATCCCAAAACACATCTCGTAATACCCCTCCCAACATATTTCCCCGTCCACCAAGCACGAAAGGGCAATTGGGCACCTTTTACATTTTTGAAAACACCTCCACATTTACCGGCCATCAAGCACAGAGGGAAAATTGGACACCTATTACATTTATAAACAAATACCTCCACATTTACTGACCATTGAACACGAAGGGGCAATTGGACACCCAACACATTTATTCAACTGTATCCCCCACATTTACCAGTGCTAAGCACGGAAGGGCAATTGGGCACCTTAACCATATACCAAGATAACGAATTATAAATAAAAAACCCATATATTTCTCGCAAATTAGACATCTCATACATTACAACAAATTACAGTACAAGAAGCTATATTAATAAATATATCATATTGTCCCAGAGGCTTACACATTTCAAGGTTAAGGGCCTTGATCACAAAGAAAATAAAATTCTATCTCGGCAAGTAAGCTTGTAGCTGAAACATGAAACATCAAAAGAGCTTTAGTGCTCCATCTAGAACTCCATATACTTATGAACGAATGAGTCACACCTTGATCACCTGGGATTTGGAAATATCGAGCTCATAAAACGGGAGTAAGCAATGACGCCCAATAGAAAATAAACTTAACACACTATAAATAAATAAATAAATAAATATATATATATAAATGTTCATATTGGTTACATTCATGCAACACCTCATAATGTACAAGTCTTATAACTTTGTTTGACATTCTATGCTCAATGTAAACTTTAAACTCACGATGTAATAAACACTTGGACCTTACTTCTTCTTGAAAACTTTTCTTTTTCTATTTTTGTGAAATCCCAAAACACATCTCGTAATACCCCCCAATATTTACCCGTCCACCAAGCACGGAAGGGCAATTGGGCACCTTTTACATTTTTGAAAACACCTCTACATTTACCAGCCATCAAGCACGGAGGGAAAATTGGACACCTATTACATTTATAAACAAATACCTCCACATTTACTGACCATTGAACAAGAAGAGGCAATTGGACACCCAACACATTTATTCAACTGTATCCCTCACATTTACCAGTGCTAAGCACGGAAGGGCAATTGGGCACCTTAACCATATACCAATGACATTCTCATATTCTCCTGGCTCTAAGCACGAAAGAGCAATTGGGCACCTTAATACACACAACACGTTCTAAATTTACACACACTCAATTACACAACCCAACACTTAATCCAACACTCTGTGGATACAATGCAATGCAAGAATCCATAATATTGTAACTTAACTGAAGTCCAATTCAATCACACACAAAATCAATCCAATGAATACAATATGAAATACTTATATATTTCCATCTCCCCATGTCATCCCCGCCATCAATTTTAATTACATTCTAATTCGTACATTCAACCTTTCAACATTGTCGGATTTTCCACCCAAAACAACTTCCTTAAATCCTTCATTAACATCATCATAACACCAATCCCATTCTATATACGGATACTCAAGAAGATTAATTGAAATTTTCACATAAAGTACAATTTTAATTCAAACCCTCATTTAGAAAAACAAAATCCCAAATCTAGGGTTTCAAGAAAATTAGGGGCTTTCTTGATTTCATCATCAAATCCACCAATCATAAAATATTACCCATCAATATCTTAAAATATTCTAAATATTTCAAAAGTTTGAGTGAAAACCTTAATTTTTTTGAATATAAACATGTTTTAATCAAAGATTTCAAACTCAAATCAACCTATATTTCCCATAATACAACATAATCGAACGAAATCATAAATGATTAGAGTTAAGTGAGCTCCATACCTCACGAAGGTGAGTGAACAACGAAGACCCAAACAAGAACTTCGACGAATTCGCAATCCAATCAGTCAACAGAAAGATCTTCATTCCTCCTTCACTGATCTTGCATGATCTAGGGTGGATCCTTGGTATAATGAGGTGAAATCAAAGGTTTTGTGGGTAGGGTTTTCGAACATGAAGAGGAAAGGGAGAGAAAAAAGAGAAAAGGAACAAAAAGTGGGTTTTATATGTGCTGATCCCGAATAGACCGCTCGAGTGACCACAACCAACTCTTAGCATCTCAAGCCTGCAGACGAAAGTACTGGATGCCTCGAAAGACCGCTCGAGCAAACAATTTGTCGCTTAAGCGAAGAGAAAAGGAAAAAAAATTCTAGAGTGTTACAAATCATCTGATTCTCCGACTGACGACAACAACAACAAATGATCTTCTCCGATACTATCGACGATTATATAATGAAATCGACGTCATTTCTCTCTTTTTCTCTCTCTCTCTAGAACTTTTATTTATGTGTGGTGATGTTGTTGATGATTGTGCGGTGAAATCATTGGCAATTGTGACAATGTCGACGCCATTTCTCGCGGACTAGATCTTCTCTAATGGTACTCAAACCCTAAGTCCTCTCAGAGACAAGCTCATCGATTTATAGATTTGTAGCAGTGTGGTGGTGATCCAGACGATGACAGGGCTTCGATTTTGGACATCTCGGGAGAGAAGAGTTCATTGCCAACAGGGGTTTCTTGGCCGAGTGACTTGGCCAAGCGACAAGGCCGATGCGGCCGGCGATCTTGTTGTTTTTGACCATATGGATGATGACGCCAGTAACGTTACGGGTGATGGTCTGACTAACCATGCCATCAGAGATAGAGCGGGAGAGAAAGAGAGAGAGAGAGAGAGAGAGAGAGAGAGAGAGAACGTGAAGAGGCGGAGGGAGAGAAATAGTGCTTAGGAAAAAAACCATAAGATAGGTGTGTATATGTATATATATATAAGGCTATTTTGGACACTTTGCATTGGCATGTCCTTATGGACAACATATTTTAGAGTATTGAGAGGGTAATTTATGTTTTAACATGGGTCGAGCTCGGACCCGATGGGAAATGGACCGAGCTATGGGCTGTGGTGATAGCTTGATTAGCCCGATCTTTTATCCCGTCAGTTTGGTCAAAACTGTTTGCCAGTAGGCTGGTTTTAATGTTCTGAACCAAGGTACAGAGAGAAGAGAGCCGAGTTGTAAGAGGCAAGGTAGAACCGAGCTAGGTAAACTCAGTGAAATCTACCGTAAAGTACGGTGGTGTTAGCTCAGTTGGTTTTTGTTATGCTACCATGTTAAAACTATCTCACCAGGTTAAGCAGTGAGGATGGTGTAGAAAGATGAGCATTACCTTTCTAATTCCTAGGAGGACTCTGCTAAAGAGAGTTGAAGTCCTACTAGGATTGTGCCATATGGATTCTATAAAAGCTCATTACAGACCTATGTACAGGTATACCATTTTTTACTCTAAGAATACACAGGGCTTTTATAGCGATCCCGGTTTTCCCTTCATTGTTTATTGTATTCCGGACTCGGTTCCGTGGATGATTGTTGTTGTCTATATCGTATTTTCGTCCTTTAACTCTTTGTATTTGAGTTTTGGGTTGTGTTGGACAAGTTTGAAACAGGTTGGTTGTGTTTAGAAACAAATAGTTTCTGCCCAGATTTTAGCCTCCTCGCTCGAGCGGGACTTTTCACGCTCGAACAGGCCCTTTTGCATTTGCTCCTCCGCTCGAGCGGGCAGTCTGACGCTCGAGCGGGATCCTTCAGCCTTCAGTATTTTTTCGCAGGTCTGCAGAATCTGGAAGAGTGCTTTCGATGCTTGAGCGTCCGTTTTCACGCTCGAGCGGGAGTCTGTGTCTGACGCTTGAGCGGGGCATCCCACGCTCGAACAGACTGTATATATTTCAGTCTGAGAAAAAGCTTTTTGAATCATTTTTTTTTGGCCATCTCTCTCTCTAAAGTACTCCAAAACCCTAATT
The DNA here is from genome assembly GCF_004153795.1 of Camellia sinensis. NCBI lineage: Eukaryota > Viridiplantae > Streptophyta > Magnoliopsida > Ericales > Theaceae > Camellia > Camellia sinensis. The sequence continues at coordinate 1,207,514 of NW_021024933.1, read as the reverse complement.
TGAGAGCTTCTCTCTCTAGAATACTCTCTCTTTCTCTCTCTATATTTTGACCTTGATTTAGTGAGACCTAACCCTTGTGCCTTCATTAAAGTGTTGGGGCTTTTCAAGACCTCTATTTCTATCCGAATAGAAGTTGATTTCGCCACCTTTGGAGTTCATCACTTGCTTGGTTCATCTTCTCCTTTGAGCTCTGAAATTTGAGGTAGGGATAACCTACTCCTTTCTATGAGTTTTGACATAAATGTTGGGTATTTTGTATAAATGGTGAGTTATGGAAATTTTGGGAAGTTAGGGTTTTGAAATTGAAATTATAAAAGAGGGGTGTGTTAATGTGGAGTTCCATGTGTGTGTGTGAGACCTTAGAAAATGGGGTTATTGGTATAAAATTGATGAAATTGAGCCTTAGGGTTGATATTTGAAAAAGTGGGAAAATGCCCTAATTATGTTTGAATAATTAATTTGGGGAAATATGAAATTGAGTTGAAAATCATAAAATTGGGAAATTATGAGATTGAATGTTGTAGCTAGATTGATTAATTACTTACCTATGAAAATGTTGATAATTTATCTGTTGATGAATTTGTTATCTGTTTAGAAATAATTGTTTTGGGCTATCGGTGGAGGATAGTCTTGATTGTTGTAGACATTGTATCATGATTAGGTAAATTGAAACTAATCTATTGAAATATGTCATTGAATATGACGAGTGGATTATAACATTGAATATGTTAGCGAATTGGTCATTGTATATGACAACTTGTTTAAATACATTGCATATGTATTTTGTCTGGGAGGAGATAGGGGATGGACTCCAGTGATAACTAAGTTGGTCGGAGTGTCCAGGGTGAAAGTCCCGAAATCCTAATTGCGTTTGCATAACGTAGATGAATTGAAGTACTAAAATGTTAATAAAATGAGTTGTAGTCTCATTTGAAATTGAAGTATTGAAGTGTTGATGATATGAGTTGTAGTCTCATTTTAATTGATTATGATTGAAGTATTGTTGATGATATGAGTTGTAGTCTCATTTTAAACTGTCTGGATAAATAGAGAACCATAACTATGAATTGGTTTGGATAATGAAACAGAAAGGGATTGAAATATATTTGTGAATATGGATTGGTTATGAAAGAGATGTACGTTTGTTTATATGAGTTAAACATTTATCAAATGCTAATGTTTTAGTTATTGCTCATATTTGGTTTAGCGTATCTCTACTGGGCTTTGGCTCACCCTATATGGGACATCATTTTCAGGTACATGTGAGATGCCGCCTCCGAGGATGTAGCTTGGGAGGTTTAGAAGCTGAAGGCTTATTTTGTAGTTATCTTTGTATTACATGTAATTCAAGCCAAGGGCTTAATATGTTTAGAGTTAGAACTCTCTTTTGTTGAACCCAAGTGTTGACTTGGAATGTTGTAAGCCTGTAGGGCATTTACTTTTGTTGTCAACATGTAATACTTTTGTACTGAATACTCTGATAAATAGAACATGTTTTATTCTCTTATGTCTATGGATGTCATAAATGTTGGGTTTATATGTATTATTTTGAGGGCGTTACAGCTTTTGTGTCTATTGTCTATTTGCTGACTTAGGCATCGGAGAGGTTTTCGGCACACACCCGCCGGCTAGCTCACGTTTGTGTTTTCAGGAAGTAAAGCAATGACGTTTGAAGGGGCGCAAACTTGATCAACAGGAATATGTGAGGAAGATTATTTCGTGCTCGTACAATTGGCGCCGTCTGTGGGAAGACATAAAGAACAAAACCTTTTGATTGAGTTTTCCTCTCTAGTTGAAACCAATGGCACACAATGAAGATTTGCCGCAATCGGCCATCGATGGGCAAACCCCGGAGGGGGGGAGGCGCGAAGGTTTACCTTCTATCCCACCCATGGCAGAATTAGAACCCCAGTGATGGAACTCCCAGAGGGACACAGGGGAGAGACGGGGCGCTCGTCCCCGTCGCTCTCAAAGTCCTGAAAGACAGAGGCGGAGGTTGGATCCTCAACTATTGGAGGACCGCGTGAGGGAGCAAGGCGAATTAATAAGGAAGATGACAGCAAACATGGAGACAATGAAGTGCCAGATAAAGGAAAAATAGGTGGCAACGGAAGAGGAGCGCAAAGGCAATTCGCCCTCTTACCACGTAGAAGATCGTGGCAGAAGCGTCATGCCATCACAAGCAGAAAATATGAGCCTTAGAACAGGCGACACTCAACTAAGGACTTCCAGGACTCGTTACTAAAGGTCTGAGAGAACGAGGACTGAACGGTCGTATACAGAGGGAAGTAGCTATCGGCCCTCGCAGACGCACCAAACGACATCTAGGCACACAGAGTTGCCTAAGTCAACGGACTTGTGAAGAGTGCTCGAGGAGAGGGCTCGATGGAAGGAGGACACTAGGGCTCGCGACCCTTTGTAGAGTTTCAGCCCTATAGCGGTTGGCCCCTGGGAGTGTCGAGGTAGGGATGCCAGTGCCGTGCCTTGCTTACGAACCAACAAATAAAATATTAGCAAGGTTACAAAGCTCACCATTCGTTCTGGCAATTGAGAACGCACCACTACCCTGATGCTTCTACCAGCCCAAGTTCACCACTTATGAGGGGAAGTCAGACCCCTACATGCACTTAAGCCACTTTCACCAGGTTATGGCAGTATACCGGCGAAACGAGGCTCTAATGTGTATCATGTTTCCATCCAGCCTTGGCGACCTAGGTCTAACCTAGTTCGAAAGGCTGCCAGAAGGCAGCATAGCCTCATGGGTGTAGTTGGCAGAAGCGTTCGTGACTAGATTTCGAACGAATACTAAGACACCAGTGGAGATTGACCAGCTACTCTCCATTGACATGGGCGAAAAGGAGATATTGAGGTCTTACGACAGTTGATATTGGGAGACTTTTAACCAGATTGGGGATTGCCCTACAAATCTCGCCATCACAAAATACAAGCGAGGTTTACCAGTCGGTAACAAATTGAGGGACTCAATGACAATGATGCCACCCCTCATGAAGGAGGCCTTAATGGAGAGAGTGCATCAACATATCCGAGTAAAGGAAGATAGCGCACGTGCTAAGGCAAAATCTGGCCCAACAGCGATGCCAGATAAAAAGACTACAGCAAAAATCAACATGGTAGAACAACCAAGCCAGAATGGGCGAGGCAGGCGAGCCAACAGAGTGGACCTAGAAAAAAAGAAGTTAAGAATCCGCACTGCCATTACCACAGTATTTAATAAACCTATCTACCGGATTCTTAGCGAGATACATAATGAGCCCTTCGTTCGGCGGCCAGCCAAGTTGGGAGAAGCACAAAAGGGCTATGATGAGAGGTCCCATTGCACATTCCATGATAAGAAGGAGCACCACACTGAAAATTGCACACCATTGAGGCAACATCTGAAGGAGTTAGTGGCAGCTGGACACCTGGACCAATATATAAAAGGGGGAACACAGCCAGCCCCCCAAGACCTTAACAGACCAAGCGGAATGCCGGTCGACGGTCCACCCCAAGGCATAATCAACGTTATACATGGGATCGTCGAACCTGAGCGGGTATGTGAACTTAGGGGGATGATCAAAAAGGCTGAGCTCTTAAGAGAGGTATTAAGTGCACAACCTACCGTCAAAAGGAGCAGAACAGAGGCTACGAACGTCATATCCTTTTCAGAAAGGGGTCTAGCAAGGCTACATTGCCCTCACAATGATGCACTTGTGGTCACTTTGTGCGTCAAGAATTTCGACATCAAGCGGATTCTGATTGACTAAGGAAGCTCATGCGAGATAATGTACTACGAGACCTTCAAACAACTGAAATTGGAGGACAAAGACCTGGCACCTGTGACATCTCCCCTTGTCAGTTTCAACTCAATGCCAGAGCAGCAAGTGGGCAAGATAATCCTCCCAGTCAAGGCAGGAACCATGACAAAATAGGTGGAATTTTGGGTATTGAAGGTCCCTTCCACTTACAACATAATCTTGGGAAGGGCATGGCTGCATGCCATGCGCTCAGTGGCGTCAACCTACCATCAGGCATTACGATTCCCTAATGAAACCGGCGTGATCGAAGAAGTCTTAGGAGACCAAATCATGTCGAAGCAGTGTTTCGTCACAATAAACGGCAGCCGTGCTGCAAAAGGGTTTGTTCAGATGGTGGAACAGCCATAAAACAACGAACTATTTACAGAAGTCGGCAAAGCAGCAGAGCAAAAGGCAGTGGAAGACATGGTTGAGGTAAGGATAGATGAAAAGAACCCAGAAAAGTTCTTTTTTCTCTGCTCGTCTTTGTCTAGCATTAAGAGAATAGAGGTCATGAAATTCTTAACCTCTAACATCGAAGTGTTTGCCTGGACACCATACGACATGCCTGACATTGACCCAAATTTCATCTGCCATCAACTTAATGTCCATCCAACTGCCAGACCAATTATTCAGCGAACTCGCCGATCGGCACTCCACCACGTAGAGATAGTGGCAGAAGAAGTAGGAAACCTGCTAGAGACAGGGGCCATCAAAGAAGTACACTATCCTAGGTGGATCTCCAACACTGTAGTAGTGCCAAAGAAGAACAAAAAGTGGCGTGTTTGTGTGGACTGCAAAACGGTCAACAAAGCATGCCCAAAAGATAGTTTTCCCCTACCACGGATAGACCAACTGGTGGACTTGACGGTAGGGCATAATCGACTTAGCTTCCTTGATGCATGTCGAGGTTACCATTAGTTCGCTATGTATGAACCAGACCAGGAGGTCACATCATTTACAATGCTCAGAGGATTGTACTGTTACAAGGTCATGCCCTTTGGTCTAAAGAACGTAGGGGCTACATTCTAATGGATGATCACCAAAATGTTTGAACCATTGCTAGGCAGAACAATGGAGGCTTACATAGATGACATGGTGGTCAAGAGCAAGGATGAGAAGGACCATCTTAGAGACCTAGATGAAATGTTTCAGATTCTGAAGTCCCACAAGTTACGTCTAAACGCATCTAAGTGTGCATTCGGAGTAGGATCAGGCAAATTCCTAGGCTTTCTAGTGACCAACTGGGGTATAGAAGCTGATCCCTCCAGATCAAAGCAATCCAAGATCTGGAGAGGACCAACATAGCCAAAGAGGTATAACATCTCACTGGCTTAGCAACCGCGCTCAATCGGTTCATCAGTCGGTCGTCAGACAGATGTCGACCATTTTTCCAAGCACTGAAGGCTAAATTTGAGTGGGATGAAGAATATGATCGCGTCCTAGAAAGCTTGAAAGACTACATGGTCTCTCCTTCGTTGTTAGTAACCCCGGTACCAGGAGAAGAGCTCTTTTTGTACTTAGCAGTTTCACAGCATGCAGTCAGCGCAGTGTTGGTCAGAGCGGAAGGAATCCAACACCTGCCTATCTTTTATGTTAGCAAGACCTTGCTGGGCGCTGAAACAAGGTACCTACCACTAGAAAAACTGGCGCTAGCTTTGATGATGGCCTCAAGAAAGTTGTCACACTATTTCCATGCCCACACTGTGATTGTCCTAACGGCTTTTCCATTAAAGGCCTTGTTTGAGAGGGCGGATTTTTCTGGACGAATCTTGAAATGGGCAGTAGAGTTGGGGCAATTCGATGTCAAGTTTCAACCTAGAACTGCAATAAAAGCCCAAGCTTTAGTAGACTTTATGTCTGAGTTCACACCAGGAAGTCATCACATCTGCCCGGTCGATTTGACCGACGCAACCGAAGTAAGGGGGAAAGTACCGTGGGAACTGCGCAGCTCCTAATGCAGGATGACCAGCTACATTACAAGCCATAGAGAACTGAGGACAGGAAGGAAGGAGCAAACCATGCTACTCCCAGTGAGAACTCATCAGAAAGTAAAGACTTGAGGCAGTCAGACAGTGAAGATCAAACCCCAACAGCAGGCATGGACTTGAAAGAAAACACCAGCTACATCCATGATCCCAAGACATCATCCGATCTCTCTACTTGCTGGAAGCTATTCGTCGGAGAGATGTGGAAACTTTTCGTGGATGGAGCATCCACCAGGCACGGCACAGGACTTGGCATAGTCCTCATCTCACTAGATGGCCTAACAATTGAACAGGTAGTCAACCTGGGCTTCCCAGCATCTAACAACGAAGCGGAGTATGAAGCACTGTTAGCAGGCTTAAAGTAAGCACTTTACATGAAGGCCACTGAGCTGATGGTTTACAGTGACTCCCAGCTAGTAGTAAACCAGATTTCAGGCGACTACGAGAAAAAAGATGAGAGGATGGCTAAGTACCAAGAGTTAGTCAGAAAGGAGATCATGAAGTTTGAAGTAGTTTGGATAGAGCAAATCGGCCGAGAAGAAAATAGTAAAGCAGACGAGCTGGCAGGCTTTGCTTCAATGGCAGATACATCTATCCCACACCCATTATTGATCGACTTCCTACCTAGACCAAGTATTGAGGAACCCGAAGCAACCGAGGCATATTGCGCCGAACTAGGCCCATCATGGATGGATCCCATTATAGTATTTTTAAAAGATAGCATCTTTCCTGAAGAAAAGAAAGAGGCCAACAAAATTAGAGCAAAATCACAACGATTTTGGCTCTCTCCATCATTGGCGTTGTACAAAAAATCCTTCACAGGACCTTACCTGAAATGTGTCCATCCCAGCAAGGTCGAGGCATTTTTGTTCAAGATACATGAAGGCTTATGTGGACGCCACCAATGGGGAAGATCATTGGCTTATAGAGCAATTTCACAAGGATATTGGTGGCCATACAAGCAAGTAGATTCAGAGAAATATGTCAAGAGGTGCGAGAAATGTCAGAAGTTCGCACACCAAATACATCAACCAGCCAGAGAGCTTTTACCATTAACTAGCCCATGGCCCTTCGCAATGTGGGGCCTGGACATAGTGGGACCACTACCAACTGCACCCGTAACAGAAAGTTCTTTCTCGTAACAACAGACTACTTCACAAAGTGGGTGGAGGCAGAAGCACTCGCATCAATAAAGGAGAAAGATGTTAAGAAGTTCGTCTGGCAGAATATCATAACTCGATTCGACATACCCAAGGCTCTAATATTTGACAATGGCACTCAGTTCGATGGCAAAATTTTCAGGGGCTTTTGTGAGGAATACAAGATAGAATTCCACAACTCTACACCAGCATACCCTCAAGCGAATGGCCAGGCAGAAGCATCAAACAAAGTCGTCTTAGATGGTTTGAAGAAAAGGTTAGAGAAAGCAAAAGGCAAGTGGGCTGAGGAGCTTCCTCATGTTTTATGGGCTTACCGTACCACACCTCAGCGGTTAATTGGAGAAACGCTTTTTCCTTGGCCTATGGCATGGAGGCAATAATCCCACTGAAAGTAGGCCTCCTCATTATTAGAAGTGAAAATTTTGACCCAAACTTGAATGAAGAAGCCATAACTTTGGAACTCGACCTTACAGAAGAGAGAAGGGAAAAAGCACTAGTTCACATCGCCTCATACCAGCAAGAGTTATCTAGAAAATATAACAAAACAGTGCATCCAAGGTAATTCAAGGTTGGAGATTGGGTACTGCGCAAAGTAATGGGCAACACTTTGGTACCTGGAGATGGCAAGTTAGGACCTAATTGGAAAGGACCATATAAAGTGGTTGGTTTAGCAGGAAAATGGGCATATCACTTGGAAGATGGAGACAACAAGGTTATTCCCAAGCCGTGGAACACTACCAATTTCAAACTATTTTATTTTTAGCTTTTCCTTAAAATACTTGTAATTTTTCCTTTTTTAAAAAAACAAGTAGTCTTTCCAGCGTAATTCTTTCTATTTGTAAAAGTTGTTCTTAGTCATTGCCAGCAAGGGGCAATCAAGGGGGTTTGGTAGGTATGACCAAACATTCTCTTCTTCAGCCGAGACAAGGATCTAGGCTGAAGAAGTGTAACAACCCTCATCACTGTTTAACGATTAACCACCGATTAATGTTAAACTGAAACTGATTTTGATAAGTAATTGAATCAACTGAAAATACTGAACAGACTGACTGAAATCTGGAACTGAATTGACTGAGTATATCTGTTTAATGGTAGATTTATTTGTTTGTCGTTCAATTATCTGTTCATGTTTTTGTGTTTAAATTGCGAATTGAAGGCCTTATCGGCGGCCGAACCGGAAATTGATTAGTGTTCCATGATCAGTAGAATTTATGTGATCTAATGGTGTAATTATCTGAAAACTGATTAGGCATGATTAAACTAGATTAAATTAAGCTAAATTGCATTAGGTGGACTTAATTGCCAAAATGCCACTTAGTGGCCACTACCTCACACATTTAGAGGCTTGCATACTTTTGACACAAACACTTCATCAACCCTTTGTCGTCTACAATCGACCTTATAGGGAGAGAGAGAGAATTGACTTGATCTTGAGGGTTTGGCTAGAAGACTTGAAGGAATTGTTAGAGAATTGTCAAATTGAGCTCCTAGACCTTGAATACAAGACCTAAGGTAGTGTAATTACCCTCTTGTTTGTGAATTGAATTTGTTCTTACATGATTCATGTCAAATTTAGTGGATTAAGTCATGAAATAGCTTCACATGTTGAATTATAACTTAATTCATGCATGCATGGTTGTATTGATGAATTTTAAGTTGTTTTCATGGAAAATTGTCACATGCATGTTCATAATTAAGCTTAAGTCCATGATTTTGTCTTGTTTTTGGAACAATTGGCTCACTAGAGCATCAAATTGAAGCTTTGAAATGATTTGGATTTCATGCATGTCTTGGTTGTAGCATGTTCATGAAAAATTGGTTTGAAATTGAGTTGTTTGAAACACCATTGGGCTTTGATTTTACAATTGAGCTTTGGAATCATGTTACACTATGAGTTTCGGGATGTTTTCTGGAAAATCGGCCCAAGAGGATCGAAATTTATGTTTTAAAAGTTGAATTTGAGCTTGAGGTTCAAATCTGGGAATTCCAGATTTTGAACTCACACTCGAGCGGGGTGACTGGCGCTCGAGCGTGAAATTCGTGCTCCCAGTACTTTGCACTGTTTTGAAGTCGCTCGAGCGGAATAATTGACGCTCGAGTGGGACCTTGTGTCTCATGCTCGAGCGGGTGTCGAGCGCCCAATCGAGCGTGATTTTCACCTATCCAGCACTTTTGACTGTTTTGCAGAACGCTCGAGCGGGTAAGTCTACGCTCGAGCGAAAACCTTTGTCTGCATGTCCGCTCGAGCGGAGTAACCTACGCTCGAGCGTGACCCCTGTTTTCTGAAAATTCTGAAAATGCTTTTAAAGTGCATCTTTGCATCCTCATCCCATCCTAGGCATTCTTAGGCCTAGTTTAAAACATCTTAATGAGGATATAGATGTAGAACACACTGAGGCAAATTAGGGATTAAGTTATTATCTTTTCCAATTGTGAAACTTAGTGTGTGTTCAATCTGTTAACTGTTTAGGGTTGGCTTTCGGGGGTGCGCTCTAGCTGCTTATAGCCCGGAACTCTGTGAGTAACAACTGTGTAAAGATATGTTCAAAATGATTATCTTCTGAACAATTGAGCTGTACTACTTTCTGAACTGATACTGTTAATTGAATGAATGTATGTCCTATATTCTGAACTGTATTGTGGCGTCCTTAGCAACTATTGTTTACTGTTACTGTTACAGAGATCTTTGTCGGTTCCCTTGTTGGAACCACTACTGTTACTGATTGATGGCCATCATTTACTGTTCGGTCTTTTAAGACCTACTGTTTACTGTACTGTTATGCTAATGGATGTACTATATATGACTGAACGACTGTTATACTGAATTAACGAACTGTTTTCATTACTGTAAGGACATTCATTCTTAACCTCTTTACGCATTACGTTATTCACTTGGCTTTAGCTCACTGCTCATATATATATGTAGGTGTACAGGCACTAGACCGTGGTTGGAAGCGTCGGGGTAAGCTCCAGTTTTGTCAAGCCAACCACTGTGCCTCACTACGAGGTTCCGAGCCGTCAAGTTATGGCTTAGAGGTGTTTTAGTTCCCCCTTCTGTCTCTGTAACTGTTTTGTTTACTGTACTGTACTGTTTAATAGGGATTAAGTCCCTGTTCTGAATGACTGTATATATTGTACATACTGTTTTTTCTGATTGTATATATTTGAATAAAAAGTCTTTTTGGCATACAGACTGTCACAGCTCATTGGTCATTGTTTATTTACTGTTTTGGCTTCCGTCATGCCCCTGTACTCTGTTTTACTGTATTACTGTTAAGCAGGCCTTCGGTAATCTTGGATTACTGGCCGGTTACGGTGCTAAACCCATAGGGGCGGGTTTGGGTCGTGACAAGAAGGTTGGCAGGTATGACCAACATTGAGTTCTCTTCAGCCGAGATAAGGATCAAGGCTGAAAAAGGTTGGCAGGCATGACCAACATTGAGTTCTCTTCAGCCGAGATAAGGATCTAGGCTGAAGAAAGTTGGCAGGTATGACCAACATTTACCTCTCTTCAACCGAGATAAGGATATAGGCTAAAGAAGGTTGGCAGGTATGACCAACATTTAGCTCTCTTCAGCCGAGATAAGGATCTAAGCTGAAGAATGTTGGCAGGTATGACCAACATTTACCTCTGTTCAGCCGAGATAAGGATCTAGGTTGAAGAATGTTGGCAGGTATGACCAACATTTACCTCTCTTCAGCCGAGATAAGGATCTAGGCTGAAGAAAGTTTGGCAGGTATGACCAACATTTAGCTCTCTTCAGCCGAGATAAGGATTTAGGCTGAAGAAAGTTTGGCAGGTATGACCAACATTTAGCTCTCTTCAGCCGAGATAAGGATCTAGGCTGAAGAAAGTTGGCAGGTATGACCAACACATAGTAAAGTTAACAGTTTACAGGGCTCTTGGACCGAGATGGCTATCTCGGCCAGAAAATATTAAAACATCACAACCAAGCAAAGAGTTCAAGACTGATACTATTAAAGTTGAAAGATAATTACAAGTAGGGGTGTAAACCGAACAAAAAGATTGGAAAATTACAAATTTCATTCCATTCCATTTGAAAAATGTGCATTACAAGAAGAGGAGCTTAAGCCCGATTACAAATTCTTTCAAAAAGTTAGCATCAAAAGAAGAAAACAAGATTAAGCAAATAGATCGTCCAAGTCTGCATCCAGGTCAACCTAAGCTTCACCACTTGGTAGCCCGGTTCCAGCAGGTAGGTCGGCCACAGGTGCATCATCAACCGTATTTGACATCGGTGGCTCCGCCGAGCTATCTGACTTGTCTGGAGACTACGATCACTAGGGATAGGTGGGGTATTGTCTGGGACAGGGGATCCTTCTTCCTTCTCCCCCTCTTAGAGAAACTTCTGTTGTATGGCATTGGCGTAGTCCGCAATATAGCTTGGAATGAAGTGAGGGGGAGGGTTTAAAAATATCTTGGCTTCTTGCCTAAGACTGAGCTTCTTGACAGCTATCTTCCATCCGCATTTGAAAAAAATATCCTTTGTAGCTGCACATTGCAAGATGTAGGTGGCCTCCCTTTCCTTGTAGCCCCCATCTTCAGCATCCTCCATTTTCTTATTTAGCTCGGCGATTTTGGCATCTTTTTTCTTCTCGAGCTTGGCCAGCTCGTGCAGATAGCGGTCTTTTCTTTCGGCCAAAGCCTTCTTCTTGTCCGCTTCCACTGAGTTGACCAGCTCGGCGAGTCGTGCGTTTTCAATTTCGAGCTCGGTCAATTTTTGTTTGGCTTCTTTCAGTTTGACCGTCTTAGCACTGGCGTCTGCCACATCCAGCCACGCTGTCTTGCGGAGCTCCAGCATGCGCTTATGAGCAATGTGGCTCTTTTGCATGGCTTGCAGAAGGAGAAGTAGCGATTATGACTAAAACCGAGCAAACAGACTGTGTAAAATGGAAAATAAAGAGGGAACACTTACCAGCACCATTGACTTAGTTGCCGAGCAGATGGCCTTGAGCTCGGTTAAATGATCATGATGCTCCATGTCAGATGGCAGGCACACACCTTTAGCAAGGTTGAAGGCAAGCGTGTGGTCCTTATCAGCAACCACCGAGTCTGTGGTAGTTATAGCTCGGTTCTTGTAAGTTATTTTGGCGTCCATTCTAAAGGGCTAGCTCAGTCAGAATGCACAAGCTCAGGGCTCGGCATTGTGGTGTCAGGAAGCACGGTGTCCTCATCAACCAGGCGTTGCGGCTCGGCTGAAGCGGTTCGTGCACGCTTGCTTGGCCGAGATGTGGAGGCCCTCGCAGTTGGAAGGGCGACTACGGTATCACAGGGTTGGCCAGATGGCTCTAGCCTGGTTTGCGCTTCACCAATGGTCTGCTCGGTGATAAGCGCTCTCACGACTCTCTTCTTTGCCATTTCTTGTTCTTTTGTCAGAGGGATCAAGTTGATTTGGGGAAGTGTGTGATCTAGTTCAGGTGATGGTTCAAGGAGAAAGTCTGTCACCCTAGTTTTCCTCCTTCTGTTGTATCAGTAGGTCGGTTCGAAGTTTAGCAGCTTGACCCAACCGCGATGACGGTATCGTAGCGCGACGCAAAGGGCGTCTTGGTTGGCGTATGGGTACTGTGATTTTAGTTGGTGTAAGTCTGCACAAAAGAGAGACAAAATACTGTGTCAACACAGTGTGAGATTATAACTTGAAATAGCGAGACAAAAAGAAAATTGGACCGAGGTATTCTTACCAGCAGTCCTCTTATTCCAATTTATGTTGTAGCCTGGTATCTGGGCTTCCTAGTCTTCGAAATTGCAAAAAACCCAGAAGAAGTCGTCGTCATTTACGTCTTTATCTGGGGTGTTTTTTATAATTTTCTCTCGGCCTCTCCTTACTCTTAAATAATACACTCAACTGTCATCATTTTGGCCAAACGAATATTGGTGGAATAGCTCGGCCAATCCAAGGTTGAGGCCAAGTCGGCGGTTTAGCTCGGCGATGCTGTTTATTATCCTATAAGTATTAGTGCTGAGTTGGGTTAGGCATAGTCTTGTCTGCTTGAGGAACTCGCATATCAGCGGCTGCACAGGGAATCAGAGACCGGCCTCTATTATTGATATTACAGTGAAAGGAACAAAGCCCGATTTTCCCCATGGCGTGGTATCTAGTTCGGCTAAAGATAGGTGGACGTCGTCTGGAATTTGGTAGTCCTTTTGGAACTCGGCTATGGCCCTAGGGGAGTCAACTAGAAATCGATATTTACCCATGTTAACTTAAAAAGTTGTAAATGGAGTTCACATGTAATGACCCCAAAATGCCTATAAGAAATCATCTTTATTTAACTATGAGATGATGTATTTTAATTTAATTATATCTATTGGAATTGAAGCATTATCTGTTGAGTTACGGATTTAAAATTGAAATTACCGACCTTTATGGGTTCAGAAATCAAAATTGAGTACTTGGGTATGTTACTGGGAATTTTTAGAACTATTTGGGAAAAATTAATTGGAAATCTAATTTGTATGACTCGTTAATGCACGTTTGGGTGATTAACTTTATACTGCAAATTGAAGGCCCTAAAGGCTTCAGAAACTGGAGCAGGGGACTTATTTATGATCAGCGTAATTTTTAGAGTCACCTGGGAACTTGTAGACGCGCCCGCGTGGGGCCTCGATGCTACTACAGTTCGGACTCGATTAGTGTCACGGTTCTTAATCTGAACCAAAGAGTCCAAATCTGGCAAATCGTTTTGAGAAATAGATTTTTGAAAAAGTAGTGCCAAACATGGACTGCTTTGCCAGATACAGAGTCGCCACCTAAATATTTTAAAATGGGAGAATTTAGGAAACCCTGACTCGGTGCCGAAGGCCACATGTCCGTCATCACCGGAGTTGTCTCGGCTCGGGAGCTTGGGTACGATCGGGGAAGGTCAGCTATGAGCACCCCCTTTCGCCCGGTCCGAAGACCGGCCTCTACTAACCGTGATATCCAATTTTGAAAACATTATGTGTTCTTAAACCAATTATTAGCCTAGAATTACTACGTTATGCGCGCAGCAAACAAGTATAAACCAAATCGCCCAAATTGGAACAAAACATTTCATGTTTGTTTTGAAAATGGTTTGCTACTCGCAAGTAGGCTAAAATGCAGATTTTGCCACCCTCAAGTGGGCTTTTAGAAAAGATGATTTTGCCACTATCTAGTGGGCTTAAAAAAAAAAAAAACTCATAGTCAACGAATTGTTCCAATCCAAATAACCCAACCTTCACCCACAAGCATTCAGGCAGTTATATCACATAAGCATATAGCCTCATGGTAAGCATGCTATTCATGGCAGTCACTCACACGGATGGAAGGATGCTAAAGCATAAAACTTACCGAGTACTCCAAGCCAAAACAGAAGCTTATTAGAAATCCATGCATGATCCTAATTATACAGAAATACCTAATGCAACACATGCAAAAGTGCAACTATAGCAGGCTCGGCTATTCTAAACATGGCATATGAAATGCTACAGCTAACATATATTCAACTTGGAATTGAAAATACAATGCAGTTAGTATGATGCGCCGAGCCCGGTTATGGATGCACGCATGCATAGCATAAGGTATGCTAAAATAAACGTGCCCTAATCTACCATCATAAGCAGGTAAATAAAAGGGAGAAAGAAATGGGGATTGGAAGACATACACACACTCACCCACACTTATTACATGTTTCCCCTCATTCAGAGGGTTCGAATTAATATTACAGTCCCAAAATAATGAATAAATAAAATTATTACAAAATTTCCTAATTAATTAAAAAAAAAGGAACAAAAGAATGAAGAGGGTGGCCACAGCCTCTGCCTCGGGGCGCGCAGATGATGCATGCTCGAATCCGTCCTGCCCGGAAAACCCGTACTATACTCTTGTCGCCTCTGTTTGTACTGCCTTGTCTTTCTGAAAATTTCCAAAGTGCTGGAACAAGCTCTCTGCATCCTGCAGAGCACCACCGGCCAGACAGAATTGCCACCGGCACTCCGAAATTCCCGTCGGCACTTTATCAGGTTCATCGGCACTCCAGATAGTGCCGGTCGGCACTAAATTCTTCCAGTCGGCAGAAACTTCCTGCAATAGACAATTTGACAGCAAACAGAGGACAGGCAGTGCATAGTATGGAGTTTTTGGACACATGTAAGCATGGTCCTACTTCTTATCATATTTTAGACTCAAAGAAGCATGACTTTCGATCCCTGAATCATCAATGGTACATGATGAGTCAAAGGATCGAATTTGCCATTTGATATGAAAATACATGCAACAAACAACATGAAAAACCGAGGCCTTATCAAGTTAGAGTCAAAGGTCCCGATGACCGCATGCAACAAATAACGTGAAAACCGGGACCTTATCAAATTGGAGTCAAAGGTCCCGATGATCGGGGATCAAGGCACATTACGTCACTTGAAGTATGAATGGTCCTTGATTCCCGAACTTAGTTTGACACCCCAAACCAAGTAAATGCAATGCATGCAATGCTCACAAGCCTCAAATGTGTCATACCACCAAGATGTAAAACACAACAAGCAATATGCAACTATGATGACAAAATGTATGATACCAAGCACACAAGATACAAACATGATGCAAACATGAAGCAAATTGACCATGGAATTGATGTGCTACAAAGCTTAATGGAACAAACATGCAACAAACATGGAGCAAGCATGCAAGAGGGCTTACATAGCTTTTTTAAAGTTAAATGCTCATTTTCTAACAAAAAAGTTAAAAAATCCGGACCAAAAGATTTTGAGATTCTAGCACATTTGCTATGCCTAGTGTAACAAGCCCGCGGGGGGACCTCGCTACAGCTCGGACTCGACTTTTCGTAGTCACGGTTCTAAGTCTGAACCAAAGAGTCCAAATCCGGCAAATCGTTTTGA
>NW_021024933.1:1084771-1191666 GCF_004153795.1 Camellia sinensis | reverse complement strand
CTTGCCTCAGGATCCCGAACTCGACTGTTTAGTTGTCTAGTTTTGCACCGAACACTTTTGTTTTGCCTTAGAAGGGCACGGGAATACCTTGTGAGACACCCCCATACACCACCGGCAGTGGGGCTGGAGGCCACCGCTGGTCTTTTTCTTCCATCGGCAATTTTGTTTGCGGGGTCGGCACACTTTATGACCGAGTCGGCCGTAAATTTTTGCCCGGTCGGACCTTTTTTTGCAAAATAGCTTTTTGGGCGCCGACCATGTTCCTCCACTTTTATGGAGATATTTTGTGCTAGCTGTGATAGCTGGCACCAATCTTTCCCCCTCCATACACGTGTAATGGAGGAACTTTCCTTCTAGCAAGCCTTGCTTGAATAAGCCTTTGCAAGAGGGATCTTATAGAGGAGGCTTTCCTCTTGTTCTAGGCTTAGAAAAAACAGAAGCAATCAGCCTTTAGAGATATAGATACATATTATCTCTATCCCTCTCTCCCTCCCTTCTTGTGTGTTGTTTCTGGCCCACAAGGTGTGCTTTTACCTTATTTTGCACCATTACACACACTTTACACCTTAGTCGAGATTGAGGGACCTTGGGGGAGTTGTTTCTGAGTTTTGGACTGGTTCTTGATCAAAGAAGGAGGTTAGGCATTTGTTCTCAAGGGTTCTTCAAGGGTGAGCATCTTCCCCTTTTATTCCCAAACTTGCTTTGGTTTTCTACCTATTTGTTTATTGGTTTTCTGGCTCTTGTGTATACACATAAAAGGCTCATATTTTCCTGCTTCTAACATTTCAATTAAGGCACTTTGTGTTAGATTTGCAAAACTCACCTCTTAGGCCTTGTTTTAGCTATTTGGTGCCTTTTTTGATAAGGTTTTTTGTTGCACTTCAGCCTCTGATCTTTGATTCACTAAAAAATCAGTGCTTTTTAGTGGTCAAAAAGCTGGGTTTGAAGTCTTGCATAGGGGAGGGACCCCCTCTCCTTTAATGGTTTTGTTTCCTTGCTTTTTGGCTCAAAAGGGTGACATGCATCTTGCCTTGGTTTTTGCTCATTTCAGAAACCTTTTTGGTATTTTTAGGTCATGTGGGATCTCTGTTTTTGGCCGGAATTTGCCCTCTTGTATGCTTGTGATATTTGCTTTGTCTTGCTCCATCTTGCTTAACCAATAATCCCATGATCTAGGCCATGATTTTTGTGTGTGTTGGCTTGTTCCAATGAGCATTCTAGCATTGTTTTTCATGCTTAACTGCTGTTGGTTATCACTTGGGTCATGTTTGGCATGTTTGTTAGAGTTTGCCTTTGCGTTTCTGGCTTGCGAGCTTTTGAGCATTCTTGACCTCTAGCATGCCATGGTTGTTGTTTACCTCTTGATTGGCATCATCTAGGGTCATATTTTAGTCAAGAATCATGCTTGTATGTGTGCATGCATAGCCTCTTTCATGCCTTGAAGATGTTGTCTTCCTAATGCCTAAGAATGAGCCTTGGTGTATTTGTTTCACTGGGAGCTTATTTAGTTGTCATATTAAGTTTTGGGGTGCATATCTTACTGCATAAATCCTGTTTTTATTTGTTTTAATCATGCATGCAATGGCCATGTTGGTGGGGGTAAAGTTGGGTCTGCGCTTTAGTGCCCTTAGTTTGGACCATAAGTTTGCTTGTTAACATGATTGATTGTCACTTTTAAGAACTTTTGGCACTGTTTTGAGAGGGTAATGGACCTGGCCCTTGCCACTTCAAGCCTTCTGGCATGCTTGCCAATGTTTCGTTGCATATTTGTTCCATTTTAAAGCTTTGTAGCGCAAGGCGCGCGGCCGAGACCTCCGAGAACTCAAGACTAACACGAACATGTATGATCACCGAGTGTTCAAATGATGACGTCCAAGTCTTGAGGACGGTCAAAAATGGGGTGTCTACAGAACTTTAATTGAAATTTGATTTTGCGTGATTCGTAAGGCCACGTTTGGCTCTCCCTATTGTGTTAAGTCATGTGTGTGTGTTTATTTAGATGCATAGAAATGTTTTTGAGTGATTAGTCTCATCTTTTGAGAGCCAAAATATCTAAAAGAGAGAGAAGAGAACCGTGAGGGAGAAAAGAGAAAAGAGACCAAGATTCTTGAAGAAAAGGTTAACAATCATGGGGGTTTGAAGGGAATTGAAGAAAGAGAAGGGATATCAACCATGGAGGCTTGAGGAAATGGAGGAGAATTAAAAGGAAGACAAAGATTGAACTAAGGTATGATCACCTATCTTGAATCCTTATGTTTAAAGCATCAATTACATGAAATCAAGGATTGATATAGAAGATGTGAGCTTTGAACCCTAACTATGGCTACATTATGTTCTTGTGTTCTTGTGCTTGGAAATTGAGTAATAGTTTGAGGTTATGATGTTTGATGGAGATTAATAATATGAAATTTGTTATGTATTAAAGGGTTTTGGGCTTTGATTTACATGGAATTGAGGTTTGATTTTGAAAATGAGAAGTCCCAATTTTTTAGTCATTTTCGGGCTGCAAACTGTCCAGGGCCGCACGCGCGACACTGTTTCCCTGCACGTGCGGAGACAGCTCTGTCCAGCCAACTTTGAACAAGTATATCTTTTGCATCCGGACTCCGTTTTGAGTGATTCTTGAGCCTAAAATCAAGTCCCGGAAGTCTAGTTTCCAATGACAGTGGTCTCACTCCCAAATTTTAAATACAGAAATAGTTATGCCCAAATTAGTGACGATTGTTCACTTTCTGTCAACCAGTTTTGTACCATTTCTTCACCTAAACCATTTCCCATCTATTTCTCCTGTTTTCTGAGACATGGATTATAACTTATTAAAGAATAATGAGCTTGGTACCACCATGGCTAAGTGATTGAATGATCAAAGAGAATAAGTAAAGGATCGAGTATAATCTCATATTATGTGTTGTGCAATGTACTTGTAGGTCGAGACGAGGACATCGTCCCATTACTACCGGGAGCCGATCATTGTGAGTAATAGTAGTGTAACAGTACGTTTCACTTACTTCCTATGATTATGATTTATGTATTGTTATTTGTGAATGGTCTATTCCATTGATGTTGTGCTTTGCTTCAATTAATCGATATGCTTGAGTAATGGCATTGATATGGACCTAAGGTCGTTCTATCCCTAGTAATAAACCGTGGGAAAATCTTTGTGCACTAGTGAGTAATAGTACTGTAGTAGTACGTTTTGCTTACCGTTAATATTAACATTAACGTTCTGTTACCTGCAAGTTAGCTTTATTGATTCATGATGAACAAATGGAACATGTGTGCATCATAGAGCAATGACATCTTCGCGTATTTGGAGTCATTCTATTTTTCCATTGATGGGCCCGAGGCCGTTATGATATGAATTGTTCTGTCCCTGTTAACCGTACTATAGTGATACATGTGCCTACTGTTAATAGTTATTATTAACATTCTGTTATATGCAAGACAACTATGTCGACCTGTAATAAACCATGGGGAAATCTTTGTGGCAATTGTGTAACGGTATTCTCATGAATCTGGGATTAATCTGTTCTGTTTACCCGCTCCGGCTATGCTATGCCATAATATGAATTGTTCGGTCTTTAAGATCTAATGATTTCTGGTATGGAACAAAGTGTTGTACGGAACTAAGTGCTGCAATGTGAGTCACCTCTAGAATCTGTGCGAGACACTTCATGGGTGATCAGGTCCCTTTATGGGTCATCAGGTCCCTTCTTGGGTCATTAGGTCCCTTCATGGGTCATCGGATTTGTTAACGCTATGGATGTACCATGTATGATTATATGCAAAAATCTGAGCATGAAAATGGTTATGAATATGTATATGAATCTGTTATATCTGGACTGGTGGCCAGTCTGTTATATCTGGGCCGGGGGCCAATCTGTGAAATCTATGAGGCCTACGGGCAATCTGTGGAATCTGTTAGGCCTATGGCCAATCTGTAGAATCTGTGAGCCTATGGCTAATCTGTAACTTCGTTAGGCCTAAGGCTGTTCTGAAAATGTTTACAAGACAAGAGTAATTATATGACCTCTACACTTATATACGTTTTAAATATTACAATTCAAGTTTAATCATTAAATTGTTTTAGTGCTACTATTCATTGAGCTTTGCTCATTCTATTTTATGTATATTTCTGTAGGTGCCATCGAGGATTGACACTAGAGTTATACTGAGGTTCGCCTGTCTGCCAAGTCACCTGGGGTATGTCTCCACATGGAGGCCTTAATTTGTGTTGGGAGTTATAAATTATTAAGTTTTATGTAAGTGTGTGTGAGATCTATATAAATTCTGTGATTGTATATGTATATTTGGAAGTGTATTTAAATACTTAAACCCAATTAAACCATCATGTATACACAAGCTCAATGGATATTGTCTTTTATTGATATTGCTTCCGCTTAAGGCCCCGTATGTGATTAAATATTATTCTAAAATTTTGTTTTGAGGCCTATGTACAGGCCGATCATGGACCAAACTTTTAGGGGCGGGTTTGGGTCGTGACATCACAAGTTGCCCAACTCGACGCGGCTGAGGCTTTGATCGGTTCGGTTGTGCAAAGACCACCTAGGGGCAGGGTGCAAAGGTGTGTCTGGCCAACCTAGTCAAGTCTGAAAAGGGGAAATAAGAAATGTTATGCCCAGACAACTGGACCGGGCTAAGCAATTAGTCAATTTACAGAATAGTAAAAGCCTAGCTCGGCTACATATGGGTAACGGGTGGCTCTCAGTTGGGTCGTAGGGAAGGGCCAACTCAAGGCCCCTAGCTCGGCTGGAGATAAGTGTGTAAGATTATAACCGATCTCTTAGTTCGGCCGTGTTCAAACCTAAGAGTCGCCTAAAACAAATACCTAGTTCGGTTACAGCACGACCTTGGATTAAACATTATGTTTTTTGAATCCAGTTGGTGTGCCTTTGAGCTCAAGCATAAGGTTTTGGGTTTATGGAATTTGCCCAATAATATAGTGTATATAAACACATGTATATGGAGATTAAATACCAAAAATGAAGTAATAGATAAAAAGGAACATCAGAAAGAGGCATTAACAACTTACGAGTGGGAAGGCATGAAAAAATAACCGAGCAGCAAGAAGGCCAACGAGGATGGAGGCGTGGGTATGGAGCTTCGAATGTAGAGATTCGCTGAAGAACGAAGATGAACAGTGCAAGTGAGATTCAGAAAATAGGTTTCTGAATAAGTATAGAAACGGCTGGACTTTACAAACGTTTTTTGATTAACGTGAGACGGCTATCGCAGTTTAAAGGGTCAATAGACATCTGTCACGTGTCACAGATAAGACATGGTGTCAGGTACGTGAAGCGACGGGTCGTGGCAGGTACAGAGCTGAAGACCGAGCTTATCTATTTCGGCGGGGTTGAATATTATTATTCCGAAGGAGTTACTTATTTTTAAATCGGTTCACTTGGATGTTTTAGCTCGGCTGGAGAAGAATAATCCCAAATCATGCGTTGCAGATGGAATTAAGGGATAATTGAGAGGGTAATTTATGTTTTAACATGGGCCGAGTTGAGACCCGATGGGAAATAGACCGAGCTATAGGCTGTGGTGATAGTTTGATTAGCCCGGTCCTTTATCCCGTCAGTTTGGTCAAAGCTGTTTGCCAGTAGACTGGTTTCAATGTTCTGAACCAAGGTACAGAGAGAAGAGAGCCGAGCTGTAAGAGGCAAGGTAGAACCGAGCTAGGTAAGCTCGGTGAAATCTACCGTAAAGCACGGTGGTGTTAGCTCGGTTGGTTTTTGTCATGCTACCATGATAAAACTATCTCACTTGGTTAAGCAGTGAGGAGGGTGTAGAAAGATGAGCATTACCTTTCTGATTCCTATGAGGACTCTGCTAAAGAGAGTTAAAGTCCTACTAGGATTGTGCCATATGGATTCTATAAAAGCTCATTATAGACCTGTGTACATGTATCACAATTTTTACTCTAAGAATACACTGGGCTTTTATGTCTATTGTCTATTTGCTGACTTAGGCATTGAAGAGGTTTCCGGCACACACCCGTCGGCTAGCTCACGTTTGTGTTTTTAAGAAGTAAAGCGACGACGTTTGGAGGAGCGCAAACTTGATCAACAAGATTATATGATAAAGATTATTTCGTGCTCATACAAGTATGAAGTTTTGGACATAAGAAATTTAAATTTGAAATTATGAATTGAGCATCCATATTGTAATGGTTAAACAAATTAAATATCAATAATAATTTATTTTAATTAATATTTCCAACAAGTATGATGTTGGATGGTAACATCAACAAAGTGTACTCATTTAACTTCAAAACTCTAGAATTGGTCGTGGTGTATGTAAGTTAATTTGAATATCTATTGTCAAAAAACAAAAAAAAAAAAACCCTAATAATTTTCAAATAATAATTTGGACAAATTACAAACACCTCCTCGAGGTTTGGTGAAAATACACATTCTCTCCTGAGGTTTGAGAAATTACATCCCGCTCCCTGAGATTTATATTTTCATAACAAATTGTCCCATGAGATTTTTATTTTCATACAGATTCCTCCTTAATTTTTCCTAATTTGTTATGAAAATTTGACCCTCAGGAACAATTTATAATTTCTCAAACCTCAAGGGAGAATATGTATTTTTACTAAATCTTGAGAGGGTGTTTGTAATTTGCCCTAATAATTTTATAGCTGATTTATTTCAATACAACATTAATATTATAATGGTTAAAAAAATTAAATAACATTAATAATTTAGTTTAATTAAAATTTCCAACAAATATGATGTTGGAAGGTACACCAGCACTTGTCAAACCAGAAGTATGGAAGTAGTTTGGGAAACTTCGCCTTCTTTGATTTTGGGAATTGAGTCCCCTTTTTAGAAAATTCATTTCTTTTTTTATTTTTTGTTTTTAGGAAAAAATTTAAAATTTAAAATTTAAAATTTAAAATCTAAAATTTTAAGATTTTATTTTTTATTTTTTAAATGCACCTAACATAATTACAATTAAAAAGTATAATATTTAGGAATTTTTTTAAAAAAAAAAATCATTAAATACAAAAGATATAAAAATTCAATACATTTCGTAGTCTTGTATATTTATTAAAATTTTAAAATATTTTTTCACAAATTACTTTTTAGGTGCATCTAAGTTATATGCACCTAGAAAGTAAAAAAAATATTAAAAATATTAAAAAAATTCACTAAAAAAAACACACACACATAAAGCAAAAGCTCAATTTTTAAAAAATCAATCAGAGCCAAATAAGGTGGATATTTTGTTGTAAAATTTATTTGTGACATGATTTAATCTACATGATTGATACTAATTTTGAAAAATTATTCAATAGTTTTAAAATATCACATGATATTATTTTTTTGTAATGTTTCCAACCAATAATATGGGTTTTTTTTTATTTTTTATTTTTTTATTTATGGATGAAACAATACAACTCATCTTCATTAGATAATTAAGAGACAAGAATGACTCACAAATGTCACATTTTTATTAAAAAAAAAAATTAAAACTAAATAAATAATATACACACAAATATTAGTCTGAAATTATGATAAAACGTAATTGCTAATCACTTTTTTTTTGTTTTTGTTTTTTTTTTATTACTGGCATCATTGTCTACTTAAATATAAATATTTGTGAGAAAAATTAAAAACAAAAGACAATTCAGACTATGTTAAGTAAACGTAATTAACCATCATCCTCTCATAAAAATGTGATTTAACGTAGTTTAAAAATAAAATTTGTCAGTTTACTGTTTGATTAATTTTGAATTTTAAAAAAAAGATAAAATATTTAATTTTGAAAAAAAAAACATAAAATGATTATCAATGGCTTTTCTTTACCAAAGAGCAAACATTTATAGAAGCATATTAGTGAGGCTTGTTTTTGGTAACCTATTAAAATAATTAAATAGTTAAAATTTTATTATGAAAAAGTTAATTTTTTTTTTTAATTCTTTACATATATATATATATATATATTTTAAATCAAAAAACTTAACTAAAATTATAAATTGCCAAAACAGCTCTCTAAGGAATTGCGGAACCAATACCAATAGTAGAAGGCATATAATCGCAGCAAAGTTACATCAAATCACCAAGGATCCTCTAGAGTGAAATTTTTCTAAACTTTTTTAGAGTACTATATTGTGTGGTTGAGATTTACTGGCAAGTCACATCAAAAAAATTGATATAACTTGTCAGTAAATCTCAACCACACAATGTGGTACTCTAAGGAAACTTTAAGAAAAAATCATTCTAGAGGATCCTTGCTCACATCAAATTACAGTTTAACACCCAGATCCACAAGATCAAAACTAAAAAAATAAAAATAAAAATAAAATAAGAAAGCTCACTTCACATTTTAGCACTGATGTATCGACTAGTATTATGTCATTATTACTGACATCACTTATTGTATAAACTATAAATACTCAAAATTTTTAAAATTATATCATATTATCTGTTAATGTACTAATTAATACATTAATTGATATATACAACATTATTCTTTAGTTTTTGTTAACCTTGTAAGCAGAATAGTACTTCTTAAAAGCTTTGGGAAGATAGACAGGCAACAAAAACCCAAACAGATTGAAGCTCCACAAACCCATATTAACAATGGCAAGACCTCTTCCAATATACAACCTCCACCTCCTACTCCCACTGTACCCTTGTTCATCATTATCCACCTTTGAAATCTCAGCTCTCAGCCACTCGACAATACTAAAAATCCTCCTCGAATTGTAAAAAACCGGCACGAAAACCCGAACCGGCAAAGAAAACCGGCCCGAGAAAGCCACTCCTTCCATGAACACTTGACTGGCTAACAGGAAAACATGTGGAGCTGCTGCTTTGATACCCTCTTTATCACCTTCGAAGATGCCTTGAAAGATGTATGCTATGGGAATGAAGAGTCCGATGATGGCTGCCATGGATACGTAGATCCCAAGAACCTTGTTGTTTTGGCCGAAGACTGGGGGTTCCTCCAGGGAAGAAGAGAGAATTGGGAATGAGAATTTTGATAAGAAGTACATGTAGATGAAAGAGAAGACGACGAAGCCAAAGTCCTCGAGGCTCACCATGCCGGTGGCGGAGAGAAAGACGGCGATGGTGAGCATGTTCAGCTGGCGGAAGCTGAAGAACCTGCGGACGCTGCTTCTGGTGCGTGGCTGAGGGATTTGCTGGATTTTGGATTTGGTGGTTTTTTGGAGTTGTTCTTCTTGTTCACTG
The DNA here is from genome assembly GCF_004153795.1 of Camellia sinensis. Taxonomy (NCBI): domain Eukaryota; kingdom Viridiplantae; phylum Streptophyta; class Magnoliopsida; order Ericales; family Theaceae; genus Camellia; species Camellia sinensis. The sequence continues at coordinate 1,182,439 of NW_021024933.1, read as the reverse complement.
CTTGGACCAACCCCCCCACCACCAGACATTTTTATGAATATGAATATGTGTTGTGTTGTGTTGTGCTGATTTGAGGATTAATCTTGTGTTGCTTGTGTTTGGGAAGAGAGAATTGGGGTGGGAAGGAACTTTCTTGGAATACTATAATTTGAAACTTTGTGATTTGTTTTTTCAGTTTTTAGTCTTATTTGAAAGATTAGTTTGAGAGAGTGAGAGAAGCTATAGAGTGAGAGAGAGACTCTGAAATGTTTGTATTATGTTGTGTGATTTACAAAGGGATGAAGGCTCTCTTTATAGAGAGAGAAAGGACACTATACAATTAATAATATAATGAAGTCTGCTATGCTAAAGCTATTCTAACACCGAAAGCAAACACTATATTTATACAATATTCTAACAGCCGAAAGCAAACACTATATTTATACAATATTCTAACAGCCGAAAGCAAACACTATATTTATACAATATTCTAACAGCCGAAAGCAAACACTATATTTATACAATATTCTAACAGCCGAAAGCAAACACTATATTTATACAATATTCTAACAGCCGAAAGCAAACACTATATTTATACAATATTCTAACAGCCCCCCGCAAACTCAAGGAGGGAAAGCATCAACCAAGTTGAGTTTGGAAACAAGATCATTGAAGCGGCCAGGAGGATGAGCCTTAGTGAAGATATCAGCGGGTTGATCGACATTATTTAAGGTGGTATTTGATAATTTAATTCAGTATTTAAATTTAAATATATAAAATTAAAATTAATGAAGTATGTTTGATAATTATAAATAGTATCACTTAAAAATTTAAGTAGTTATGAAAATGTAGGTTAAAAAATACAAAAATTATAAATGATAAAAACTTATTTAATGTCATTGAATTTATATATATTTATACATTAGCATCAGCATATATTCTTAAAATCTTACAACCTCCACCATTATCACGATCGATGTCGTTATCACCACCACACCGTTGTCACCTCTACCACCACCCACCAACACTGCCACCACCACCACCTTCTTTACCACTATCATTGTCTCTATAAATACCATCATTATTTCACTACTATAACTACAATTACCATTTTCATTACTACCATCAATACAACAACTACTATAGCACTTTACATCTACAACCATTGCAACCATTGTCATAACCACCACCATCATTCCACTTCCACAATAACCGACATCATTTCATTACTTTCATTACACCACTGCCGCTACCCAATTTTCATCATCACTACATTACCCATCTATCATTACCACATTCACTGTCTTTTTATCTACCACAACTATTGTTATTAGCGCTATAGGCACCATTATTGCTTCTAATCACCACTACCACTACCCCCCCCCCCAACTTTTTTTTTTTTTCTTATAGACCACCAATTCATTATCACAATACAAAATTAGAAAATATAATTTTAAAATAATAAATTTTAAATTTAATATCATATATATCAAACAATTTATTTTACTTTAGCACTTATGTTTTTATTAAACAACCTTTTAGTTAATATTCAAATTTTAGTACTTAGGCCTCGTTTGACAACACCACTTTTTAGTCTAAAAGTCAAAAAATAACTAAAAAAAATCAAAAAGCCAACAGCCTAGACCAAAAAATTAAAGATTTTATTTTCTCTCTACTTTTTGTACATCTTTTCGTAAAAAAATAAAAGGTTATCACAAACATAATAGTTTTTTTTTACATCATATTTTAGTCAAAAAGTCAAAAAATTCCTTAAAAAGCCTGTTCCCAAACGAGTCCTTAATTTTTATTTTTTAGTTTTCAATTTTATCAAATAGGACCTCAAGTTGTTGGTATGTCTCTCAAATGACAAGTCTCTCAAATTTAGAATTATTATTTTTTTTTTTGATAAGTCTGAAATGACAAATTCTAATAAGAAAATATTTGTAATTTTTTGAACTATAATTCATATTTTAAATAAACTTTAGATAATGTTTTATCAAAGAATTTAAAATAATACATGAGACAATCTACTGATAAACAATTTGTTTACCATATAGTAAGGACCAAAGCTTTATAAAAAAAAAGCTTAAAAACAAACAATATTACATTAGGCCCAATAAGGTAAATTTGTAATATTCTCAATATAAAAAGGATAAAAGTATAGTTTAACATAAAGTTAGCCTGGCTGAGGAATACAATCATTTGTTCAGGATAATTTTGCCCAAATGGGTAAATTATTGATAGATCCTAATAGTTAGATTTAATTCCCATCAAATCCTATTGAAAATAAGTCTTGGTAAAATTGTCGTTAAAAATAATTTTTTTATAATAATTTTTTATATATGTCGCTAAAAATTAACAATTAGTAACTTTTTTTTTGTCATGATTTTTATAAATTATCGCTAAAACTTACCATTAGTGATATTTTTTTATGACTAATTTTTTTCATAGGACTTATTAGATAATAAGTTCACGTATTAAGACCTATACATAAGTGTTCCTAATAAAAATGTGTTCAATGGAAGAGATTCTCATATAGATAGACTAGTTGGACCCCACGCGTGGAGTGCGTAGAGGTCGTGCTATTGGGGACGAAATATATATTATTTATAGAAAAATTAGATTAATTTTATCAAGTTGTCTTTGGATAGTACAAAATAAGATGTATAGAATCCTCATCTTAAAATTCATAGTATTTTATTTATTTATTTATTTATTATTTTATTTTTGTGTGTAACAATCGAAAATAATGGAACTAATATATTGTAGTAAATATGTACAATGAGAAGTTGTATTCAAAAGGTAACAAGAAGAAGAAGTACTCTATATTAGAGTAATTATGTACAATATGTATAGATACATCCTTGTCTTTCTGGATGTACAATATTTTTTATTTTACGTGGTAAAGTTTTGTCATCGTATTTGAAGTTGCCATATTTTCCTTTAATGTGGTTGCATAATGTGTCTGCTACAAAGTTGCCTTCTCTACGAATGAAGGTGATTTCACAATCTTCAAAATTCTGTCTCCTTTTTTGGATGTTGCTTATGAGTTTCCATATGGTGATGCAATAATCTCTTTGTGAATTGTGAATAATTGTTTCGATTAAGAATTTTGCATCACCTTTACTACAACAAATTAGGTCTTGAACGACGATTTTTTTTTTTTTTTTTGTCTTCAAAGAGCTAATTTTGTCACTATATATATTTGTGAAGAAATATTTTCCTCACCAGTGCTTTCATTGAATGTTTGTCACTAAAAATGATTGTGACGAAAAATAATTTTGTCACCAATAAAATTACTTTAGTGACGAAATTTTTTGACACCAATAAGACAACATTTTATCACAAAAAATCTTCATTTTCGTCACTAAATAATTATTCAGTACCGTATATATAACGAATAAATTTGTCACATATGCTGATCATTGTTGAGGAAATAATTTGTAATAGTAAAATGTAAAGTTGACGAAATTTTTCGTCTTCAAAAATTAGACATTGGTGACGAAATATATTTCGTGGTAAAAAGATGTATACGTAACGAAATTTTTAGTCACCAAACAAAAAAATCAATAAAACTTTTCATATATGAACGGCGACAAATTTCGTCACAAAACTTATTGTTCTATATTTTACAATTCAATTTAAATTATTATTTCACAAATATCCATGCTCATATCTCAATGTTTACCCTTGTTGTACAGTGATCCGGACATGTGTCCGTGGATGTTGGTTGTTGTTTATTATCGTGTTTGCATCCTTTGTACTTTGTATATTGAGTTATGGGAATATGTAAACGCATGTCTTATCTGATGGGTTTATTGTTGTTATTTTGAGGGCGTTACATCCATGCTCATATCTCAATAGCCTTCAAATATACTAACAAATCCATTAGCTATTATACATCACTCCACAAAACAAGTCAGTAACCAATTTATATTATAAATCTAAATATATCTATCAAACAAATTTAATAATAATTCATTAAGTATAACAAAAACACCATCACAGCAAATCTCAAAATGAACTAAGTACAAGTAAAACTAAGTATCGGTCCACAAAAAATATTAACACTTGATCTTGATTTGTAAGTATGCTTCCAAATGTCATCGAAAACCAATCTGCAAAGAAAATAAAAAAGGAAAACATTAATATATTATCAATTACATCTAAATTAATATATAAATAATTTTATTTTATAAACCAATTTAGCAAAAATGATTTTTTTTAATATTAGACTTTCATCTATCCTAAATCACAAAAAACAACTGATCTAACTGAGGGCAAGTGAATCATGTGAAATGAACACATATGAACTTGCCAATGTTGAAAACAATCAAGCAACACGATGACTTTTATTGTCATATAGAATGATTCAATGAAACTTGGAAATTGGAATCAAAGGTGGTCCTCTATTATGCAAGCATCATACCCAGTTGGTGAGCAACTAACCAAAAACATAATAAAACAACTATACAAATAAACATAGGAAGGAACCAAACCAATGTACACCCCCCTAAGCTGCCATCCCTTGAACTAGCATGCATTCTATTCATCAGCAACGACTAAACACACTCTATATCAGCAATAAAACCAATATACACTCCATTTATTGGCAGTAACAAATATACACCTCAGTAGTAGCAAAATAATATGTCTTAGTTAGTTTTGAAAATTTAATAACAAATGCTCTATAAACTCAAATCCATTCAAGTTCCTAACTAAATTGACATACTTAAAAGCTTAATTTCCTAAGACTAAGTTTGAATCATGATATTCAATTTTCTACAGCATGATAAACAAAGAATTACTAAGTCTTTCACTTTAATATTGCATTTTAGGACAACACATCCCAAATGAAACCATATTTTTTTAAAACCAATCTTAAAAATGAAATTACTTGTTCACAAAATAATTATTTCTCATAACTCCTTAAATAACCACAAAGAAAAAAAAATAAAAATAAAATAATCTACCTATAGACACCCCATTTTTGACCGCTCTTAAGACTTGGGCACTACTGATTGGATCATTCGATGGTGCAGGCGATGCTATGCAAAGGTTCAATTTCTTCAGCAAGAGGAGAGTCAAATCCCAACCTTACACCCCGTTTTTAGACCAAAATGATTTTGACTAAAATGATTTTTAGACCTTGAAACCCTCTCTTTCAAAATATTTTTGAAAAGAAGTTTCTACGATGTTCCGAGGCTCGCATTTCGTTAAATGTTGCACTTTTCGGTAAACCAAGCAAGGACAAAGTGGAAATGAATAAAAGAAAGATGAAATCTTTGAAAAATCTTTCAAAACACCTTGTTTAGGGGTTTGGGGTTGAAGAAGAGAGGAGAGAAGAGAAGAAAACTAGTTTGGGAGAAGTTCGGCATGAATCTGGGAATAATCAAAACTGAGCGGTTTCACCAAAATAGGCATAACTTTTTTCACAGTTCGAATTTTGATGTAAGGCTTCCACCATTGGAAAGATTACTTCCAAGGCTTCAATTTGGACACAAGAATAACCTGAAAAGGAGTCCAGATAAAGGAGATATGCCCATTTGAAATTTAACCTGCAGAGCAGATTTTTGCTGTCGGCCAGAAAAGTAGTCGGCCTGCCAATTGAGGTAGACGGCCGGCCAGTTGAAGTAGCCTATTGGCCACTTTTGTCAGAAACTCATTTTTTTTGCAGATCTTTCTTCTCCAGCTGTTATACACTGCTCCAGATATTTCCATACTCAGATATTTCGACCAAAGCTCCATTTTTGCTATATATGGAGCCATATCACTCATTTTGGAGGGGGGAACAAGTTAGCAATTGTGGGAGCCTCTCTCTCTAAAAATCCTCTCTCTCTAGAAAATTTGTGAGCAAATTCTCCCCTCTCTCCAGAATTCTCGCTCTCTCCTCTTGTTTTAGGCTTGAAAGTGAGAATTCCCTACATATTTGCATACACTTCGTTAACCAAAGTTGATCATCTTTGGGCTGAGGTAGCTTGGGACTTTGTTTGAGCTCCAAAAGGTGGTTTTGGCTCAGATTTTGGTTGGTTTTACTGCTGTGCTTCAAGGGTAAACACTTCTCCCTTTCAAGCTTGTTTTTGCACACTTGCTTTATTCCCATTTTTCCATTGTTTTGTACTATATTGGGCCTAGTTTTGAACCATAAAAAACTCTGATTATGAGGTTCTAAAATGGTAGTTTAAGCCCCTTTTGTGTTAGGGGGTTGTCTCTCCCATTGCTCTTTGGCTTGAAAAGCCTTTTGAGCCACCTTTCAAAGCTTTTGAAACCATCTCTTTTTGGCCCTTTAACCACTGAATTCCAGAGAAATTTTAGTGGTGGAAAGGTGGTTTTGAGGTCCCAAATAGGAGGGGTGGTCCCCCATCCTCTTGTCTTGTTTGCATGTGTTGTTGGCCTACCAAATGAGCATGTGTTTCTATCCTCTTGAGGCTTAGTTTAAGCATGTTTTTGTGACTTTTTAGACCTTCTATAACTCTATTTTTAGCTGGTTTGGTTACCTCTTGCATGCTTCATACACTTGTAGTGTAATCCTACTTGCTAGCCTAACATGCTTCATGTCTTAGCCTATAATTCTAGCATGTATTGGCTCCACTCCAACATGTTTTTGGCCATTATTTGACATGCTTTAACTCTAACAGGATTATTTTGAGTGGCTTTGGCCTCTTAGGGCTTGCTTTGTATAGCTATGGCATAGTTGGCTTTGTTAGTCTTGTGTTTTGAGATCCCTAGCATGCCTTATTTGTGATGTTTGTGTGATTTAGCATCATTTGATATGTAATTTCAAAGCTTATATATTTGCCATACTTCCACTCAAATCACTATTTCAATGCTTTTGAGAAGTTGAGCATTATGCCTTGTTTGTGAGCCAACACTTGAGCATATTTTTCTCGCCATCTATGCTACAAGTCCAGCATGTTTTTGCTGCTATTTCAACCTGCCTTAGGTCTGTTTTGAATGGTTAAGGTCATTTGAGCATTGCTTAGTATGGTTGTAGTGTAAACAGCCTTGACTAGCTTTGAGTTTTGGGGCCTTTAACATGTTGTGCATGCGATGTTTGCATGTTTTGGCATCATTTTATACATGATTTTAGAGCATATAGTGTAGTCACACTCTCACATATTCCACTCCTTTATGGCTTTGAGAGTTGTGCCTTTATGCCTTGTTTATGGGCCAATACGTGAGTATGCATTTCTTGCTATTTGAGCTTCAATTTCAGCATGTTGTAGCCTCGGATTTAGCCTGATTAAGCTCTGTCCAGAGCTGGTTTGGTTGTTTGTGCTTGATATTGCATGCTTCTAGAGTGATGCACTTCACTAGTCTTGATGCTTATGGCTCCAAGTATGTCTTGCATGCATCATTTTCATGCTTTGATGTCATTTAGCATCCTATTTTAGTGCTGGAATATGTGCCATTGCATTCCATTTTTCATTGTTATATCACTTTCGAAAGTGGTCTTAGGCCCTTTGTTGGTTTGAGCACGAAATTGAGGCATTCATACTTAATGGTTTTAGCCTTCTCTTCAGGGTTTCTAGTAACCAACGGCATGATGCTTCTTTCATGCTCAAAACACTTGTGGCTTGGTCCGTCTTTCCAATTAGAGGACTTCTCACTTTTGGACTTAACCGGTTAAAGGACTTATCGGTAATCTAAAACGAGTAAACAAAATGAATCGAAGTAAAACATGCCAAGATAACATGTTTGTGTTGCATTGTACGTGTTTGGATTGGACGTTAATCTAAACACGAGAAACGAGGGGCGTTTCATACTTAAAGTGATGAAATGTGCCTCATTTCTTGGTCACTGACACCCTTGATCGTGTATGATAGGGTGGAGGCTCATCGAGTCTATTTGTGCATTCATTGACTTGTACAAACTTGGCTTCTCGGCCATCGTGCATCGCGATGCTCGGTTGGTGGCCCGAGAGTCGAGTACCACACTCATTTGAGCTTGAGAAATGATAAGGAGGGTGGTTGTACACACATATCCTACAAAGACCTTGCTTTGCCTCTGTTGTTCCCTGTTTGCAGCAAAATTGGAGAATGTAGGAGCAAGTGGCCGACCGGCCAGAGAAAGTGGCCTACAACCCCTTTAAGTGGCCGACAGTTCTCAGGCTAAGAGGTGGTTAGAAGTTGTTATGGTTCTGGAGCAGAAACAGCCTGGAGATTGGTTCAATGTTCAGGAATCAAGGCGAATGCAAACAGAGGCAACCGGTGGCAAAGTAACGAACTTTCAAGAGGAAGCGGAGCAACCGAGCATGCATGCATCCCTCACTTCCCAAGGCCGTTCATTTAAATTGCTTAGCTAATTAGCTAGTTAGCTTAGTCATTTTTGTAATTAATTAGTTAAGCGTTTAATTAATTAATTCGGTTTGTAACTAATTAGCTTAGATTAGCTAGTTATTCAATTGTGTTGTAATAATTAGTTAACTAGAATATTTAATTATTTTAGTTTGTAATAGTTAGTTTAATTAGCGTAGCTAGTTAGCTCTCTTTTATTTAGACCCTCCGTCGAGAGGCATAATGTTGTAATAAGTGTGCATGTGTGTGCGCATGTCTTCCAACCCCACTTCTTTCTCTCTTTTACCCGCTTTCGGTGGTTAGATTAGGGCATATCTCAATTAGCATACCTTATAATTTGCATGTTTGCATTATTCATTTGTCTTGCATGCACCGGGCTCGGCGCATCATTCAAACTGCATTGTATTTCAATACCTATTTGAATACATGTATCAATTGTTGTATTCATATGTCATTATTAGATAGCCGAGTCAATTTAGTTGTATTTTGAATGTGTTGCATTAGGCATCTAGCATAGTTAGGATCATGCATGATTTCTAATTAGTTTTCTGTTTTAGCTCGGAGTACACTGTAAGTGTTTATGCTTTATCATCCTTGCATGAGTGTGAGTGTTGTCCTGACAGCATGCTTGCCATGAGGCTATTTGCTTAAGTGATTAACTGCTTAAATGCTTATGGATGAAGGCTTCATTACTTGAATTGGAACAATTCATCAAAATATGAGTTTTAAGCCCACTTGGAGTGGCAAATCATCATGTTTTAAGCCCACCAAATCCGTATTTTAAGCCCACTTGAGGGTGGCAAATTCAAACCATTTTTGAAAACAAACGTTGAATTGTTTTGTTCCAATTCAGGCGATCTAGTCTATACTTGTATGATGTGCGCATCACATAGTAAGTTAGATTAATAACCAGAATAAGAACACATGTGTTTTCAAAACAACATATCAGGCTTAGTAGAGGCCGATCCTTTGATCAGGCGAGCGAGGGTGCTCATTTCATGACCTTTCCCCCTCGTACCCAAGTTCCCGAGCCGAGGCAACTTTGGTGATGACGGACACGTGGCCTTTGGCACGAGTTAGGGTTTCCTAAATTTCTCAAAAATAAAATATTTAGGTGGCGACTCTGTAATCTGGCAAAGCAGTCCATGTTTGACACTTCTTGATTAAAATCGATTTTCCAAAACGATTTGCCGGATTTGGACTCTTTGGTGATTTATCAGTCTTACATTGCACTTTGTGAGACTAGATACAGAACTGTGACAGGAGTCCGAACTGTAGTAGCATGAACCAAATCCGTGCCCTCTCCGAAAGGGGGGGCGCGGAGAGAGTTTGGGCGGTCTACAAATCTACCAAAGAACATTATATGATTACATTCTAATAGTATATAAATATTTGTGGTGGAGATCCCAATTAAACTATGTGTTCAATACAAAATACTTCACACAACCAAAGTGAATAAACTTCTAAATGGAAAAGGAAAACTATTAAAAGATTAAAATAAATGATTGCGGTGTTAATGCAAGAGGGATTGGCATATAGGTTCCTTATTGGTAAAATGTAGCATAATTGAGTTTGAAAGTGTAACTTTCTTAAATTGCTGTGCTTTAACCAATATAAAAGTCTACTGTCACTCAACCATCAACAAAAACCAAAGCAATAAATAAGGTAAAACCCATCAACTCACAACAAGATAAAAGAAAACACTTAGAGAATTTAGAGCAACGTTCACTCAACCCTCAACAAAATGCTCCCTAATATAAGTAACTTTAATATCTTACCGACACTAGATTGAGGGGATGCCTCCCTCTGTGCCTCTACATCGACATCAAGAGGCTGTGAGTGTTGGGTTTCTACATCGTCATGTAGTGACATCAAGGAAACCCCATTCAAAGAGCTAATTGCCTCGTGCAAAGGTTGAAGAGATGGTACTAGTAGTAGTAGTGCATAAAGTTTTCACTCATCTTCTGTTATCCTCTCCAATTAAAGTGATGATAAACCAACTATCATTTTTTAATAAACTCAAAAGCCTTCTCTACCTCTTATTGTCTATCTGAACATGATATATGAGAACATGAATGACATGACACTGAAGAAGTTTGCTCTTCAACCGGATCTGATTAACTAATTCATCCACCTCATACTACCAAGTTTTGAAAATATGAGAAACCCTTTTCCTATTTATTTCTACACTCAGATCAGCACTGCTTTAACAACTAGAATGGGTGTAGTTTAAATTAGTGTCAATTCCACCCTTTTCAGTAACTGTTAGCCACATAACACACTCAAATTGTATCAATTGTAAGATATTTTATAAGTAGTTCAATGGAAGAGAAACAAAAACTTAAAAAGGTCCAAATTACCTCTAACTCAACCTCTGCAAGAGCAATTCGTGATGAAGGACTCTAGTGAACTAGTTTTCTGCCTCTATTTACCCTTGAAGGGCCATCTCACCAAACACCTCAATCCAGTAAAGGAAAGGGTGCAGAAGAAACAACAGCTAAGCAACTCAACAAATTATAACGTCAGCATAAAAAAGATAGAAACACCCTTTCATCTATAGCTATATAGTGGTGTCTCTTCAAGTGTGGTATGTATGACAACTATCCTAAAGAGTGATAACAATCAGTAACATTAATAAAATCCCAGAATTAATGGCACCTTAGAGAGTTATAGTTCATCCTACAGATTTATAAGATTACATTGCCACAGGAACTTCACAACTTAAATTTAATGTCGAGAATCCACAGAAAAGAAACTTTTCAAAAAGTCGTACAAGGTACTTGAGCAGCCTCATAAATTGGATCAAGAGTCAGATAAAGATGATCCCAATCTCCCTATACTCTAAATCGCTGTAAAAATTGAACATATATGCTTAATATTCGAGCATCCCCTAAACTAAAAATTGGCAGTGATATGCAAGCAAAGAGGAATATTTTTGGTGAAAAATGAGTATACACTAAAAACAATTATTAACTTTACAAAGACTACAGAGGCCATATGTTAAAGATTACTTTGATGTTTTATTATGGATACCAACAATTCAAGCAACCAACCTTAAATGAAGCCAATTGTGTCTTAATGGTGGTTTTCACAAACTTGGTTGTGCCTTTGCTCTCAATTTCACTGATGTGAGCTCCTTTCTAACATCGTGCTCCAATTACTGCAACACTAAAATAACTCAAAACAACAATCAAATCTTAAATAGAAAGTAGAAGAAAAAAAGAGGGAGGTAGATTCTGCTGAGAGAGCGAGAAAAAGAGAGGTATGGAGAAAACTTAGTTCTTAATTGTGCCAAAAATTCTGATAATTCATTACACTATACCAGTGAGCCCTATATATAGGCTTCTCCCACAAAAGGAAATAAATAAATGAAAGCCTAAATTATTTTTTTTTTTTAAATCTTAAAATAAATTTGAATTTCTAAATAAATACTCTTATGTGAAGCTCTTGTCTTCCTTGATCTCCATCAACCTTTGAGCTTCCAATCCTCGCAAATTAGCAATCCAACCGTCGCAAATCGAATATGGTTCAGGCAACAATTGTGAAGGTGACTTTTTATCTTACTAAACATTGAAAAAAAAAATGTAAATATAGTATTTTTCAAAAAAAAAAGAAGCAAATACATCATGATAGTTAATGAATCTTACTACAAGTGATCACATTTGATTACAGTAAAATGACATAACGCCTCCAACTTTCAAGATAGCCCACCATAGGCAATATGTCAATAAACTTCACTGTTTGCAATTAATTGAAGCATCATTGTCAATAGATCATAATACCAGGAGAGTTTAAATTAGATGGCAATACTATTAAAAAAAAAACATTATATAAAGAAATACTTGTCTTTCAACTCAAGGCCATAACAATCCCAACCAGGCACATACTTTATAGTTTTTCGAAGAAGCTGCTGCTAAAAAAGAGAGTAAATATGAAACAAAAATAGCTATATTAATATTTTTGTGCTTCAGTATGTATAACGTTGACAATGTACAAATAAATTATGCAACCTTTAGACCATAACAATTACTCGAAAAAAGTGTTCAACATGCCAGGAAATGTTATAATGCTCACTCAATATTGGGCACCACCAATATGAATATTGTATGCACTAAGGGTGCAAAATACACACACTTGATGCCTCTTAGCATCCATTAGCTTACCAAAATAATATTGCATTCACTATTTTAACATCTTCCAAGAGAGCCAAGTCACCTCAAAGATGGATCAACTTTACTAAAATTATGAATTGGTATAATGGGTCGAGTCTAAACCAAAATCATTATAGTAGATGTTGTAGGGGATTCTGTATGTGATGAGTAAATTTGGGATAATAGATGGTGGTTAGTATTTTCAATTGGAGGAATAATGATGTTGGGTAGGGTGTAGTGGGTTTGGGAATTGTAATAATAGTGTGGGTTTGAATAAGATGTTGTAGGTATATTTGAATAATAGTCATAATTGGCTAGAGATATATGAGTTGTTGGTTGAGTATGTAAAAGATGTATGTTGGAGTCATAGGTGTAGTAATTTGTAGTTTGTGAGATGTAGTCATGGTTGTCATATTGAGTATTGTCGTAGTTGGGTAGTGAATTATACAATGTATTCATGTTGAAAGGTGTGTAGTTGGTATTATCCATGTTAGGATTTTGTGGAGAATTGTGATGTATGGGATTATGTAAACTGTGGAAGAATAATAAATGTGTTAGTTAAACTATAGGGGAAATAGTAGAAGGTAAATTGCCAAAAGCGAAGGATGTGACTAACCTATTTGTGTGCAGCCAATGCAGATAGTATTAGAAGTTTGACAAACAATGTGAAACTCTGTATTTTTGAGGTCTTAATATTTTAATGAGAGATATTGGTGGTAGTTTGGTGGTAAGATTTTTGGATGAGAACCTAACTTATTTTCTCTATTTGCTTTATCTCTTTTTGCCTCCATTTCATTATTATCATTATTCATCTCTTTTATTTATTTATTTATTTTTAGTTTGCTTGGGCTCCAAGTAAAGGTTCTTTTCTTCCCTCTAAGCAAAGCTTCTTTTCTTGCCCTCCAAGCAATCTTTCTTTGCCTACAAGTCAATTATCTTTCTTTCTCTCAAAGTTTACTTTATTGGCTACTCTTTGTTTTGCCTATAAATTGGAACTCATCCTCTTAACTTCTTTCCATTCTTCTTCTTGGTCCATCCATATCTCTCTCTCATATTGTTCTCTCTTAAATTATAGAAATTTAGAGTTTAGATTAAGAGTATTTAGAGTGAGAGTTAGCATTTTATACAAGAAGAGAATTGTAGATTTTGTTAAACTTTACACTCCTTTTGGATCCACAACCTTTGGAGATTTATGGTGATATAGCATATGATTAAAAGCATTGGTGTTTGAGGGATTTCGCATAAAGTGGTCATGGAATTGTTTTGAGGTACTTCAGATAGTATACAATATGCTTTATCTAAATCTCTTTGCAAAAAGTGTTCATTTTAATTACTTCTCATTTGTACTTCTCTTGATTATCCTGGTCATATGTTAACTTATGTGAAATCATTCTCGTTAATACATTTGATTATTCTATTCATTTGATAAATTCTATGAAGTTGTTCTGTGTAGTTAGTGTTGATTTGTCTGGCTAAATGACGTAGAAATGCTCTCCGTACATGGATCGAGTGGACCTTGCCAATAGCTTGGACCAATGGCCCAGATAAGCAGTTGTGCTTGGGTAAGGTGGGTGAGCCGGTCACTATGTACCGAGTAGGACCGGGTATTTGGTCTTGGATAAATTATCATATGTCGAGTTGACTTGTCTGCGCAATTTGGTAAATTGTTTGGTATCTCAAATCGAATCATTTGTGCCATGTCGTAAATTGTTGAATCCCTATTGATTTATTCTTTATCCGAGCATTGTTATTCCTATCATATGTATACTTGCCGAATTAATTTTAAGGTGTGGAGCAAATCTAGTGGCTATTGGAGTTGAAGCATTTAAACGATTATTAAGTTGGAGATTTTTGGACCCACTACTATATATTGTTTTTGGAGATTTGTATAAATTATAAATTATAGACATTTGTGTAATTATTTTGGGGCCAATTTGTATTTTTGAGGTTATCAATTAGTTAGAATTTTAATTTTGAGGTTAATTTGATTTTTTAATGGCCCGGAAGTTAGGGCGTTACAAACAATGATTGTGTGTTATTCACCCAAAAAAATAATGATTTTGTGATATCTTATTCTATGCAAAATGACAAAAAAGAGATCAACATGGGTAATAGAAATAATTTGTATAATAATGCAATCATTTAATACTTAAAAGGTGAAATTTATTAACAAAACTTTATGCCGCTTTTTTAATGAATGACTAAACCATGCGAAAGTTATGCAGAATATCCAAAGTAGAAATATTTGATTAACATTTCTATCATTTAGAAATCATTGATTAACATTTCTATCATTTCCTGTAGATTATGTATCTTGCCTCATGTTTGGAATGTGAGTAATACTATGAATGTCGTGGGCATTGAGTTGGTAAAATAATGGATGGGAGGTATGGTATTGGTAATTCTGTTGTTTTGTAGCAGATATTTGAATAGCCAAAAGTTCCTAAGGACATGGTTGCCCTAAGTCCTTTTATTTGGTTGCTTGTTTGGTTACTTAGAGAATTTTGGAGAACTATAGATGCAAGATAGGGAGGATGAGTGGGTTTTTCTTTTTTGCGATTTTTTATTTTTGAATTGTTAATGAACCCGCCTCATTCGCCAACTCCATGTGATTTAATATTTCTATCAAGCATAAGTTCTATTACAAGGTATCAAATCTATTCAATGTTTTTTGTTTGTGAATCAAATGAAGAAATAATATAAAAAAAATTGAATTTGCAGGAATAAGTTTTAAATTCTATAGTATTGGTATGTTTCTTTACTTGCCTAACATACAGATAGTTAGGAACATGGAATTGTTTATTTTAGAGCTTATTAGGACTTCAGCTAATTAGTTACCTATTTTTCTTACCTGTTTTGTTGCCAACAAAGTAAAGAGGATTGGAATTTTTAAATCTTAAGTTGTTGTGGTTTTGTGAAAAGAAAGAATGTAAAAAGAGCTCACTAGATTCAGAACTGAATGAAGCCAATGAGAATGAGACCGAGTGCATTCAGTTTAATCCTTTTGAACCTTAATCGGTGAACAACCATAATCAACTATTCTTATTAATTTGAAATTGGAACCTATCAAGATCAGTTAGCATGAATTTCAAACCATTGTTTTAGCATTTTTTTTTAAACACCCTTAATAACTATATCTATATGAATTTTCAAAAATCACACCTAATGAATGATCCCAAATTGGAATCTGGCATTTATTTCCTTACCTTATAATTTATCATGAACAAACCAGTATCTTATTTCCTTTATTTTGCTACACATTCTCTATAATCAATAAGAAAATGTTTTTATTTCCTCTAATTTCAAAATTATAGTACATTTTCTAATTCACTTTTGTTTCCTACATTTTCTGAGCATCCAAACAGACAACAATGAAATTAAATCACTTCATCGCTAAGTTCTTCGACATCTTTTTGATAACGCTCTATCGCTGATCTAAGTCCTAAAACATCCTCTTCCAATTTCTCAATTTATGTGCGCAACACCCCTAGATTATCTGATGTCCCGAATCCTTTAAAGAACATTGAGTGCATTAATTGATAATTTCTGTCTCTTTGTGTTGTCTTCATCATTGTTGAACCTTTCTAGTCTGGTACTGTTATCCATTCCCCCTTGCCTAGGAGAAACAATACCATGGCCCATTGAATTAATTGAAACACAGAGATCTCTGATGTTAGACCTTAATGGTCCACATTGAATTATGGATTATTCATTGACCCATTGTTCCCATTAGATTCACCCTTGTGGTCCTACTGGCTTCAACACATCGTTTCATTGTTACTCTATTAGATGTACCACGTATAATGATTCGAATGATTATTGTTACCACAAAAGATTGATATGATTGTTAATCAAATTGTTTTGCTTATTAAAATGGATTGTTTTAGAAAATGAAAGATATGTTTTCTATCATGTTGGACTTCATTCATTTAAACCCTTTATATTGATATTATTCACTAGGCTCCAACTCACTACTAAAAACATAATGCCCAATTACTCACAGGGGTGACCATTGGTTCAATAGTTAAGACTCACTCATCTCCCTTATATATATATGCAGGTGAGCAAGTGGAACGTCGAGTCTAAGGCCGCCTCGGAGTCTACCCTTGTGAAGTCATTTTTGGAGTGCCTCCGTGATGGGGTGCATGGACTCGAGAGGAGTCAAGCTTTGTCAACCCTTCCTTTTGTTTTGTTTAATTTTTTTATTTTATTTTGGAACTTGTTATGGATGAACGTGGTATAAGAAGTCTATCTTTGATATAATGTATATAAGCATGTTTGAGGTTTAAAGTTTTAAATGTTTTTGAATCTAGCATGTATGCACTGCTCAATGGACTTAGTTTTATTTCATTATTACTTTCGCTAAGCCCTGTTATTATATTATGATTAATTTTGTCTTTGAGGCCATAGGTAATCTATGATTACTAGCCAGTCACCACTCTAACCTCTAGGGACAGGTTGGGGTCGTGACAGAGTGGTATCAGAGCACGAGTTATATTTCACTAACTTGTCCATTGAGCAATAAGGTGTCTAGAAAAGATTTAAGGATTGCATTCATATGCATTTGAATATCAAAATGAGACAACTTTTGCCATTGTGTACATGTATATGTGTGCATACACTGTGTTTATTATAATACAAGTTTCATATAGACAATGGTGATAACAAGAAGGAATGAATTGGAGGAATCTATGTCCTCCTGATTTGATCGAATGGAAAGAATGATGCAGGATATGGCCGAACGCTTAAGACAACAACAATAATGGCAACAACAACAACCACCACCCCCTTAATGCTCGTAGCACGACTGGTAAAGGACCATCAATCAGATGACCAAACCATTGCCCTCAATAAGGAATTCAAAAAGATGAAGCCAACTTTGTTCCATAGGGGAGTGGAACCACTTAAAGCTAAAGCTTGGGTCTTAGGGATTGAAAAACTGTTTGAAGTTTTCCCATGCACCAAAACACAGAAGGTTTTATTAGCTACATTCACTTTGAAAGATGAAGCAAGAAGATGATCGATGTTAATTCGTGATGATAATAAAGAAATTGGCTGGGCTCGATTCCTAGAAATCTTTTATGAGAAGTATTTCCCACAATGTATCCAGAACAGGAAGGTATCCGAGTTTGAGCAACTAAAGCAAGGGAACAAGACAGTGGTTGAATATGAAGCCTAATTTACAGAGTTGGCACATTTTGCACCGCATATGGTTGATACAGATTACAAAAAGGCTAGGAAGTTTGAGTGAGGTCTTCGTGATTCAATCCTAGAGAGAATTAACGTACTTAAATTACCAAACTATGTTGATGTACTGGACAAAGCACTGATGTTAGAAGCAAACATGGTCGCTCACAACTGAAATTTTGAATGGAGAGGCAAAAGACAAAATTTCAATAAAGAAGCAACGTTTTCTTCAATTAATAAGAAATCAAAATTAGGAACTTCCAGTAATTCCAGTTCAAATCAAAGTGGCAACTCACTGCCTACTTGCGGTGTATGCGGAAAAAAACATCGGGATGTTTGTTATCGCACTACAGGAGTGTGTTTTTAGTGTGGGAAAGTTGGTCACATGGCAAGAGATTGTACACAACCTTGATGAGGCGGTAACTGAGGCACTACTAGTTTGACCAGGTCAGTTCCAACAATGAAATCAAATACAACACTTACTGCAACAAGAAATGACCTAAGGCAAAGAAGAGTCTTCGCACTCATTCCAAGGGATACTCAAAACACAGAGGCTGTGGTTTCAGGTACACTTTCTGTTTGTGGTCAAGCTGCATATGTATTAATTGATTTAGGTTCCACACACTCTTTTGTTTTTATGGTATTTGCTAGTAAATTGAATAGATCTATGGAATCCTTAAGATACATATTATGTGTTGCATCACCAACGGGGGGATCTATGTTGTGTTCATCTGTTTATTCTACATGTGAATTATTACTTGGAAATGCCACCTTATTTGTTGATTTGTTACCCTTTGATATAAGACACTTTGATGTTATTTTTGGTATGGACTGGCTATCTAAGTACCATGCAACTGTTGAATGTACTTCTAAACGAGTGATATTTCGACCTCTAGGTCAGGATGAATTTTATTTTGAGGGTAAGGGTGTAGTTCCTCCACCATAACTAATATATGTGATGAAAGCTCATAAACTAATTAGTAAGACATGTCAAGGGTACTTGTGTAGTGTAATAAATGATCAAACCATGGACATCACCTTGGACAGTATTCCAGTAGTAAGAGACTTTCTATATGTGTTTCCGGAAGAGTAACCAAGACAATTGATTGATAGGGAGATTGAGTTTACAATTGACGTAGTACCGGGTACCTACCCGATATCTAAAACTCCATATTATATGTCTACTACTGAAATGAAGGAACTGAAAATCCAATTGCAAGAATTACTTGATAAGGGGTTTATTTGACCAAGTACATCACCATGGGATGCACCGGTCCTCTTTGTAATGAAGAAAGATGGCACACTTTGATTGTGTATTGATTATCGGGAACTCAACGAGGTAACCATTAAGAATAAATATCATTTGCCTCGGATTGACTATTTGTTTGATCAGTTACAGGGAGCTCAGGTATTTTCAAAGATTGATTTGAGATCGGATATCATCATTTGAAGGTTAAAGCCGAAGCTATTAAGAAAATTGCCTTCCGATCTAGGTATAGACATTACGAATTTTTAATCATGCCTTTTGGAGTCACTAACGCACTTGTGGCTTTCATGGATTTGATGAATAAAATCTTTAAACTTTTTGGATGACTTTGTTGTTATATTTATTGATGACATTCTGATCTATTCGAGGAGCAAAGATGACCATGAACAACACTTGAGAATAATCCTTCAAACACTTAGGGAAAAATAATTGTATGGGAAATTTAAAAAGTGCAAATTCTAGTTAGATGAAATTACATTTTTGGGGCATATTATTAACAAAGATGGCATTTCAGTTGACCCGTATAAAATTGAAGCGATTATAGATTGGCCTACTCCGACTAACGTAACAGAGGTTTGAAGTTTTATAGGATTGGCAAGTTACTATTGGAGATTTGTCAAAGATTTTTCAAAGATTGTTGTAACATTGACTCAACTAACTCGGAAGAGGGAACCGTTCTAAGGGATAGACCAAAGGGAATCTGCATTTTAAAAGTTGAAAGCAACACTGACCACAGCTCCAATCCTTACTTTACCGCCAGGTACCGAGGGATTTGTGATTTTTAGTGATGCTTCTTACAGAGGTTTGGGTTATGTCTTAATGTAGAATGGCAAAGTAATCGCTTATGCATCCCGACAATTGAAACCACATGAGAAGAACTACCCAATGCATGATCTAAAACTTGCCGCTGTTGTTTTTGCACTAAAAATCTAGCACCATTACCTCTACGGGGCAAAATACGAGGTATATACAGATCACAAAAGCTTGAAATATTTCTTTACATAGAAAGAGTTGAATATGCAACAAAGGAGATGACTTGAATTGATCAAAGATTATGACTTGCAAATTTAGTACCATCCTAGTAAGGCCAATATTGTAGCCGATGCACTCAGTAGAAAGAATGTAGGAAATTTGGCTTTTTTGCTTACAGATCAAGGAGAGCTCTTGCAAGAATTTGAAAGACTTGAAATAGAAGAGGTACCTTATGAGCAAGATAATTTACTAGCCGCAATTTCAGCACAACCAGCAATCATAAAAGAGATCAAACAGAAACAAGTGAATGATTATTTCTTTAAGAAGATATGTGATGAGTTCGAAACCAAACCTAGACCGAGGTTCACCATTGAAGATCAAGTGTTGAAGTTTTAGGGAAGACTTTATGTCCCTAATGATGCAAAATTGAAAAGAAGAATTCTAGAGAAAGCCCACAAGTCGATGTTTGCTATGCATCCGAGAAATACCAAGATGTACGAAGACTTGAAACAAGTATACTAGTGACCAAACATGAATAGAGAAATTGCAGATTTCAACTCCAAATGCCTTTAATGCCAACAAGTTGAACACCAGAAACCAGTAGGCTTACTTCAGTCTCTTCCTATTCCAAAATGGAAATAGGAGCACATCGCCATAGACTTCATCGTCAGTCTACCTTGGACGTCTAGAGGTATGAATGCTATTTGGGTTATAGTAGATAGATTGACAAAGTTTGATCACTTCCTTGCTATGTAAACTTCCTTCAATGCTTATAGACTTGCTACTATCTATATTGATGAAATCATTCGATTACATGGGGTTCCAGTATCTGTAGTTTCAGCTAAGGATCCTAAATTTGTTTCTCGTTTTGGCAAAGTCTATAACAGGCAATAGGCACGAAATTAAGATTTAGCACTACCTTTCATCCACAAACTAATGGGAAACCGAGAGAACTATCCAAACATTAGAAGATATGCTTCATATGTGTGTTCTAGAATTTCAAGGCAGTTGGGAAACTTACTTGCCATTAGTAGAGTTTGCATATAACAACAGTTTCCACGCTAATATCGACATAGCACCATATGAGACGTTGTATGAAGGAAGTGTAGGTCTCCAATTTGCTGGATTGAGGTTGGTGATAGGGCTTTATATGGGTCTAAACTTGTTATGGACACCCCATTTTGACCAGACTTAAGACTCGACCGCTTTCTTTTGATTACCCGATGATGAAAACATGAAGGTATTTCTCACATCCTCATTGAGAAAGATGGGATTTTTGCTCCATTTCCAACCCTAAGCCTGTTTTTGCTAAGTGTTCAAGACCCGTTCAAAACTCTCTTTCGAAATCTCCTTTTGTTTCGAACATTTTCGAAATGTTTTGAGGCTCACTTTTAAACTTTAGAATGAAACATTTTCTCAGGAAATATAGCAAAGAACAATATGGAAATAGAAGGAAAGGACGATAATTCTATTGAAAAATCCAGTTTCATGCAAATTACTCAGGCCTTGGCCATTGTTTTGGCCGGTCAACTAGCCCAGGTTTTCGCTGGCCAAGCCAAGACTTTGCTAGCCAGACAAGAAATTGGCTGGCTAGCTAGTGTTTCCAGAAACAGGGCAATTTCAGCAGAATTCTTGCTAGAAGTGTATGGAACATGGTATTCTAGATATTTCTTGATACAGTCATGCGCGAGATACACACCTCCTCACCCTTCATTATCTTCCTTTGGCCTCTATTGTCAAAAGAACATTTGTCTCTTACCTCAAAAGGAGCATCCAATGCAACCATCCTTGTCACTCCAGCATCCTTGTCTTCCACCTTGTCCCCTCACACGTGCTTGATTAAGCCTTGTAGGGTGTATATCTACTCATCTCTCATTGTCAAGAGAGTTGGCCTCTTCAACAAAATCCTTGGCTTTGTCATTTTATGGCCTTTGTTTTCAACCTTGTCCTCCGCTACCTTCTCCACTAAGCATTCTTGTATTGCCTATATGAAAGTGATCAAATTGTTAGGAGAGAATGATTAATTTCAGAAAAGAAAGCTAGAGAGAAAAGAAAGAAGTTTAAGCTTTGAACCAAAAACTCCCATTTTCAAATAAACACTACCATACATTGATATTCCATCCTTGATACACCAAAACCATTCCAAAACCTTTGATATAGCCAAGCCTTAAAAGCCTTGATCAAAAAAGAGTGAGTGTTTTTAAAAGATAAGACAACAAAGAGCTCCCCCACACACTCTGTTAAATACCCAAAAATACCATTCACATAAGAATTTCAAATTTTTAAACTGAGAACTAAGAAATACATTTCCTAAACTTCAGGTGATCAAAAGGAAGTTTGGAAATCAAATCCTTTCCTTCGAAGGTAAATTTTGCACGCTTTTCTTTTCTTATACTTTCTTTCTCATTTTGAGATTTTTGATTTCATTTCATTTCATATTGCAAGCTTACTATACTCTAACTGGGAGTGGTTAGTTAAGCCACCCACGTATTCCATTCTTGTTTCTATCCTTGGTGCTTGAAAATAGAAAATAGTGTTTTGGCCAGCCCTAATTGGCCAGCCAGCTTATCTTTTGGCCGGTCGGCCAACCTCTCATGGACAGAACCCAGCAACGTCCCGGCGTCGAGCAGAACAGTCTCTAACGGTCTCCGAGACCTTCCTGAAGCTTCTGTTTTTCTATTTTTCTTTTAATTTCAAAGAGATTTGTGAGGATATTTGTTGTAATACTTTCTTTTTTTTTTTCCTTATTCGAATTTGTAATATTCAAATGTTATAATAATTCCCCGCCTCGCTTCTTTCTATCCCATTCCTTACTTGCTTTCCATATCTGTACATATGTGGTATATTTTGTTTATCATCATATCCATGCTTTACATCCATGCTTCATGCATCATGATTCGGCTAAATTTGTATTTGTGAGTTTGATCGATTAATGCGTGATTTTGTGTGCAACTTCATGTTCTTGATATGAATCACATGTCATGTTTTAGAAGCCGAATCACTAGTTGCATATTGTAAATGAATTGCATTAGAATCTTGTATATAGGATCATGCACACTTTACTAACTTTATTTTATAATTGCTAATGTGACAACCCTGTTCTGTGATATGTTGTTACTCTTTAATTAGCTTCACAATTGTGTGCTTAACGTAATTTTGGATGCAAATCATGTGATTATATGTGTTTTTGAATTTATATCTATTCATTGTAGAGATATTTGTTCTATATTCTTCCATAACCTGAAATTGAGGGCTGTAGAGGCAACATAAACCAAAATTGACTGTAGCATTGTGATTAGCATAAATTTTAGAGGCTACAGTGAAATTTAATTAAAAACTAATTCGGATCAAATTAATTAGATTAACTTGATTAAAACAAGGTTAATTGATTAACCTTAAGCTTAATTAGTCAAGCTAATGATCTCATATATATATATGTGTGTGTGTGTGTGTGTGTCTGTGTGTATGTGTGTTTAGTTATCTACTTAAGACTTTGAGCTCAAACTTGCTAGAGGAGAGCATATAGAGAGAAAAGAGTGAGTTCTGGAGAGGGATTGAGTCAATTTAGAGGGAGAAAGGAACTCAACTTGGAGGATTGCTTAGTAGATTGAAGTTTTGTGAAGAACAACTCAAGCTCTTGCTAAATTGAGCTATATTGAAGTTCCTAGGTGAGTGTTTGAGCCATAATTCATGAATTTGAGTCACTTTGCAAATTCAATGTGAATATGTAATTAAGTGTATGAATTTAGCTAAGATTGTAAGAATTAAGATCAATTTGCACATGCATGTATGAATTTGTTATGAAATCTCATTGTAGAGCATGAATCATATAATCCATGTAGAATTGAGAATTGTTTGACACATGCATGCATGAATTGTTATGTTGTCCAATTTTAAGCTTAAAAGCTTGTAGATGCAAGGTATAAAAGATTGTTTGTTAAATATAAAGTTCAAGGCTTAAATTTCATTGACTTCATGGAATTTTGTGTTATGGATTGAAACTAGCTTCAAATATATATATATATATATATGGGAGTGTTCTTGCATGTTTGAGTGAGTCATGCATGAATTTGGAGCCATGGAGTTTTGTTTGAAGCTCAAACAGAATTTTGGAAATTCTAGAATTCGAGTAGTTTGCTCGAGCGATGGAAATGTCGCTCGAATGTACATTTCGAGCTCCCAGTACTTTTGCAGACATTGGAGGTTGGCTCGAGCGACTAAAAGATAGCTCAAGCAACCACTCTTTAATTTTAGTCTTGGCTCGAACGACTAAGAAGTTGGCTCGAGCATAAAATGAGAGAATCCAGTACTTTCGCAGACCAAGGGGTTCGCTCGAGCGACCAATATTGCGCTCAAGCGAAGTGCCCTATTTCAGGAAACTTTGAAAAGTTGTTTTATGTTTCAATTTCCGTTCCTTTTCATTTCTGAGCATTCTTAGGCATATATTGAGCATCCTAAATGAACTAAAGAGTTAGAAAGAAGCCTAAGAAAGATAAACGAATTTGAGAAAGGGTTGTGTGATGCCCCAAAAATTGGGAACATCAGAGAATATATAAACAAATAAATACAGGGTTTATTTAAAGTTACAAGAGTAGGAAACGTCACGGGTCGAGCGACTAAAAGACAGCTCAAGTAACCACTCTTTAATTTTAGTCTTGGCTCGAACAACTAAGAAGTTGGCTCGAGCATAAAATGAGAGCATCCAGTACTTTTGTAGACCAAGGGGTTCGCTCGAGCGACCAATATTGCGCTCAAGCGAAGTGCCCTGTTTCAGGAAACTTTGAAAAGTTGTTTTATGTTTCAATTTCCGTTCCTTTTCATTTCTGAGCATTCTTAGGCATATATTGAGCATCCTAAATGAACTAAAGAGTTAGAAAGAAGCCTAAGAAAGATAAACGAATTTGAGAAAGGGTTGTGTGATGCCCCAAAAATTGGGAACATCAGAGAATATATAAACAAATAAATACAGGGTTTATTTAAAGTTACAAGAGTAGGAAACGTCACTGATGAGTCCTTTGGCTAATAGCCAAGTAAGATCCCAGAAAAGTCGTAGGAGTCAATGTAGTCTCCCTTCTAAGTCCAACCACCTTAGATAGCAAAGCTACCTTTTTGACAGATCTTGACAAAGTATTAACACAAGGCCTATATGAGTTGACGGAGTATAAGGATAGGCTACAAAAGATATATATATATATATAATAATAATAATTACAACATCATGTCTTAAATACAACATGGGATCTATCACTTACAATCTCAAAACACGTTTACAAACTAGTTTCTAAACCTCTTAAGGTAGCCGTACGTCCTCAAATGCTTCAGCTTTGCCTTTGACTGGCCTAATAATCTTCAATACTTGACATGAAACACCGTGAGCTTTGAATGCCCAGTAAACACACACACATCCCATCCCTTTTTCCCAATCCAATACACCATCGCAATTATAACAAGCAAGTAATGAAACATGATCATTCAATAATAAAGGATTACAAGGTTAGATGTTAGTAATCTAGAAATTCCCCAAAGAGATTTCATCCTCCCAACCGCAAGAATTGGACACCAGATTATTCGGAACTCCCCCTTTTGCCGCTTTGTTGCAGAACTTACTTCGAATGCCTACCAACAGTTATATAATGCGTAGCGCCAACCGCAGGGCCTCAAAAGGGACGGCGAAAAGAAAAAGGTTTTATCACCTTGAATCCAACCTTATCCTTCCAAAAAAAGTTTTGTCTTCCTAAATGTCCCATCTGGACCCAACCTTATCTCACCAATCAAACCATCGCAAAGAGTCCGAATACGTCCGTTGCATTCTAGGGTTTACGCAATAATCGCTTGTGCAAGACTTCAACTTTCAAAGGGGAACACGTTCCACTAACCGATTCAATTTGAATATAACTTCATCTCATAACAATACTCATGTGAACGAAACCCCATTAGCCACCCCATTAAGTTTTCCATCTAGATTAATGTTTTAAGTTATTTAGTACAAGCAAGTAACAAAAGAATAAATTTGCATAAGTATGAGCATCATCGAGGGACTAAAATAAAAAGGTATATTACCAAAACACATACAATATCATACCAAGACATGATCATATACTAATAAGCATATTCATGAACACAAGAGCATAAAACACCATTGCTAAACAAAATTTCCAGATTCAATACCAGTTAAAGATTAAAATCAAAAGGGCTACCTTAGATTTTTCCAGAACCTGGATTTCCTATGGTTCGTAGAGAATTTTATCTAGTTTTCAGAACATGTTTTGGAAATGGAATAGCTTTTCTGGACTTTTAGTTATTTAGGAAACACTCTAGCGCTGTCCAGATTCTTCAACCATTACAAAAATCGGATTTTCTTACAAACCGCTCACTCTTTTTCAATGAAACCAATTTTCATTGAAATATAACTCCTTAAGGAAGATTTCGACATAAAACTGAGGTCCTGAAGATGTTTCTACATTTTTCTAGAATTTTTTAAAGTTGGCTATAAAACAGGTTTTTCATGCACAATACTCAAAATAAGAAGATCGGTGAGAAAAGAGGCCAACTGAGGGAAATTTTTCACTTCTTTTGTGATGAAAACATATTAAATAATATATTAATAACTCATATTTTTAAAGTGATGGTATGCCTTTGGAAATAATGGGAGATATGGAAAGAAAAAGGTGGTTTTGGATCTATTAAGAGGAAATATGAGTAGAAGAAGGATCAAGCCTAATTCATCAACTTTGAACACATGAACACCATTACAACATATCTGAAAATATGATTTTAAATCTCTAACAACATGTATTTGAAAAAGGAAAATAAAAGAGAGAGTTGTGTTATGGCTTACTTGTTGCTTAGTTGAAGAGTTTGCACAATTTCTTCTCTTTTTTCCTTTCCTTTACCACCAAAGCTATCTTCCTCTCTCTTTTTTCTCCTTCTCCTCTCTTTCTCAACTGAATATGTAGTGTGTGAATGTGTTTTGTGCTCAAAAGGTGGAGATAAGTGGTATATTTATAGGGGAAAAAAATAATAAAGAGCCTATTTTGCCCTTGGTTCCAATTCAATTGCATAGTTCTTTGATTTAGTTTCAATGTAATAGAATGAGGGGTGATTAGGACCTTAATTATGTACTTAAACAAGTTCTAGTTAGGGTCATGTTTAATTGGAACTAAAATAGTTACAAGTACAAGACAAATTTCCTTGAATTATGGTACCAATGTCAAATTTTCCTCCATGAATCATGCAATGTTGTTTCCAAAAGTACACTACAAGTGTATATGCTAGGGTGGCTGGCCATGTGATATAGACTTGAGGGTCTTTTCTCATTTATATATATATATATATACATATTGTAGATATTTTGGAAAAAGATTAAAATATTGAGGGTGTGATTTTATATGTATAAAGAATGATTTGGGCTCAAAATGTAATTAAAATAAAATGTGTGGGTTTGGAATTGATTAGAATATCTATTTCTAGTGTAGTATTAATTAAAATAATGTTAGGAAAAATAATTTGGTTCGAATGATCTTGCACACAATCGAATGAAAATGATAAAAATCAAAAATTAGGATTTTAAGCTGCTAATCTAAAATTTGAGAGTTAAATAATTAATGCTAGAGTGTTAAAAATGATTTCTAAGTTAACAAGATCGATTAGGGTTTGTACGGGTCCATTTGTGATACATTTTCAGTTCTAGGGTTAATTTTATGAATAAATGGGGAACTAAGGGTTTTTATTATAATAATTCAAAAGTAAGGGTCTTACTAGGATTTACAAAATTTAGGGGTCTCATAGATTGAATTGTATTGTGACCCAATTTTCGTATGTGCTATGAATTATGTAGGGTCAATTGCGAGGACGAATCAACCATCTAAACACTGTGAGTAATATCTTAGTAAAAATATTTTCATGTATGTTATTTTCTAAATACTACCTATGTGGTAAGTTTTCCGAACTCATGAATTTGTATTATGAATGAGTATTCTACCTGTTTAATTCGTATAGGATTTGAAATGTGACTGATAAGCACGAAATTATAAGATTGGACCAAAGGTCATTTTGTGTGAATACAGAATGGGCCCAAAGCCGTTTGGTATGTGTAAAGAGAATATGAAATGGGCCCAAGGCCGTTTGGTAGGTGTGATAAGGACACGGAATGGCCTAAGGCCGTTGAGAATATTTGACAAGATAGACCTAAGGTCATCTTATATATGAATTGGACCAAAGGTCATTTTATATATTTGTTAAATAGACCAAAGGTCATTATGAATAAGGAATTGAGTGGACCAAAGGTCATTTTGAATGTGAACATAAATGTGAATACGAATGTGAACTTGATCATGATTATCAACGCGTGTATGAATATGTTGGATCGAAGGTTGTTTCGATTACGAATGAATGTTTTGGACCGAAGGTCATTTCGATTATGTATGAATTGGACTGAAGGTCATTTTGAATATGAATGTATTGGGCCGAAGGTCATTTTGTATATGAATATATTGGACTCAAGGTCGTTTCGTCCTTTTGATACATTCTGAGTATAATGGATTGGACTCGAGGTCGTTCTGTTATGATTTGCTTAAGTCTGTTATGAATGAGAATTGTGCTTCATTTGTATAGTATGTATTAAGTACAAGTATGATTTGTGTTTATGTGAATCTCATTCATTAACCTCTTTACTCTGGTATTATTAACATGGCGTTAGCTCACTATTTATATATATATATATATATATGTGAGCAGCGAGATATCCAACCCTAGCCCTAGTGAAATTGTGCAAGAGTACCGAGTTTTTGAAGTCAGCCAAGGTTGCCTCATGTATGAGGCTTTTGATTTTTTCCTTTTTGTTTTTTTTTGTGGTCATGTGTGACCAAGTTTGTATATAACCCAGATTTTTTGTTAAGATTGTTTTGAATGATCCTTGGTTTATGATATGACAATTTCTGAATGATCCTGGACATGTATAAATTGCTTATGCATATGATGTGTGAAAGGTTTTTATTTTGCCACATATGCACAGCTCATTAGACAATCTATGTTTTTGTTTCCATTTCTGGCCCCCTATTGATAAATATGTTTGATTTTCTATCTATGGCCATAAGTAATCTCATGATTACTGGCCGATTATGATCCTAACTTCTAGGGGCGAGTTCGGGTCATGACAGTCTGCGGGACGTCGGTAAATATGTAAGTTTTTATGCTTTAGCATCCCATTTGTGTGTGTTTTCTTACTATATTTAGCATCATACCATGCGGCTATGGGCTTATTTGATATATCTCTATGAATGCCTGTGAATGGAGGTTGTGTTGTTCAATTTGGAACAAAATTAATTTTCATGTTGCAAACTCAAGTTTTCGTCAAGTTGTTTAAAATGCTTTCAAAATACATGAAATCGAATTGTTCCAAAATGAATGACACAGTTGATATTTTTTTGCTTCGCAAAGTAATTTTAGCATTTATTAAATAATCGGAATATGAACATATGAAGTAAATAAAAATCATATCATGGTTTAGTAGAGGCCGATCTTTTATCAGGTGAGCGGGGGTGCTCAATTAATGACCTTCCCCTCTCATACCTAAGGTTCTGAGCCAAGAGAATTTGGTTATGACGAACAGTGGCCTTAACACGAGTCACAAGTTTCCTAATTTTCCAAAATATTAGGTGGCAACTCCAAGATCTGGTGATATAGCCCATTTCTAGCAAAGATTTTTGCAATAAAATAAATTTATAAAAAAGTTGCCAAATTTGGACTCTCATGTACGTTTCACATTGCACTTCATGAGACTAGATCGAAGATACCGAGGGTCTGAACTGTTTGAATAGGGTAGGATGCTACCCCATACTAAGATGTATGATGCCACTTGTTTGAATAGTGAAACCCTAAATCATGTCAAAGCTAGGACATGATAACCCTATCCTCCATAGGGGTGTTTGTTGTCTTTCCTGCTATGTGCATTGTATGGGATCTAAGGTTCTCATTTTAAGCAGTAGTTCAGGCATTTTATTTTGAAGGGTTGAATTCAGTGTTTTAGCATGTTGTATAATGATCAATTGAACCAAAATGTTTTAACATGTTTCAGTCATGCACTATAGCTGCAGAACGGCTTGATATCCCTCAAGTTCTTTGGACTCGCACTGGTAGACTCTAGAAAATCATAGATTTGGTTGAGGGTGAGCCAGTGTTGGTTTCTTTGCCACTGGTTACGCGCAAAAGAAAAGTGAAAGCTTCATCAATTACCTAGAGTACCCCTTCTTCACCAAAATAAACAATGGCTCAGATCCCCGAAATATAGTAGACATACAATGAAGCATGGATACTACTACCAATATGGTTACCACCCACAGTGATGTTTTTGCTGAATTGTGATGCCCATCTGGGGTTTCCAGTACCCAACCACCTCCGATGACTCATGCAATCCCAACTTCACCTCCACCAACTAAGGAGCTTCCCGAGTCCATCTTACCAAAAGACCTAAGGGTTCTTGTGCAATTGTCCGAAGGACCATTTCCCCTTCCACAGCCAACGAGAGAGCTTTTTCCTCTGGAAACAAATGAATTCAATCCAACTATGTTGAAACTGGCCAAGTGGGAAAAATTGTTCAAAAAGGTCACAAGAAATCAACTAAATCCCAGACATCGAAGATAGGTATATTGAAACGGCTGTGAAGTTGCCTAAACGGTTCAAGATGCCACACAATGATAGATTCAATGGATCTGGTGACCTTATGGTGCACATTGACCTATTCTCTGATGTTTTGAAGCCCATGGGTTTGACTCTGCCACAAAAGCTCTCTCTGTTTGGACGAACTTTGTCAGGAGTGGTTGCCATCTAGTATGCCAAGTTAGAGGACTTGGTGAAACAAAGTTAGGAAGAATTAGTCAAGGCCTTTATCACCTGGTATGCCTATAACACTCAGATTGAAGTGACCACCCGGGAGTTAGAGGCAACCTGCCAAAAGCCGAATGAAAGTTTTGTAGCCTTCATCACCAGGTGGAGGGCCAAGGCGGCAATGATGACCAATAGACCACCAGAGAAATATCAAATTTGCATGGTGGTAAGGAATTTGCATGGCAAGATGCTACAAAAAATGATATTCCTCCCATTATTCACTTTTAAAAAACTACATGAAATGAATGTTTAGATAGAAGATGCCATCAAGCAAAGAATCATTGTCGATGGCAAAGAGCCTATACGAAAAACCTTCAAGCGCAGTTCCAATGCTACTACTAGTAGTAGCACAGCTGTAAAGCCCTCTGAAGTCAACTCGATCACTGCTACCACCAAAATGGCTAATCCTTTTGCTTATGCTAGTCTATAAACAACAAACCCTGTCTGAACCCCAACCAAAACATTCATCCCTCTCTATATGTCCCTCTCTATAGCTATGAAGGTCTTAATAGAAAAAGGGCATCTCAAGCTTTTTGACCCTCGACCTATTCTTGATCCTCTCCCAGCCAAACACGACTCTGCCAAGCATTGTGCCTTCTACCAACAACCTGGACATGACACTGATCGTTACTATCATCTTCGTCATGAGATTCAATATCTCATTGATAACAAAGTCATAGCTCCCCCACAACTACCAAAACCCAATGTGACCACTAACCCATTGCCACCCCATGAAAAAATCCAACCACTTCCTCACCTCAACCTCATACATACACTACCACCTATCTTTAACCCCAATATATATGTCACGCCTTCCCATCTACCCAAACCCAAATTACACATTCCTAAGAGCACTAATCTATGCATGATGGATGCACCTCCAACCCAGCTAAAACCTGAAAGTCCTATGGTAGTATTGGTAGAAGTCGAAAAGAAAATAACCAAAGTGCCTGTGATTGACACCAGAAAACTACCAGAGGAAGGATCTGATCCTAGCAAGTATATCATACCCATTAGTCAACTGAAGCCTGAGGTTGTTCTACTTGACTCATTTTCTATGAATGTTGTTAGAGAAGATGAACCTAAACATGGGTTGCACGACTTGGCCGACCTAGAGGAGGACTTACCAATTTCTTGTTCTTTGAAGAATTAGACCTTGGGAATGTGCAGCTAGGATGGTGGGATCTGAGAAATTCCAATGCCAATCATGGTTGGTCAAGCAGTAGAAAAGTGCCTGATTGGAAACTAAGAGAAAAGAGGATGAACCAAAAATCAACACCAGAAAATCTGAAGATAGTAGTGAAGGAAAGGGTTTCAAAAATGAAAAAAAGGAATCAGAGAGCCGACTAGAGTATAATGTGGGGATGATTCGAGCAGAGCCTGACAATTGCCTTTTGGTCAACGAAGGTTAATAGTGGAATGATGACGACCTGTAGCTCGTCCACACTGACGATGAATAGGGAAACAATGTGCCTGACGAGACTTGGTACTTGGAAGAAATTGATCATCTTACTAGGAGTGAGTGCTACTTCAAGCCTCCACATCTAGACCAATGAGAGTCATCAGGCAAAGACAAAGATGATAAGAAAGAAAACGAGAAAGAGGCATAAGAAGACCTGGTTCTGAAGCAACTAAAAAAGATCTAGGTGAACATCTCCATTTGGGGGCTTCTCACGACTTCCTGAGAAAATCGACATGCGATGTTGTCAGCCGTAAGCAAGGTTAAATTGTCAATCGACACAACCCTGGAACAACTCGTGTCGCTGATCACCCCAAGAGAAACAGTCCCCATAATGGCTTTCTCCAACAAAGGGCTACCACCGGAAGGGTCAAGACACAATAAGCCTCTTATGTTTCACTGGAATACCGAAAAAATGGATCCCAATCATTCTGATTGACACTGGATCATCCATCAATGTTTGTCCTTCGCGCACTGCTTATGCAATAGGGCTAAAGCTGGCAGATTTCACGCCCACTACTCAATTGATCCGAGCTTATGATAATACTAGTCGAAAGATTACGGGGAAAGTCAAAGTACAAGTAACAGTGGGTCTATCTGAGCATGAAGTTGAATTTCATGTCATGGATGTTCCTACAACATTCAACTTGCTATTGGGAAGCCCTGGCTCTATCAGATGAAAGTTGTATCCTCTACGATGCACCAACTGGTAAAATACCCATATGACAGAGGAATTACAACCGTTTTTGGGAATTCATCCATTCAACCCCCTCCGAAAGTCATAGCGTTGTTACTAGAAATACAGCATGGAGATGAGGATTTGTTCCTCTCAGGCTTTACATTGGCGAAAGCCTAGCTGGTTCAGACAATCATGGAAAAGGGCAAAGGGATGTATATCAGTGCCTAGTGAATCTACTTCATGAGTAGGCTGAGACATGTTCCTGGAATGGGATTGGGAAAAAGTAGAAGAAAAGACATCGCCACAGTAAATGAAGTGCCCTATAACCCGCATGCATTTGGATTGGGGTATGCACCTACAAAAGAAGACTGGAAAAGGAAATGTAAAGTGATCAAAGAAAGGGCCAAGAAAAAAAGATTCGGGCAATAGTTTGAGTTGGTCCATAAGCCAATTTGTGGAACCTTGAACAGGCGCTTTGTCCATGAAGGAGAGGATTTCCCTTTCTGTGGGTTTCCCAAGCCATGGATTGACCAAGTGGAAAAGAAAAGGTGTCCTGTAGACAGCCCATTTTTTGCTGCCCTAAGAGTTGAGAGCTTCAGGTTGATCACTCGATGATAAAAAGCTATGCTGTACAAACATTTGATTTCTGCAGGAAGCTCTAATCCCAAAGCTTACACCCCATTTTTTACCAAAACTATTCTAGACCAAAATTATTTTAGACCGTAAAACCCTCTTTTCAACATATTTTTCCACATGCTTCTATGATGTTCCGAGGTTCACATTTCGTTTAAAATATTGCACTTTTTGGTAAACGGAGTAAGGACAAAGTGGAAATAAATGGAAGGGAGGTGAACTCTTTGACAAATCTTTAAAAGCATCTTATTTATTGGCTTGGAGTTAAAGGAAATAAGAGGGATGGAAGAAAACTAGTTGAGGAAAAGGTTGAGCATCAAACCGTTAAGAAAGAAATGAGCAGCCTTCAGTAAATTAAGCATATATCTTTTCACACTTAGAATTTATATGTGACGCCACCACCAAATAGACTTCCAGGGCTTTAATTTGGACTCAAAAATCATCAAAAATCAAGTTCGGATGAAGGAGATATGCACATTTGAAGTCGGGCTTGTAAGTAGTTTTTTTGTGACCGGCCGACCACTAAAGGTGGTCGGACGGCCAGTTTATGAAAAATAGGCCATTTTGAGTAGAGTGGCCAGCCAGGTGTCCCCATAGGTCAATTTTGGTGGTCAGCCGTCCCCCAAGTGGTCGGCCAACCATGTTTCCCGGCAAAACAGATATTTGCAAATATTTGTTGCCAGCTGTTTCCACAGGTACATGCACTACACCAGCTATCTCTATATAGATATTTCCGACAGAGGCACATGTGTTTCTATATATAGATGACCACCCCTCTTGAAATTAGGTTAGAAAAAATTCCAAAGAGTCCAAAACTTGCATAGCACTCTCTCTCTCTCTCTCTTGCAACCTACACACTCTCTCTCTACACTTCTAAACCAAAAAATTGGCTCTTCTTGCTGAGGTTCTTAAGCTCAAATCTCAGCTCTTGAGAGTGAATGCCTTGTGGTTTGTGAATAAAAGAGTTACTCCTCTTCAAGAGGTACAACTTTGACTATCTTTATACTACTTCTTCCTTCTTTTTTCTTGTTGTTTTTATAATTTTTTTGGACTGTTTTTATGGGCTGAAACTTGTGGCTTAAAGCTATCAAAGGTGGAGGGGTTAACCACCCTTCTTTGAACCTCATTTTCCAAGCTTTTGCCCTTGTGTTTCCCATATATTTTTCAACTATTTTCTAGCTTTTTACCACTGATTTTCAAAGGTTTTCATAGGCTGAAAATGTTGTTTTGAGGTCCCAAAAATGGAGAGTTTAGCCACCCCTTCTTATACTTGTTTACTAGCTTTATTTCCTTATTATTGTAGCTAACTTTTTCAAGCTTTTCCATGATAATTTCAGCACTGTTTTTAGCTATTTTAGGACTATTTTAGGTTGTTCATTTGGTTTATGCTTTGTATAGTAGACTTGTAGTGTAGTGGTCCTCATATATTTGGTGGTTTAGGCATTAGACACCAACATATTTGAGTTGATAACATATATTTCATGCTTTTCATACTTGTGTTCACATATAATCACCTCTGCAACCTCCCTCATTTCTTGGCTTTTTATTTCTTTGAGAGTTGTTTCAACTGAGTGTTGTTTAAGCATGAGAAAGAATCCTTCCATACTTAATGCTTTAATCTCTTCGGAGGTTCATTACTAGGACGTTACATCTCTCTCATGTCCAAAACAACTTCTTGTTTGACACTTCTCTCCATTTAGTAGACATAACTCTTATTTCTGGACTAAAAATGATTAAAGAATGGAAAGATAATTAAAAGAGGCTAATGAAATTGGACTAAAATATAACAAGATAATAAAATGGTTTGGGTTCAATCGGACGTCAATTGAACCCATTGAGTCTTAAAGCATTTCGTACTCATTAGTGATGGTAATGGCTCAAGATTCAAGGTCAACCAATTCCCTTGATAAAATCCATGATAGAGAGGAGGTTTGTGGGTCTTTGATTATAATTTATTGAGATTTTGTCTCTTGATTCATAAACCATCACGCAATGATTTTGTGTCGATTGATGGTTTATGAATCAAGTCTGCCCCTCCTTTGATCTATTTGATGATAAAGAGAGGTAGGGTGGACAAACATCCCCTGAAAATACTCTGTTTGTGCTCTATTTTGTGTCTGTTGCAGTAGGGCAGTGGCAAAAACCAATGGCCGGCCAGCCACCTCACTGTACAGCAAACCGCTTTTATTGACCGGCTAGCCACCTCATTTTAGATCAGCAGTGTCTTTTTCCTTGCAAAACAGAATAGAGGCTGGGGTAAAAACAATTCAATTTTCTGACTACAAAACAAGAGCATTTTGGCAGCCAAATAGAGGACATTTTCGGGTGGAAATCTGCATTCATGCATGAGCCATTCCTCACTTCTTGGGGCCCGTTAAAATTATGTTTAATGGTAATATGTTGTACCTAGAGTAGTGGACTTGTAATAATTAATTTACTTAGTTAATTAATTCTGTATTGTAACTAATTAGTTAGTTTGATTCTAATTTGTATTAATTAGTTAGAATAGCTAGTTAAGTTTGCGTTGTACTTAATTGATTAGTTAGGATAGCTAGTTGATTTTGGCGTTGTAATAATTAGTATTAGGACATTCACCAAAAAAGTGTGATCTTTATCTATATTTGTAGTAGTGATTGTAACTAATTAGTTAGTTTGATTCTAATTTGTATTAATTAGTTAGAATAGCTAGTTAAGTTTGCGTTGTACTTAATTGATTAGTTAGGATAGCTAGTTGATTTTGGCGTTGTAATAATTAGTATTAGGACATTCATTCGGACCCTCTTTTATGAGGGCACACTTGTAATATTTGTGTATGTCTTCCAATCCCCATTTCTTTCTCCCTTTTATTTACCTACTTATGATGGATAGCGTAGAGCATCATGTTTCTTTTAGCATATTCCATGATTTGCATCTATTTGTCACGCATACATAGGGGTCGGTTCATCACTTTAACAACATTGTCATTTATTACTTCGTTGAATATGTGCGCTACCGCATGCTATCAAATTGATTCACATGACATATTGAAAACCGAACCTATTAGTTGCATTCTTACATGAATGGCATTAGGCACTTGAATATTAGAGCATGCATTTTTCTAATTGTTTTATTTCTTTTGGATTGCCTCGGAGTACAAGGTGAGCATTTTTGCTTTAGCATATTGCATGCGTATGATTGTTGCCATATCAAGCATGCTACTGTAAGGCTAAGTGCTTAAGTGATATACATGTCTAAATGCCTGCGGATGAAGGCTAATTACTCAAATTGAGATGATTTGATTAATGTACATATGAGATCACTTTTTCAAATGGCACATATTCAAAACATTTTTCAAAGCAAACATGAAATCGAAATGTTCTACATTAGGTGAAATTAGTCTATACTTGTATGCATCACATAGTAAATATAGCATAATAATCGAAACAAGAGCATATAATGTAAATAAAAATCCCATCATGATTAGTAGAGGCCGGTCTTTGATCGGGTGAGTGAGGTGCTCAATTCATGACCTTCCCCTCTTATACCTAAGTTCCCGAGCCGAAACACTTTGGTGATGATAGATTGCCTTTGGCACGAGTCACAGGTTTCCTAAATTTTCCAAAAACATTTAGGTTGTGACTCTAAAATCTGGCAAATGGTCCATATTTGGCATCTTTGATTCAAAATTGATTTTCCAAAAGATTTGCCGGATTTTGACTCATTTGTGTTTATTTATTTCACATTGCACTTGTGAAATCAGATTCAGAATCACAGGAGTCCAAACTGCAAGGCTATCATATCCGAAAGGAGCACGAAAAACAAGTTACATATCCAGGGTTTGAAATCTTCCTTGATCATCAACTCCCTGATATTGATGAGGTGCGAGCAGATCCCAGCATCGACATCGGTCAAGACAGTGATGTCAATTCAAAAAGCAGCATAGATGATGTCTTGGGTCTAACACTGGCTGATCTACAAAAAAGGTTAGATACCGGAGGTGAACCAACGAACTTGGGGGATATAACTGTTTCTATGATTGAGGAAGGACCACCCACTAATTGCTCAAACTTCATCATTGATGCAATGGATGGCCCGCATGCAAATTGGTGTTTTGAAAAAAGTTTTTTAAGTTCTGAGTCAGTTGTTAAGTCTAATTCTGTGGAGTCAGGTCTGTCTAGAATGCCAGACTCCAGTGATTATAGGGGTAATAACCCAAACACCACTATCCCGTTTGGGTCTTCTATTTTTTTTTCTTTTGAATCTGTTATAACCGTTAAGCCTGAGGCTATGAATGAAGATGATATAATTTTCGCTTACTTCTCTTTGCCTATAGTTCATAACATTGACCAGAATTTTCAAACTTTTGATGAAAATGAAAATCAGGAAATTCCTTGGGCTTTGAAAAATCTAATTGAATGGGAGGAGGAGAGGCGTGCTAAGCCATTAATAGATGAGATTATTTCAATAAAAGTGGAAATTAAGAAAGATCCTCACTTGGTCCAGATTGGTTCCACTTTATCTTCGGAGGAACGAGAGCAATTAGTTGCTTTATTAAAAGAATTCAAAGATGTTTTTGCGTGGTCCTATGAAGATATACCTGGAATCGATCCTAAGATTGTATAGCATAGGATCCATCTTAATACTGAGATCCGACCCGTCAAATAGAAGCTTCTCAGAGTTCGTCCGAATTGGGCATTGAAAATCAAGAAGGAAGTTGCCAAACAAATCAATGCCGGATTCTTGCTTATATCAGAGTATCCGAGTTGGTTAGCCAACATCATGCCAGTTTTGAAGAAAGATAGCAGAATCAGGGTCTGTGTTGACTTCCAGGATTTGAACAAAGCCAATTCAAATGATGATTTTCCATTGCCACATATTGACAAGCTGGCGGACTTCACGGTAGGGCATGCATTGCTATAATTCATGGATGCTTTCTCTGGGTATAATCAGATTTTTATGGCTCCGGAAGATAGGGAGAAGACTGCATTTACCACTCAATGGGGACGTATTGCTATAGGCTTATGCCATTCGAACTGAAAAATGCTAGGGCTACATATCAGAGACCAGCAACCACAATATTGCATGACATGATCCATAAGGAGGTCGAGGTATATGTGGATGATATGATCGTCAAGTCCAAAGAGCGGAGGGGCCACTATGCTGCATTGAAGAGGTTCTTTGAAAGGATCAGAGAATATAAGCTGAGGCTGAATCCACAAAAATTCACATTTGGGGTGACTGCCGACAAGATGCTAGGGTTTCTGATCACCCAACGGAGAATTGAAGTTGATCTGTCAAAAATCAAGGCCATCTTAGAAATGTCGTCCCCAATGACTAAAAAAGAGGTTCAGGGCTTTCTGGGAAAAATGTAATTCATAAGAAGGTTTATTTCAAAATTAACCTTGACTTGTGCACCACTATTTGGTCTCCTAAAATAAAGGAAAAATGTTCTGATGAAATGATCACTGCCAGTTTGTGTTCGAGCAAGTCAAGTAGTATATTTAAAATCCACCTATGTTATCGCTACCCAAGTAGGGAAAACCATTGATCCTATACTTATCAATGGCTGAATAAACTATGGGGTGTATGCTTGCACAAGAATCTGACCAGAAAGTGGAGAAAGCCATTTACTACTTGAGCAAGAAGATGCTAGAATGCGAGACCCGTTACACTCCATTGGAAAGGTTTGTCTAGCCTTGGTTTGGGCCACTAGGAAGTTGAGGCACTACCTGTTAGCACGCTTGGTAATTTTGGTTTCAAGATTAGACCCCATCAAACATCTCTTTGAGAAACCAGCGCTTACTGGTAAACTAGCTCATTAGTTGCTTTTGCTTTCCGAATTCGATCTCAAGTATGTCACTCCCAAATCTATCAAAGGAAAGGTCGTAGCAGAATTTTTGGCTAATCACCTGATTGAAGAAGGGGAGGATGTGGATTACTCGTTTCCCGATGAAGAAGTCATGCAATTGGAAGAGGATGGTTGGAAGTTGTACTTTGATGGAACGTCGAATCAATTTGGCTATGGGATATGCGTGTTGCTCATAGCGCCAGATGATTCTAGATCCTTTTATCCTTCAAACTCTGATTCAAAGTGTCCAATAATCAAGCCGAGTACAAAGCATGTATCATCGGATTAGAAGCAGCCCTAGAACTAGGGGCAATAAGATTGGATTTTATCGGGGATTCGAATTTGGTCATCTCTCAAGCCAATGGATATTGGAAAGTTAAAGAGGAGAAAATAAAAGTCTATCATCAGACCTTGGACATGTTGATCCTCAGGCTTGAAAGATTGACATTTACACACCTGGTAAGAGAGAACAACCGATTTGCTAATGCATTGGCAACCCTAGCCTTAATGATAGATATACCAGTTGGGGTCAAGATGCATCCAATCCTTATAGAGCAAAGGTATATATCAGCATACGAGTTGATAATAGCGATAGAAGAAGAAGTGCAAGATGAAAATCCATGGTATTTTGATATTTGGAGCTATCTAGAAAGTAGCTCATACCCACAAGAGGTAAATGCCAAGGACAAAAGGGGGATACGACATTTGGTCACTTAAGGTGTGTTTGATTGGGGGGATTAGATGGGGGATTATTCATTGTTCAGATTGCTTATCCGAAGGAGTGAGTAGTCGATCGTTTGTTTTTTTTTGTTAGTCCGCCAGACATGGAGTTCGGTCAGACTCCTTATCCTTCATATGAGGGATTATACTATCCCAAATGAGGGTGTGGGAAAATTTTAGAGAGACTATTTACTGTTGGAATTATGTGGTAAAATGACTATTTTGACCCTCTACTATTTAATTATGTATTATATTTAGTAAAATTTAATAAAATTTAAATGTCTCAATTTAAAAATAAAATAATTTTATTTAACTTTTTATTGATGTTTTATTTTAAAATTTTGTTTATATTTTATTTAATTTCATTATTTAAATTTTAATAGATGTTTTATTTAATTTCATTGCTTAATTATTATTATTTTTAAAAATAAATTTATTTAAAATTTTAATTAAAAAAATAACATATATTTTTATTGATATTTTATTTATTTTATTTTTAAAAAATAAATTTATTTAATTATGTAAAAAATAAAATTATTTAATTGTGTAAAAAATAAAATAAAATAAATTTTTATTTAATCTAGCTAAAAATAATTAAAATATTAAAGATATGTTTAATATTACTATTACTTAGTAAACAATTGAAAAATAGTAAAATAGTCTTTTGCTCATTTATCATAGTCTATCCAACTAAACATTGAATTCACTAAAAATAGTCATTTTCAGACATCTAATCCCATGAGAAAACAAACACAGGATACATATCCAATCTAAACCAAATAGTTCGGGGGATTCATAGTCCTAGGATTCAAGTCCGATGGATTCTAATCCCCCCTTATCCAGTTCGTTCAATCAAACACACCCTTAGTTCATTATTTGTGGAGATAAACTGTACAAGAGATGGCATCTGGGAATGCACAAGTTGTGTGTAGAAGAGGAAGAGACAAAATGCATCATGGAAGCTATCCAATTGGGAGAATGTGGGGCACATAAGAACAGTATAATGTTGGTCAGAAAAATCCTTAGACGAGGATACTATTGGCTAACTATGAAAAGCGATTGAATTAGTTTTGTTCGGCAATGCCACAAGTGTCAAATTCATGCTAACCGTATGAATATCCTGCCATCAAAACTCTACAATATGACCTCACCATGGCCTTTCTTAGTTTGGGGCATAGATGTCATCAAAGCAATCACACTGAAGGGTTCAAACGGGCATGAATTTATCCTAGTTGCCATTGATTATTTTACCAAGTGGGTAGAAGTGCAGTCGTATTCAGTGTTGAAAGCATCACTTGTGGTCAAGTTCATCCGATACAACATCATCTACAGATATGGGATGCCAAATGAAATAGTTTCAGACAATGGTTCTCACTTCAAAGGAGAAGTGGCGAATTTACTTGAGAAATATAATGTTTCTCTTCACAAGTCATTAACATACATGCCATAAACCAATGGAGCCGTTGACGCTGCAAATAAGAACATCAAAACTATTTTGCATAAGATGGTGGAGACTTATAGAGATTGGCCCGATAAACTGCCTTTTGTGCTTTGGGGATACGGAATGTCTATAGGGGCAACCCCCCTACTCCTTGGTATACGGAATGGAGGCTATTTTGCCAATTAAGATAAAAGTGCCCTCGTTGAGGATTATTGCAGAATGTCAAATAACTGAAGCTGACTAGCAACAGAACCGATTTAGAGAGTTGATGTTGTTTCATAAGCAAAGATTGAAGACGTTATACCACATCCAGGGAAATCAACGCAGGATTGCCAGAACATTCAATAAGAAGGTCAGATTCAGGAATTTGAGAAAAGGAGAAATAGTGTTGAAGGATAATCGAGTCCTTATCCATGATCCTAAGGGCAAGATTAGACCTAGTTGGACAGGTCCTTACATCATTAAGTCAATTTGGTCAGGAGAAGCGGTTATTCTGATGGATTTGGATGGATTGAAGTTTTCGCAACCAATTAACGTGGACAAATTGAAGTACTATCTTAAGAGGCTCGCTAGGTCGAAACCCTAGAATGGTGACCCAGGCAAAAGTTAGAACATAATAATAATAATAATAATAATAATAATAATAATAATAATAATAATAATAAAATGAAAAATGAAAAAAAAATGAAGAGAGCTCGTAAGGTCGAAAATCCAAGAGGGCAGCTTTGGCAAAAATTAAAGCACAAAAGGAGAGTGTTAATACCCGAATGAACCTTAACCATGAAATATGTAAAGCCTGATTTCCATATTTAAGATACGTAGGGAACTTCATTTTGAAATTCGGCCATAACCTTGAAATCTCCCAATTGCTCTTGTCCATGTTTGATAGGTTTATCTCCCTCCAATCCAATTATCTTGTTCCTTCTTCATGGGATCATTTGATTCCAAATTATGCATCTCGGGAACTCATTTCATGTTTGTCAGTTTCATGTGACTTTCAACCAAAGTACAATCGTCAATACCGTTAATTATATATAAATGTAAAATGATTGTAATACCTTTAAACTCTACGTTTTTTTATTATTTTATTTTTCTCTTTCATAAACATAGTATATAATGTTCAATATTAATTTAATTAAATCACAATTAATTATAAAATATTAATTATTTATTGTAATTCTTAACTTTTTATTGTAATTTCAATTTAATTATATTTTATATCACAATTAATTTTAAATATTTAGTTATTTATTGTAATTAATTTTTTAATCCAAATTTAATTTAATTATGCTTTATATCATAATTAATCCTAAATTCTTAATTATTATTTATTTTATACTTTTATTTAATTATATTTTAAATCAATCCTTAATTATATTTTAAGGTAAAATCTATTTTACCCTCTCATGATTGGATCTCAAAACACCTAGGCCCCGTTTGTTTTCAAAGATAGAATGAAGGTAATTCATAGTGAGTGGATTAATAGTGAGGGGATTATTAGTGAGGGAATTGATAGTGAGAAGATTAATAGTAAAAAATTGTTAAATTATTTTTATATAAAATAATAAAACAAATAAAAAAATATAAAAAATTAAACATGTGGTAGCTCGAGAGATGTGGCTCGAATAGTGGCTCAAATTGATAAAACGACATCGTTTTGTCTTTTTTTTTTTTTTTTTCTTTCTTTTTCTTTTTCTTGCTTCAGTTTGTTTGGGTCCCTAATTTTTTGGTTTCAGTTGCTTTTTGAATCAGAATAGAGAGAGAAGACAGAAAAGATAAAGAGAAGGAGAAAAGAGGTAGAATGAAGATGATGATCTGAAGATGATCTGAAGAAGATGATGATGTTGATTGAGGGACGAAGACGAGGAAGAGGCGGTGGGTTGGAATCGATTGCAGATCTCCTTCTCTTGACACCCCACCCGGATGCAAATCGAAGACGAGACTCCGATTTGAAGATTAGATTTGGAAGATTGAGCAAGATTTCAGCCACTTCTATCTCATCTTCACCGAACAAAGACCAGAGACTGCCATGAGTATATATATATTTTTTAGTTCTTGTTTTCTGTATATTTATTTATTTTTTACTTGTTCTGGATCTGAAAAAAAATAAAAAAAATAAAAAAATTGTTGATGATGATGATGGTGATGATGTTGATGTTGTTTTCTGTATATACATATTTTTTTTTAGTTGTTCATCAATTTTTTTTTTTTTTTGTTGATAAAGATGATGATGATCTGGATTTGAGGATTAATGGTAAAAAAAAAAATTTGTTGATGAAGATGATGATGATGTTGTTGTTGATTTCACAATCTGAGGATGAAGGAAAAAAAAAAAAAAAAATTCAGACCCAGATCTGATGATGTTAATGAACAAAAAAAAAAATTGTTGATATTGATCTTGATGGAGAGATGGCCAGATTCATTCTCGCATTCATCATTCATCCAATGCCTTTTTTTTGTACGAGAAAACAGATTCATTCTCGCATCATTCATTTTAAATTATTTTTTTTTTCAGCCTTTTCTTCTTCTTCATCAGAAAAACGCAGGAACAAAAAAAAAAAAAAAAAAAAAAAAAAGAAAAAAGAGACACCAAAACGACGTCGTTTTGGTGTCGAGCCACAGTCGAGCCACAGACTTTCGAGCTACGTAGCGGGGTCGATAATTTATTCCACACGTGGCAAGATCGAGAGTTAACATGGAAAAAAAAATTAAAAAAAAATCTTTAAAATCCTACTTAAAAATTTTACCAAATGTTTCAATCAAAATCAAGATATTGGGTTTCAAATCTTTGATCTTCCATCTCAAATCATGAAAAACTAATTAATATAAACATTAAAAAATCCAAATCCAAATCCAAACACAACAATAATTTCCAACCATCCCTACAAACCCACAGGAAAAATAAACCCAAGAAAAATCAGCAAGGATCCTCTAGAGTGAAATTTTCCTAACCCTTATTTCTCAAATCAAGTAGTAAAACCCAGAATCTTCAAGTGCTAGATAGAGAAATGTACCACACCCCGATGCGATTCTCCCCTGAAACAAGTTCTTCTCTCTCTTCTTCCTCTCCGCCACCGCCCGCCCTTTCATCCTCGTCGTCTTCCAAGACGACCTCAACGACACCCCTCTCTTTGCTGCCGATGATGACGGTGGCTCTTCCTCTTACTCCATCTCCGACTAACACAAGTTCGATGACTCCGACACCAAGTTTCTTCAAGAATGGCTTCGTCAGCGACTGAGTTCGTCGGCGGCAGCACTTCTCTTCTTCTTCGATGCGCATTCTCTCTCTCTCTCTCTCTCTCTCTC
Source organism: Camellia sinensis (assembly GCF_004153795.1). NCBI lineage: Eukaryota > Viridiplantae > Streptophyta > Magnoliopsida > Ericales > Theaceae > Camellia > Camellia sinensis. Next base: position 1,137,637 of record NW_021024933.1, on the reverse strand, counting down.
TCTCTCTCTCTTCGTCTTCGTCGACAGCTGAGGATCCTTCGTCGGCGGCTGCACTTCTCTTCTTCTTCGATGCTCATTCTCTCGCTCTCCCTCTCTCTCTCTCTCTCTCTCTCTACATATATATATATTTCGCATTCTTTTTTATTCGAATTTTGTTTTTTGATTTTTCCCGCCAAAAGGGTATTAAGGTCATTTTATATTTCTTGTTAACAGTATTAGTGTTGCATTTTGGTCCAAAATCACAGAGTGTAAGACCTGTTTGTTTTGGGAGATAGAGGTCAGATTAAGATAGAGGCGTGACCCACCATATGTTGTTTTTGTTTTGGAAGATGAAAAATGGATTCATAATCCTATAGGATTATGATAGGCCTTGATGTTGGGATTGAAATGAAGGAGGTGAAAATGGTATTAGGAAATTGGTCTCATGGGATTAGGGCTCCGTTTGTTTTTAGAAGTAGAATGGAGAGGATTGATAGTGAGAGAATTATTAGTGAGGGGATGAGGGGATTAAGTAAAATTATGTTTGTTTTGATAATAGTTGTTAGTGTAGATATTGTTAAATTATTTTTATATCAAATAAATATAAAATAATAAAACAAATACAAAAAATACAAAAAACATTAAACATTAATGTTTTAAAAAAAAAATGCCCAACATGTAAAAAATTTTAAAAAAAATAAAAAAATAAAAAATTTCAAAAAAAAATAAAACAAATAAAATAATGATTTTTACTTAACAAAAAATATAAAAAATTATACATTAATGTTCAAAAAAAAAATACCCAACATGTAAAAAATAAAAAAAAATTTAGCCTGGCAGACTATTTTTCTAATACCAAGTCTTAGAAGCCCATCTGAATCCCCTTCAGGAGGCCCATCCGAATCCAAAACTCACTATCACCTTCCCCTCTCTCAAAACAAATACAATGTTAGTAGGTCACACCTCACTACCAATCTCAATCCCCCTCTCTAACTCTCCAAACAAACGGGGCCTAGGTATTTTTATTTGCATGTTGGCATTTTTTTAAACATTAGTGTTTAATTAAGTAAAAATCATAATTTTATTTGTTTTAATATTTTATATTTTTTTTATAGGGTAATAATTTAACAATCTTCACATTAACAATTACCATCAAAACAAACACAATTTTACTCAATCTCTTCACTATCAATCCCCTCACTATTAATCTATTCACTATCAATCCTCTCACTATCAATCCGTGCCATTCTACTTCTGAAAACAAATGGGGGCTTAAGTAATTATTTCTAGATGATAGAGGTTAAAGTGCAGATAGCCTAAACCACAAGGATTAAAGTGGATTTTACTCTATATTTTAATTTATTTTAATTTAATTAACATATTAGTATAATTTTATGTTTGAAAAAAATAGAGGTAAAATTATTTTTTTGTTATATTAGTTTTACTTTATATTTTTACAAAACCAAACCTGTTCTAAAACAATTTGTGTGATAGAATTTTCTAATTATATTTGAATCATAGAGAGGTGAAATGCTCTAATCCAAAATTATGAGAGGGTAAAATGAATTTAACCTTAAATTATTTTTATTCATAATTAAAAAAAAAAAAAACAGATTGTATATGTGGCTCCTTCATTATAGATCTTTACTCGTTTCAGGACATCAAAATAAAGCTTATTGGTGCAAGTCCTCCTATAGTACAACTTTTTTTTTTTGTTTTTTTTTTGGATAGAAATACCTAGGGCTGGGCAACAAACCCACCCGCCCTATTCTTATAAATTAAATTTAAAATTTTTTGTTTGTACTTAAAACTCGTTATAGTTTGAAAGCTTGAGTTGAAAAGTGTGATTTAAAGCCTAATATTGAGCTCTAAAAGACGCTTTCGTTGATAAGTCAAACCGACGACCAAACAGCAGAGGGAAACCGTCAGGTTTCAAACTCGACCAAATAGGGGCTTACACGTGTCCCAGCTGGCACCGGCATTTGACCGTAGCCCACACACGTGCTCGGCACGTGGGAGATGCCCTGTGGTTCTTTTTTTTTTTTTTCTTTTGGGTTATTATGCCCTGTGGTTTATCATCTCAGTTTGGTTGTACATCGGGGTCCACATTGTGGGGCCACGTCAGCATTTCTTTTCCCAAAAATTATTATTGAGTGAGACAAATTTTGGTATCATTCAAGGAAGTGATCATAAATCATGAATCATGATGATGGTCAAATAGTCAAGAGAGTATGGGGTTCAATTTTTATAGTTGTTCACGTGCTTGAAATTAGAAATTTGATTCTTTGTATTGCTTTATTTTTGAAAAAATTTCATAAAGGTAATAATAATATGTACAAGTTGCAATACCTATGCATCTATAATTTATTTTTTTTACTTTTTTCTTTTCTATAAATGAAAAATGAGCTGTTTTAAACCTAGCAAAAACAAGTTATTCATTTGAAATATTCTAATACAACTCGTGAATTTAATAATAGTTGAATTTAATTGAATACGACTTTAACAAATGAACTCAATCAATCTGTATTTTATTACTTTTTTTCAATAAATAAGTGGTGATGGTGAATGTAATAGTAATGGAATATGACGTAGATGGTAGTGGTGGTTGTGGGGTGGCAAAAGTAGAGGCAGAGTGGTGATGATATTGGTGATGGTAGAGAAATGATACTGATAGATAGGGCTGGGCAACAAACCCACTCGCCCGCACAAATCGCCCGACCCTACCCTACCCGCAGTGCTTTGGGCGGTTTCGATGTAGGTAGGCGGGCGGGTGCGGGTCAAGAAATTAGCAAAAGATCGGGTTCGGGTCGAACCCGACCCGCCCGCAACCCGCATCTTTTTTTTTTTTTTAAAGAAAAAATAACTAGTTATTATTATTATTTTTTGCATTTTGGATGGATGGAGATAACTAGTTATTATTTTTATTTTTATATTTTGGATGAAAGTAAAATTTATTATATGGGCACTTATATACATTATCATGATCTAATGATATTTAAATTAGTGTTACTAGTTTGACTTTTATTTATACATATAAAAAAAAAATCATTATATTCCATTAGTCTAGTAGACACAGTTAAATATGATATTTTATATTTAAATTAGTGTTATTAGTTTGACTTTTATTTATATATATATAAAAAAAATCATTATATTCCATTAGTCTAGTAGACACAGTTAAATATGATATTTTGAATTGTCATTCTATTATCACATTATTGCATATTAAAAACTAAGCAGTGAAGATTAATCCACTATTAAAATTAGTGTTACTAGTTTGACTTTTAAGGGTTTGTTTTTGCATATTTAAATTAGTGTTACTAGTTTGACTTTTAAGGGTTTGTTTTTGCAAGCTAAGGAGGAAGATTAATTACTATTCTCAAGCATGGTTCCATATCATCTTATCTAACATGTGGACTATTTATTATGATCATGAATTATATATCTTGTAATTTAATTTATAACTCTTCTAAAAAAAAAATGTTTAGAAAATAACAAAAAATATCAAATTTGCTTAAGTTAAAAAAAAAAAAAAAAAACTAAACCGCAAACCGAACCGCACCCGCTATCGCGGGCGGTTGCGGGTCCTTTTTTCCCCAACCGCATAAGTGCGGGTCGGGTCGGTTTTGACCCGCACCCGGCCAAAACCGACCCGCGAGCAGCCCTACATACATATACGTGAAATCATATCATGTCAACCATATAATTCTATTACATAATCTCTTAAATCCAATTTATTTAACTAACCACTACTAGGTAACTAAAATAAATAAGCATGCCTCAAATGCAACATGGCATCCTTTTCAATTCATTCAATTACCCATTTGTCAATTGAATCAAATAATTAAACAATTCATAATGACATTTAACAAAGTATCAAATACATTTTATATAGTCTTTGAGATGAATGCATATGCCATGTCATAATCAAAATATACAATGCCAATTTCAAAATACATTAATCCAATAATTTCAATATAATTTCAAGGGTGGTAAATACGACTCAGGTAATCCCTAGGCTGGTGTCTACAAGTAGGCATATCAAGCACTACCAAAAAAAATAAATAAATAAATAAATAAAGTCTTATATTCTATGGGATCTCTTGGGAGGGGATGTCCAGACAACTAACCCGGTACCTCTCCACGTCTCGCTCTTAGTAATGAGGTAAATCGAGGTACAATGTGAGACAAAATTAAATGACCTATACCTAGCATATTCAATGAAAATCCTCTAATCAAACAAAAGTGCTAAATATAAGTCAATCAAGAGATAGGAGAAACTAGGAAATCCTGACTTCAACCAATATAGACCACTACTTACCGCTACCAAAGAACTCAGTTCGAGAGTTTAGGTATGAGAGAGGAATGTCATGAATTAAGTACCCCCACTCACTCGATCAAATATCAGTTTTTACTAATTCATGATATGAGACTCATTAACACAATATGATCATATAACCCAATTATTAATGCTAACATTGCTATATGGAGTAACCAAATATAGACCAAATCACCTACATTGGAATATTTTATCTCTTGCATTTCGAAAGGGGTTTTAGAGTAAGAATCTCATAAAAATGGAGATAACTCACGTGCTAAGATATCAGAATTTAACTTAGGCAATAAGACCTCCAAATAACGGGCAAACAAACAGGTATAGCACATATGTACATAGTCTCATGGTAGCATATCGGATGTACTAAAGAAGCAAATACATGCACAGGATGAAGAAAAATGAAGAAATTCACATAGTACTCCTTCACACCAAGCCAAGAGCGTGGTGGATTATAAAGCAATTATGATCCTAGATAAAGTGGTCTGAGGGGTGATATGCAAATAAATGAAAAGAATACTTACAGGGTACTCTAGCCAAGTGCAACAGAAAAGAAATAGTTAGAAAAGATACATAATCCTGGATGTGATAATATACAAAATGCAAAGCACACATGGAATGAATCCTACGAGCCCAATTGCTACTAAGGATAGCATGTGAATCATCAAGAAAAGCACACCACATAACAACAATATCTATTAAAACACGATAATCTAGGCTCGAATGCATGATCCTAATCTAAGCATATGAATGTCATGATGACAGTATTAAAAAATCAATAAAGCAAATAAAATTAAACTTAAGAGATAGAGTAAGGGTAACGAGAAAAGAAGCTCATTCCAATACATACGACAAGTATATCATCTATAATAACTACTATGAGAACTCCAACGAGGATAGGGGGTTCTAACCCACAAACACATCAAAATGGGTATAAAACTACCCAAATCCATGAAAAAGAGTTCTGAGAGGGTAGATCCAACCTACTCACATGGAGGAAGTCATGTCTGGTCTTTTAGAACAACAAAATCAACAAAACAACAAAATAAAGAAGACTCCGATGAGGATAGAGATTCTATCCCTCAAACACAAGGAAAATGGTATAAACTACCCAAGTCTATGACAAAGAGTAGCGAGAGAAGAGATTCAATCTATTCTCGTGGAGGAAGTCATGCTTAGGCTTCTATAACAACTAAATCAATGAAACAACGAAATAAAGAAGACTTTGATGATGATAGAGAGATTCTACCCCTCAAACACATGAAAAATTGTATAAACTACCCAAATCCATGAAATATAGTAGGGAGATGAGAGATTTGATCTGTTCTCATGGAGGAAGCTACGCCTGGGCTTCTAGAATAGTAAAATCAACAAAATAACAAAGGGATGTAAACTATAGAGAGAATGGAGAGATTATCTCCCTCAAACACATGGAAATGGGTTTAAAATACTCAAATCCATGAACAAAGATGACGGGAGGAAAGATTCAATCCATTCTTAATAGAGGAAACAGTGCCTAGACTTCTATCCCAAGAAAGAAAAACAAGTTGGACTTGACCAGAGTCTCTATAGAGGCCTCTAAATCACTATAGAAAGGGAATAGAGAGAGATAATCCAACTAATTAATCAACAACAACCCAACAATCTCAAGATCTTGAGAATATTCAAGAAGAGAAAAAAGATTGAAATAAAAAGATATGGAAGTATGGATTACCTTTGAAGCTGTAACGCCCCCAAAATAATACAAATAACCAAATTCATAAGAGAAATGAATATAGCATAATTGGTATGCTTTCTCATAACGAAATTCGTATTACAAAAGGGGTTACATGCATTATACATTCATAAACGTTCATTCTGAATCTACAGCATGTAATGCAAATTTATAACAACAAATTAAATGCCCTACGGGCTTACATATTTCCAAGACATATCTTGGTTACAATCAAAAGACTCGTATGTCCTCCTCCTTGTTTACTTTCTCAATTGGGTTTTTTTCGTAATTAGGGTTTTGATAACATTTTCGCCCTTTACAGTGGGGATGGAGGTGCCGCGCAAAACTCGCAGTTCGGGGCTCATCCACCGACCCTCTCATTGGGCTCTATCAAGAGGGTACTCATAATGTAGTTGATATTCCTGATTGTAAAGGTCCGATACTCGAGTTTTTATGTGATTGTGTACTGAAATGTTTTTTGGTTTGTCTTTGAATTATATTCTAAGGTTCGTGTTCTTGGTTGTACAGCTCACCATCCAAACAAAAAATATGCTGTTGAACTCCTAAAGCAAGGCTTGTTCTATGTCCTAAATCTTTCATTTTAATCTAGAATCGATTTTAAAAATGCCACGGGCACATCATAATGGATGTATTTCTGTCTAAAATTTCTATTGATCGTTTTCGATTTAATTTTATTTTTTTAGGTATTGCCGAGTTAAAAGTAGAACCATATGATGAAGACCAGGGGACAGGTGAATTGCGTTATGTTCAGGTGAATAATTGCGTAATGCCAATACAATTTTCCTGGAATTTTATTATGGATAAAGTTGAGTGGTTGTGATTTGCAATTTTTGCTTAACCGTTAGCTTGCAATTCCTTGGTGATTCTTTCAAGGGTTAAGTGCCCTTCTTTTGCATTAAGAGTATATGGTATTCAGCATGAAGACAACACTAAGAAACGACCCCTAAGGTAATTGAGTTACAGAATTGATCTAAACAAAGTAATAAACTAAGGATCATGTATAAAAACACAATAATGTGACACAAAAGAAGGCCCATGGAACACTAGCTGAGCCCATGCGCAGAAAATCTTAAAAATGAAAAAAGAAGAAAAAAAAGATTTTTGACTCTTGAAGCATAAAAAAGATGTGGAAAACTAAACTAGCAGCATGTCTAATTCAGGGTAATGAGATCAGAATTCAGTTGTATATACTTTCAACTTCTCCTGCCATTTATCTCCTAAATCCCTCCCTAGCTTGGAAATATATGATCCCAACCCAATGAGCTAAAGGCATGGCATATTCAAATTTTAAAGATAAATATCATGTTTTTTTTTTTTTCTTCTCATGAAATGTGTATTGTAATTTGTATAAACTAAAAGACCTTTGCCTCCATTCCTTAGACTTACAAAGACATTTTGCTCACAATCTTGTGCATTGTTTCCCATTTTCTGAATTTTTCACTATGGTTGAGATATATATTCAAATATACTGTTAGAAGTAATTTAGGATTATGCAGCTTTTTCTTCCTCATTACTCCTTGTTTCTGTTCCGTGATTGATAAACTAATGACTTTAAGGTGTGTAAGAGAGATCTTGGATCAAGTTTATCTTTCCACACACTTCTGTTTTCATGTTTGTTTTTTAGTTAGAGAAAGAAGTAACACCGTCCTCGAAAGTACGTGCAGATGTTGTAAGAAGTGGATTCTTGAATACCCAAAAGGGTAACGAATTGTTCTCATGAAATTCCTGTCATGCATTATTTTAGGGATTAAACTTGAAAGCTTAAGTCAAAGTAACATTCTGATGTTTCAGGAGCTTCTGATGGATGCCAAGATGGTAACAAGGTATCTGGTCAGCTGCATAGATATGAGCATCTGAGTAGAATGGCAGCAATTGACGAGTCAGAAAGCCTTTCTAATATCGATGATGTTGAGGTATGCTGCAAGTTTTAAAGCAAGTTGTGTTCTTGACTTAATTGGTAAATGTTACCTGATTGACTTATCAGATCAGTGAATTTATAACTTCGAAACAATGTCAAATTTTTTACAGGTTGACAAATATCTGCACAGTAAGGAAGAGATGCATTACAAAAAGATTATTTGGGAACAAATTAATAGTAAACATGAAATGGTAATGCTGCCTTTTCTTTGTTCCTTTCTTTCAGATATTACCCTCTTCGAGTGTAGGTAATTTGGAGCAAAAGTTGGTTAATAGTCATGATGCTGTAAATACCCATGATATGTAGCTAATGAGATGAAATTGATTTGACAACAAAACCAATAACATTTGTTTTATTGTACTCACGGCCTTTTGACTGCTATAGTCATTCTGTAAGTAAAATCATAGAAGAACGAGCACTAGTTTAGATGTGGAGTCCTTTGAATGTATTGATTACACAAATAAACACATGTAAAGCCCTTTGTTGTATTGTTGAATATGTTGCCAAGTTAGATATGCATTTGTCTGATCTCAAAGAGTGCCATTCAATTGAAGCATGTAAAACTCAGGAGATTGAGACACGCTGTCCTGCTTCTTTTTCTGGTAGGAATATTTAACCCTCATTTCGCCGTAAAACTGTTCTAGTTTGCACCTCAGAGGATCCTCACATCCGTTCACTTTGTCTCTTCTATTAGCACCACTTTTTGCACTGAAATGATTTGAATAAAAAATCTAAATAACCATAGGGGGGAGAGAGAAAACATTAATTCAGAGTTCTGAACTTATATAGTAGAAAAATGTCGGTAGTTCATATACTACATAGCATGTGAAATACTGAAAGCTCATGGAATACCCTATTAGCTGCAGAGATAAATCTCCTAGTATGTCATCAATGCCGCATTCTTTGTACTCTCGGAAGTGCTTTATGGTTTGATTATGAGATGTGAGCCAAACCTATCCATTTTGTGGCCATATGCACCATAGTTAATGGGAAAACTAAATAACCAAATCCAACCGATGTGTATTGGACCAGTTTGGTTTGGTTAGTGATGGAAACAAATCAAAAATAAGAATTGGAAGGGTAGAACAAATTGACAAATACCAATCCCCACAACATAAATGGTCTCGACCTTAAGTTAATGGTCACTTGAATATAAACTTACCTTCCCACTGAATTTTACAAGACTTCAGCTCCATTGCAATGACTCCAACCAACGTTGTCCATTTTGTGGCCATATGCACCATAGTTAATGGGAAAACTAAATAACCAAATCCAACCGATGTGTATTGGGCCAGTTTGGTTTGGTTAGTGATGGAAACAAATCAAAAATAAGAATTGGAAGGGTAGAACAAATTGACAAATACCAATCCCCACAACACAAATGGTCTCGACCTCAAGTTAATGGTCACTTGAATATAAACTTACCTTCCCACTGAATTTTACAAGACTTCAGCTCCATTGCAATGACTCCAACCAACGTTGCCCTATGGTAATTCAATGGCGCACTTAACAAAGGAAACTTCAGTTCTTCCTGCCAATGAAGGTTGCAGCCCTTTTTATAAATGAAAACGAGACGTGGAGGAAAATACAGTCGTCATTGTCATTTTCTAATGTTTTTTTTCAAATACAGTTTCTAAAACAGGTAATTGTATGATGATAAGCCGCGTGTGTTTGGCTCAAGTTAGATGGAAGGATTGAAATAATCATTTGGTGGGATTATTCATCATATTTACATGAATTCTCAATTTCAAATCTAACAAATCAAGTTACAATATGATGCCATGTTATTTTACTGTTATATTTGTTCCATTAATCTGAAATTTATTACTTGCTATGAGACAAAGCTACACTGAGAGTTGGCTAATGTATTTCTATACATCCATTTCAATGTCTTTACAGAGCCAAGGTGCCGAGAATGCCAACACAGAAGGCATAATTGCAAAATGCGATACAAAGTTTAACAAGAAGTTTAGCACCGACAGATTGAGTCTGAAATAAGAAAGTATGATAATGAATTTGACCACAAGACTGATTACGGTGAAGGTGTTGAAAGCTGCGGAGCCTGTGGTGTGGATTATGATTATGAGGATTGACATGAGATATGAAGAGCTTGGCTTTATGTTAAAATTTTAAAATTTATTATTTGATGTTACATTAGTTTATGAGAAAATTTTGTAAAAATATATTTTATTTTTCTATAATTTTTTCTTTCCTGACACATTCATCACATGACGATGAATATGCTATGAACTTGTGCCCTTACATAGCTTGAGAAAGAAATAAAAGAAAATTTTGATATTATTTATTAGAGAGGTTTTGCACACCTTGTTTTCTTTTTTGGTAAACAAAGCATAACAATATATTAAGATAAAATAGTTCTGGAGTATTGAGCCCCTACAGCATCCGTTAATTTGAATGATGCTTTAAAATTATAGGTTTATTATGGATTGAATGAATTATTAGGAATTGAATGAATTATTAGGAATTGAATGAATTATTAGGAATTACAGGTGTATTGTTTTCCTGCTTTGGCGACTAATTTATTAGTCGCGACAAATAAATTATTTTTTTTCGCAAAAAATGACAATTGCCGACCAAGAGTTTTGGTCGCAAAAAATACATCTATTGCCGACCAAAAATTTTGTTGGTCGTGGAAACTCACTTTTGCCGACCAACAGTTTTGGTCGCGAAAAGTAACAATTGGCGACCAAACTAATTTTGGTCGCAGAATGTCACAATTGGCGACCAAAAAATTTGGTCGCGAAATGTCACAATTGGTGACCAAATTTTTTGGTCGCGAAATGTGTCAATTGGCGACTAAGAAATTTGGTTGGCAAAAGGCGACTTTTCGTGACCAAAGTGTTTTAGCGACAAAATGAATTAGTCGCGGTAATTAAATATTTAGCGACCAAAAATTTAGTCGGCAAATCCAACTTTTGTCGACCAACAAAAATTTTGGTCGCGAATTACTTTTGCCGACCCTCAATTGGCGACCAAACTAGCGACCAAAAAAATTGGTCGCGGATAACTTTTTCCGACCAAAAATAGACTTTTAGCGACCAATTTTTTTGTTGCTAAAAATGTTAATTCTTGTAGTGAGAGATAGGAGAAACTAGGAAATCCTGACTTCAACCAATATAGACCACTACTCACCGCTACCAAAGAACTCAGTTCGAGAGTTTAGGTATGAGGGAGGAATGTCATGAATTAAGTACCCCCACTCACTCGATCAAATATCAGTCTTTACTAATTCATAATATGAGACTCATTAACACAATATGATCATATAACCCAATTATTAATGCTAACATTGCTATATGGAGTAGCCAAATATAGACCAAATCACCTACATTGGAATATTTTATCTCTTGCATTTCGAAAGGGGTTTTAGAGTAAGAATCTCATAAAAATGGAGATAACTCACGTGCAAAGATATCAGAATTTAACTTAGGCAATAAGACCTCCAAATAACGGGCAAACAAACAGATATAGCACATATGTACATAGTCTCATGGTAGCATATCGGATGTACTAAAGAAGCAAATACATGCACAGGATGAAGAAAAATGAAGAAATTCACATAGTACTCCTTCACACCAAGCCAAGAGCGTGGTGGATTATAAAGCAATTATGATCCTAGATAAAGTGGTCTGAGGGGTGATATGCAAATAAATGAAAAGAATACTTACAGGGTACTCTAGCCAAGTGCAACAGAAAAGAAATAGTTAGAAAAGATACATAATCCTGGATGTGATAATATACAAAATGCAAAGCACACATGGAATGAATCCTACGAGCCCAATTGCTACTAAGGATAGCATGTGAATCATCAAGAAAAGCACACCACATAACAACAATATCTATTAAAACACGATAATCTAGGCTCGAATGCATGATCCTAATCTAAGCATATGAATGTCATGATGACAGTATTAAAAAATCAATAAAGCAAATAAAATTAAACTTAAGAGATAGAGTAAGGGTAACGAGAAAAGAAACTTATTCCAATACATACGACAAGTATATCATCTATAATAACTACTATGAGAACTCCAACGAGGATAAGGGGTTCTAACCCACAAACACATGAAAATGGGTATAAAACTACCCAAATCCATGAAAAAGAGTTCTGAGAGGGTAGATCCAACCTACTCACATGGAGGAAGTCGTGTCTGGTCTTTTAGAACAACAAAATCAACAAAACAACAAAATAAAGAAGACTCCAATGAGGATAGAGATTCTACCCCTCAAACACAAGGAAAATGGTATAAACTACCCAAGTCTATGACAAAGAGTAGCAAGAGAAGAGATTCAATCTATTCTCGTGGAGGAAGTCATGCTTAGGCTTCTATAACAACTAAATCAATGAAACAACGAAATAAAGAAGACTTTGATGATGATAGAGAGATTCTACCCCTCAAACACATGAAAAATGGTATAAACTACCCAAATCCATGAAATATAGTAGGGAGATGAGAGATTTGATCTGTTCTCATGGAGGAAGCTACGCCTGGGCTTCTAGAACAGTAAAATCAACAAAATAACAAAAGGATGTAAACTATAGAGAGAATGGAGAGATTATCTCCCTCAAACACATGGAAATGGGTTTAAAATACTCAAATCCATGAACAAAGATGACGGGAGGAAAGATTCAATCCATTCTTAATAGAGGAAACAGTGCCTAGACTTCTATCCCAAGAAAGAAAAACAAGTTGGACTTGACCAGAGTCTCTATAGAGGCCTCTAAATCACTATAGAAAGGGAATAGAGAGAGATAATCCAACTAATTAATCAACAACAACCCAACAATCTCAAGATCTTGAGAATATTCAAGAAGAGAAAAAAGATTGAAATAAAAAGATATGGAAGTATGGATTACCTTTGAAGCTGTAACGCCCCCAAAATAATACAAATAACCAAATTCATAAGAGAAATGAATATAGCATAATTGGTATGCTTTCTCATAACGAAATTCGTATTACAAAAGGGGTTACATGCATTATACATTCATAAACGTTCATTCTGAATCTACAGCATGTAATGCAAATTTATAACAACAAATTAAATGCCCTACGGGCTTACATATTTCCAAGACATATCTTGGTTACAATCAAAAGTGAGCTTCGCTCATTACATCTTAAGCCATTGGCTTTACAAAAATATACAATCAAAATGAGAAGCCCTTGCTTTCAAAAGTTTCTCCAATGCTATTGCCTAGGTGGAGGCATGCCATCATTACCTGAAAATGTTATTCCCAAGTAGGGTGAGCCACAGCCTAGTAGAAACTATCTAACACAGTATATGAAATTTAACAAAGGTATAAGTACACTATGCATATACAACGCCAAAGATAAAGGCATCCACATTATGTATAGTCTTAAATTACCAAACTCAATTATTAAGCCATTTCCCTTCATTTGATTTAATTATATATGCCAATCTCATCATTTCTCAACAACCCAAATGAGATTACAACTCATTAGTTCTAGAACCACATTATCAACACGTAAGCACTTCAACCTTTTCTTTCACGGATATTTCGTTCGCGGGCAACCGTCAAACGGGACTTATGTATTCTTTCACGGATATTTCGTCTGCGGTCAGCCGTCAAACGGGACCCATGTAAACGTAAGCTATACAAGCACTATAATTGCCATTTTACGGATATTTTGTCTGCGGGCTAGGCACCCATGTATAATTTCGAGACTTTCACCCAGGACACTCCAGCAAACTTAATCATAATGGAATCCATCCCCTTTCCACTCCCAAATAACCATACATATACAACGTATATAAATATACTCGTATTCAATAACAAACACAGGTGATTAGTTTCAATTCACCTAATCCGCATGCAATTTCTACAATAATCATAGTTATCCTCCACTGATAGCCTAATATAGTTTTTTCTAAACAGATATAAAATCTCATAACAGATAGTTTATTCAAAACTACCAAAGAATAGAATAACACATAACCTATCCCACCATTAATATCAATACCCTTTCAATTTCACATTTTTAATGTCAATTTCCATTATTTATACAAAATAATAATTTGATTCAATTAGGGCAAATCTCCTTTTTTTCCCAAATATTAGCCAAGTGCCAAAATCATCAAATCATACACAATACAACATCATTTTCAAATCCCTCAAGCATTTATTTCACTTTCACTCAAAAACCCCTATTTCTATTTTATGCCCAAACCTTAGGTTTTCCTTAAACACCTCCAAATCACATCATTGTTACACAAGATACAAATAACTAAGCTAAATATCATATGGAAGTGTAGAAAAGATCCCTACCTCAAGCTTAGATGAGAGAGAAGAGAGAAAAGCTCAAAAGTCGACGGCGACGAAACAATGATTTGCCCCGATCAAAATGAAGCCCTTGACAAGCTCTACACTTAATCTCAAAGGAGCAAGGTGAAAAGATCACTCTAGGTGAGTAGATCTAGAGATTTAAGTGAAAAAGTTTGAGTTTTAGAGAGGGAGAAGGGAACTCACAATTTGAGAGGAAAAATGTGAGGAAAGTAATCAGAGAAAAGTGGTTTGGGCCTATTTATAGTAATAGCAAGTAGCCCTAAGGTCAAATAAAATAATAGGCCCAAAACCCCTCAAAGGTACGGCCCATTTGAACCCCAAAATTCTGAAAAAAACACACAGGGATCGACCCTTCGGGCAGAGGTGTCGAATCTTTAGGTAGAAAAGACAATCTGGCAACAAGCAAGGGGGTTGACCCTTAGACAGGAAGGGTTGACACTAATTTCCAGCAACTAACACACAGATTCTGCAATATACAAGGGTCGACCCTTCCCAGACTTGTGTTGACCCTTGTGGACAGCAACAAGAGGTAGGTGTTGACACCACTAAGGTTGGTGTCAACCCTATATTCCAGCAACACTTCCAGAAACTTCACCAACAGGTAAGGGTCGACCCTTAGAAAGGCTGGTGTCGACCCTAGAATAGAATTTCTAAGTCTCCAAGGAACTTTTGACAAGAACAAGTGCGGACAAACAAACCCAACGAGTTTAAATTGGATTATGCTCCTCCAAACCAACATACAACAACACCAAAGATTTCCAAAATAAAATAAAGGATTCAAATACACTTCCCAAAAGCCTCGAAGGATACAGGTGCTACAGAAGCTAGCCAAAGATAGGGCCCAAGCTAGTCACAAACTCTAATCCCCTCCCCATCCCCTCCCTCCTCTCGCCGATGATCAACTCTAGCTCCAAATCTCCAAGTCTTCAAGCTAAGAAGATGAAGAAGAAACCTAAGTGTGTAGATATATCAGTGTATAAATGTAGAGAATTAAGAGATTAATTGCCTTTAGAGTTCCAAACTAGCCAGCCTCTCACCCATTCACAAGGGAGTGTCATTATAAGCTTTGAGACTATAAACATCTCATTTTGACTGATCCTGAGACTTTGGGCGCTTGCAAGCCTCCCGATGATAAAATGGTAATTAATTCATCTTTAGAATGTTTAAGATTGTTCGGAATTGCTATATAAACCAGTTTTGGCCAAAATTAAACTTTTTATAGAAATGACCATTTTACCCTTGGACCCTTTTTTTAGCCGAAAACCAACTTTCTAATTCTGAGGAAGAGAGGAAAGTTTGGTTGTGTTTTGATCAAAGATATTATTCAAAATTAGTGGCCGATTTTATCAAAATCATTGATCATAAAGCAATTCAGTCTTATTTGGACCACAAGTGTGACAACCCTCACCTTTGATTAGTGCTAATCTCTGATTGAGCATGATAAGTAATTGAACAGACTGAAATTCTGAACTGAATGCATGAGTATGTTGTTTAATTACATTTCTATCTGTTAGTCATTAAGTGATCTGTTCATGTTTTATCTTTGAACTGTGAATTGAAGGTCTTATCGGCGACCAAATCGGAAATTGACTAGTGTTTCATGCTAATTAGAATTTATGTGATTTTATGGTAGATTGAATTAAAATTTGATTTGGAATGATTAAATTAGATTAAATAATGTTATATTGTATTAGTTGGCCTTATTACATGTTTGCCATTGAGTGGCTAATTCTAGACCATTGTTTAGTCTAAATTCATTTGTTTGGCATCATCTTTTATTCACCTTCTTGAGGCCAAAACCGAAAAAGAGAGAGAGAGATAGGAGAAAATTTAATCCCTCTAGAATTAGTTTGGAGACTTAGAAGAATCGAAGGGAATTTGCATATTCGAGCTTCCACATCTAGAATTCAAGACATAAGGTAGAGAATTCATCTTCTTAATTGTGAATTTAAGTTATTTCTTGCATGTTTCATGGAAATTTGGTGGTTAGAGTCAAATATTGGTTTAAAGTGTTGAATTGAGGCTTAATCCATGCATGCACGTACATATTCTTGAATTTTGAAGTTGTTCTTCATGAATTTCCACATGTATGTTCATGTTTTTGTTATAGTTTCACCATAGTTTTGAGCTTAATCTTGCATTTGATCAAGTTTTAGAGCACTAGAGTCCATAAGCGTTCTTGCATGTTATGTTTTTACATAATTCATGAGAGTTCTTTGAAATGGTGTTCAATTGTCTCACCCTTGGGCTTGATTTTACAAAATTGATCTTCAAAACATATTATAGTATGAGTTTGCAAGTGTTTTCCAGAAAATTGGCCCAAAAGGTTGAGTTTTGATGTGTTGAATGCTTGGTTTGAGCTTAGAAGGCAAATCTGGAAATTCTAGATTTGGCTTCCACGCTCGAGCAAAGGATTCCACGCTGGAGCGACCATCATTTTGTTCAGAGCTCCGCTCGAGCAAAGGAATGCTGGCTCGAGCAAAGATTGCAAGCTCTCAGATTTTTGGTGCACGCAGACGCACGCTTGAGCGACAAGACCTACGCTCGAGCGATGACTGTGTCTCACGCTCGAGCGAGCGTCGAGCGGAGATTTTCAACATCCAGCACTTTTTGCATTTTTACAGACCGCTCAAGCGAGGAAGTCCACGCTCAAGCAACCCCACTGTTTTGACAAGCTCGCTCGAGCGAAGAAAGCCACGCTCGAGCGAGACCCCTGTTTTCTGAAAATTTTGAAAAGTGTTTTAAAGTGTATCTTTGCATCCTCATTTCATCCTAGGCATTCCTAAGCCTAGTTTAAGGCATCTTAATGAGGATAATGTTATAGAACCACACCAAGTCAAGATAGGGGCTAAGATGTTAATCCCAAGTGTGTAACTTAGTGTGTGTTCTTTCTGCAATTGTGTAGGGTTGGCATCCGAGAACGCTCATTAGCTTGCCTATAGCCTAGTGCTCTGTGAGTAACAATATTGTAAAGATATGTTCAATGATGATTATTTTCTAAACAATTAACTGTACTATTTTCTGAAGTGATACTATTTACTGAATGAATGATGTCCTATTTATGAACTGTACTCGTGGCATCCATAGCAACTTACTATTACTGTACTGTTACTGCTACTGTATAGAGATCTCTGTCGGTTCCAATACTTGGAACCAATACTGTATACTGTTATGATGGCCATTAACTGACTGCTCGGTCTGTTAAGACCTACTGTACTATTTGTTATTGGATGTACCATATATAACTGATATGACTAATTTATTACTAAAAGGACATTCATTCTTAACCTCTTTACGCATTTGTTATTCACTGGGTTTTAGCTCACTGTTTATATTTATATGTAGGTGTATAGGCACCGGACCGATGCTAGGAGCGTCAGGTTAAGCTCTAGTTTTGTCAAGCCAACCGTTGTGCCTCACTGTGAGGTTCCATGTCTGTCCAAGCTAAGGTTGTTTTGGGGTGTTCCAGATTCACCCATATTGTCTCTGTTTTGTAATAGATGAATAAGGCTTTCTGACTTTATAGTTCTGTTTTAAAGGGATTTGGTCCCTAACCTGAATGTTTGTGCATATGATATGTACATATGTTTTGGTTATCCATATGGCATGTTTATAAAAGTCTTTTTGCATTCAGACTGTCACAGCTCATTAGACATCTTTAATTTACTGTTTTGGCTTCCGCCAGCCCCTTACTCTGTATTACTGTCATTACTGTTAAGCAGGCCTTTGGTAATCACGGATTACTGGCCGGTTACGGTACTAAGCCCATAGGGGCGGGTTTGGGTCGTGACAACAAGCAAGCCAGGGGTATGGAACTCGGCACTTGTGCATGTATGAATGACATGTGTACTAAGATAAGTGGTGCACGCAGATGATTTGTGCATGTGCACTTCCATGCGCGGTAGAACTTGTTTTGCAAACATAATCTTGGTGCAATATTGGAAGGAGGCAGCAAGAAGAAGTGATGGGATGCCCTAATGTGCTCCAAAAGCTTGCTCTCTACCTATAAAAGGAGCCCTTTCCCCTCCTTTTCAAAGGGTTAGACTCTTGAGAGCTTTTAGTGAATTTTGAAAGCAAAGCACTCACATTCCCTCTTCTTTCCTTGACTCCAAAATTTCTTCACCCACAGCAACTCTAAACTTCTAAAAAATATTCCAAAGCTTAAAGAACTTGACCTAACTAAGAACCTTTGCTTGGGGGAGTCTTGTGAGCAAGAAACTTAAGTTTATTTGCGTTTCTCTTAGCGTACTCTTCAATTTAATCAAACCAGTAGGTAAACTCCTTTACCTTTTTGTATTTCAATACCCTTTTTGCTTTATTTTTCAATGTTCATTCATGCTAAGTTGTTAGTCCATCATAGTATCATGTAATTCCTTAGTTTCATTATTTTTTTCGCCTTTTCCCTTGCATGTTTTCTTTATTTGGTTAAACATGTTTTTAGGCCTCATTTGATCACATAATAAAGCATGCATAAGCCTGGTTTGATCATCATATAGTTAATTTCTATTGCTTTTTACTTATTAATTGCTTTTCTTGCATGATCATCATGTTAGTAGCCTCAAACTGTGCTTACGATCACATTTTGTATGTTTAGAAGTATATGAGGTGTGTATGGCATAAACGACATACAAGTGGATATCTGGATAAGTTTTCTCCATCCTTATAGCAAATGCTTGTTTTGTGCATTGTTCTTCAAATAATCCAAGTTAAATGCTCTCTTTATGCAAAATTGGATGTTTTGATTATTTTTATGAATATTGCTTAGTTTAGTTCATGCTTATGGCCATATATCTCTTTTTGGTAGGAAATCCTCATTTTTGGTAAAAATATGGCTTTATTCATGGAATATAAATTGAGGGATATTTATGGCATTCAAATCATTTAGTTTAATGTAGTAAGGTTTAGACTTAAAAATGGATTGTATAAAATAATTAACCATTAAAATCATAAAATGAAAATTTAGCAGAGTCTAATCTTTGGATTAGGCATAAATGGGTGCTATCATTCAATGTCTTTCCCTTTTTGTACTTAAGCTCTCGAACCTAGAATTTTCTAATTATGACGAATTGGTCCTTAACTTAGTTTTCATTATTAAAGGTTTCTTAATTCCCTTTAAAAATTAAGTGGCGACTCTTTGTTGGTCAAAGCGTGTTGGTACAGTTACTTGGATTGGAATAAATCATCAACTGTTTGTTTTAAGCCCACTAGATAGTGGCAAAACCATCTTTTCTAAGCCCACCTGCGAGTGGTAAAATCTGCATTTTAAGCCTACTTGCGAGTAGCAAACCATCTTTCAAAAAAACAAACATGAAATGTTTTGTTCCAATTCAGGCGATTCAGTCTATATTTGTATGCTGTGTGCATCACATAGTAACTTAGGCTAATAACCGGAATAAGAACACACAAAGTTTTCAAAAATAGATATCATGGTTAGTAGAGGCCGATCTTTGATCGGGCGAGCGGGGGTGCTCACGAAGTGACCTTCCCCAATCGTACCCAAGTTCCCGAGCCGAGGCAACTTTGGTGATGACGGACACGTGGCCTTTGGCACCGAGTCAGGGTTTCCTAAATTTCCCATTTAAAAAACATTTAGGTGGCGACTCTGTATCTGGCAAAGCAGTCCATGTTTGGCACTTCTTTTCAAAAATCTGTTTCTCAAAACGATTTGCCGGATTTGGACTCTTTGGTTCAGACTTAGAACCGTGACAAATTTGAGAGTCCTGAGCTGTAGTGACCCCAAAATGAACAGAACGGGAGCTCGTTCCTCCCGGGGCGTTCGGGGACGTCTACAGAAGGCAAATCTGGGAATTCCAGATTTGGCTTCCACGCTCGAACGAAGGATTCCACGCTGGAGCGACCATCATTTTGTTCAGAGCTCCGCTCGAGCGAAGGAATGCTGGCTCGAGCGAAGATTGCAAGCTCTCAGATTTTTGGTGCACACAGACGCACGCTCGAGCGACAAGACCTACGCTCGAGCGATGACTGTGTCTCACGCTCGAACGAGCGTCGAGCGGAGATTTTCAACATCCAGCACTTTTTTCATTTTTACAGACCGCTCGAGCGAGGAAGTCCACGCTCGAGCAACCCCACTGTTTTGACAAGCTCGCTCGAGCGAAGAAAGCCACGCTCGAGCGAGACCCTTGTTTTCTGAAAATTTTGAAAAGTGTTTTAAAGCGTATCTTTGCATCCTCATTTCATCCTAGGCATTCCTAAGCCTAGTTTAAGGCATCTTAATGAGGATAATGTTATAGAACCACACCAAGTCAAGATAGGGGCTAAGATGTTAATCCCAAGTGTGTAACTTTGTGTGTGTTCTTTCTGCAACTGTGTAGGGTTGGCATCCGAGAACGCTCATTAGCTTGCCTATAGCCCAGTGCTTTGTGAGTAACAATATTGTAAAGATATGTTCAATGATGATTATTTTCTGAACAATTAACTGTACTATTTTCTGAAGTGATACTATTTACTGAATGAATGATGTCCTATTTATGAACTGTACTCGTGGCATCCATAGCAACTTACTATTACTGTACTGTTACTGCTACTGTATAGAGATCTCTGTCGGTTCCAATACTTGGAACCAATACTGTATACTGTTATGATGGCCATCAACTGACTACTCGGTCTGTTAAGATCTACTGTACTGTTTGTTATTGGATGTACCATATATAACTGATATGACTAATTTATTACTAAAAGGACATTCATTCTTAACCTCTTTACGCATTTGTTATTCACTGGGTTTTAGCTCACTGTTTATATTTATATGTAGGTGTATAGGCACCGGACCGATGCTAGGAGCGTCAGGTTAAGCTCTAGTTTTGTCAAGCCAACCGTTGTGCCTCACTGTGAGGTTCCATGTCTGTCCAAGCTAAGGTTGTTTTGGGGTGTTCCAGATTCACCCATATTGTCTCTGTTTTGTAATAGATGAATAAGGCTTTCTGACTTTATAGTTCTGTTTTAAAGGGATTTGGTCCCTAACCTGAATGTTTGTGCATATGATATGTACATATGTTTTGGTTATCCATATGGCATGTTTATAAAAGTCTTTTTGCATTCAGACTGTCACAGCTCATTAGACATCTTTAATTTACTGTTTTGGCTTCCGCCAGCCCCTTACTCTGTATTACTGTCATTACTGTTAAGCAGGCCTTTGGTAATCACGGATTACTGGCCGGTTACGGTACTAAACCCATAGGGGCGGGTTTGGGTCGTGACAACAAGCAAGCCAGGGGTATGGAACTCGGCACTTGTGCATGTATGAATGACATGTGTACTAAGATAAGTGGTGCACGCAGATGATTTGTGCATGTGCACTTCCATGCGCGGTAGAACTTGTTTTGCAAACATAATCTTGGTGCAATATTGGAAGGAGGCAGCAAGAAGAAGTGATGGGATGCCCTAATGTGCTCCAAAAGCTTGCTCTCTACCTATAAAAGGAGCCTCTTCCCCTCCTTTTCAAAGGGTTAGACTCTTGAGAGCTTTTAGTGAATTTTGAAAGCAAAGCACTCACATTCCCTCTTCTTTCCTTGACTCCAAAATTTCTTCACCCACAGCAACTCTAAACTTCTAAAAAATATTCCAAAGCTTAAAGAACTTGACCTAACTAAGAACCTTTGCTTGGGGGAGTCTTGTGAGCAAGAAACTTAAGTTTATTTGCGTTTCTCTTAGCGTACTCTTCAATTTAATCAAACCAGTAGGTAAACTCCTTTACCTTTTTGTATTTCAATACCCTTTTTGCTTTATTTTTCAATGTTCATTCATGCTAAGTTGTTAGTCCATCATAGTATCATGTAATTCCTTAGTTTCATTATTTTTTTCGCCTTTTCCCTTGCATGTTTTCTTTATTTGGTTAAACAACATGTTTTTAGGCCTCATTTGATCACATACTAAAGCATGCATAAGCTTGGTTTGATCATCATATAGTTAATTTCTATTGCTTTTTACTTATTAATTGCTTTTCTTGCATGATCATCATGTTAGTAGCCTCAAACTGTGCTTACGATCACATTTTGTATGTTTAGAAGTATATGAGGTGTGTATGGCATAAACGACATACAAGTGGATATCTGGATAAGTTTTCTCCATCCTTATAGCAAATGCTTGTTTTGTGCATTGTTCTTCAAATAATCCAAGTTAAATGCTCTCTTTATGCAAAATTGGATGTTTTGATTATTTTTATGAATATTGCTTAGTTTAGTTCATGCTTATGGCCATATATCTCTTTTTGGTAGGAAATCCTCATTTTTGGTAAAAATATGGCTTTATTCATGGAATATAAATTGAGGGATATTTATGGCATTCAAATCATTTAGTTTAATGTAGTAAGGTTTAGACTTAAAAATGGATTGTATAAAATAATTAACCATTAAAATCATAAAATGAAAATTTAGCAGAGTCTAATCTTTGGATTAGGCATAAATGGGTGCTATCATTCAATGTCTTTCCCTTTTTGTACTTAAGCTCTCGAACCTAGAATTTTCTAATTATGACAAATTGGTCCTTAACTTAGTTTTCATTATTAAAGGTTTCTTAATTCCCTTTAAAAATTAAGTGGCGACTCTTTGTTGGTCAAAGCGTGTTGGTACAATATTTTGTATGGGAATGTGTCTTAGACTCGAAAAAGGCACAACACCCACAAAAGACCCTTTGGAATATGCCAAGATTCGTCAAAGATCCCTAGGACAAGTGTGGCATCTCCCAAAATGGTTGGAGGACCACCTTCTAGAAGTTTTCTTGCCAACTGCCAGATAGGCTCGACCAGCCATAATTTTTTATAGCTGAGACATAAAGGTCCATCGGTCACATTTCCAAAATGATCTGTTGGAACAAAAAGGTCCGGGTGTGCTCACTCAGGCATAAGATATCCGGACTTGCTTACCTGGACAGAAGATGTCTGTCAGTTAATTTCTTGAAATAGTTCGGCCATGCAAAATTTTATCTAGCCAGCCCAATATCTGCCTGGAAACACTCTTCTTTAGAAGGTTTTCCCACATTCTCACTTGTTTCACCTTTCTATGCTTGTGTATTTTGAAAAGAGAGAAACTATTTTTGAAAACACAAAGCTAGAAATGGCTAAAGTGCTTGAGAATGTTTCTCTTGCCTTGAGAAAATCATTTTTTAAAAAATAGGTTTTGGAGGTTTGGAAAACTCTTTGGCTAAAACAAGTGTAGGAATGTTGTTAACAGAGCTCTTTGTCGTCTATGCCTCCTGGAACGATGAGGACTTCTAGCACACTTTCATTGAGTTCCTCTAGAAGCAGTCCTTCTAGGTGGATCCAAATCTTCCTTCCATGGCACAAGAGGTAAATCTCCACGCTCCTATTTGACCTCTAACATAATCCCTTCAATTGTAGAGTGAGGAGTATCTTCTACCACCATCGATCAACAAGCAAGTTCGATCACTAGGTTAAAATATTCCTACAAACGGCGCCAATTATACTGACCCTAAATTTCTTCTCACACGAACACCTCGTGATTGAACTCAATCCCTTGAGAACGACACTGTTTTCTCTATAAACGAAGAATAAATGAGCTACTGTTGGTGTGCACCGGAAAACCCTCCAATGCCTAAGTCAAATATTAAGATCAAACAACAAGGAAATCACGAAGGGTAAAGAGTGTTTAGAATTGCATTACCCTCAAATGGATGAACTCTGTAGTTTTTATAACTTTCTAGCTTAGTAGAGTCCCATTAGGTTGGTAATTCCCATTCTTAGACCCAACCCGCTAGGATTCTACCTCTTGAGGATAAATCCTATCCTTAAGCACCCTAACCTTGTAGGTTTGTTGTCGAAGTCTATCCACTTCATAAATAAGGGATCGGACCAGACAGGGCAAATCTAATCACTTTACTTGCTCTTGCAACCATTTAACTTAGTCATTTTTTGCTCATTTCAACCCAAAGGCATATAAGCTATTATGAATATCCCTGAACGTCCCGGGAGGGAATCCCGTTTTGTTCATTAGGGCGTACTATAGTTTGGACTCAATGTCACGGTCCTGTATCTAATCTCGCAGAGTGCAATGCAATACCGATGAATCATCAAAGAGTCCAAATTCGGCAAATCATTTTGAAAAACTGATTTTTAGAAAGAAGTGCCAAACATGGACTACTTTGCCAGATACAGAGTCGCCACCTAAATATTTTATTTTGAAAAATTTAGGAAACCCTGACTCGTGCCTAAGACCATGTATCCATCATCACCAAAGTTGCCTCGGCTTGGGAACTTAGGTACGATTGGGGAAGGTCATGCAATGAGCACCCCCGCTCGCCCGATCAAAGATCGGCCACTACTAAACATGATATCGAGTTTTTGAAAACACATGCGTTCTTATTTCGGTTTATTAGCCTAGAATTACTACGTGATGCGCACAGCAAAACAAGTATAGACTAGATCACCTAATTTGGAACAAAGCATTGCATATCCGTTTGTTTGGAAAATGATTTGAAGTTTGCTACTCGCAAGTAGGCTAAAATCCAGATTTCAATGAATTGTCCCAATTCAAGTAATCCAACCTTCACCTACAGGCATTCAAGCAGTTATATCACATAAGCAGATAGCCTCATGGCAAGCATGCTGTCATGGCAGTCACTCACACACATGCAAGGATGCTAAAGGAATAACCCTTACCGAGTACTCTGAGCCACAGAAAGAAGCTAATTAGAAATCATGCATGAATCCTAACTATGGTAAGAATGCCTAATGCAACACATGCAAAAATGCAACTACAATAGGCTTGGCTATTCTAAAAATGGCATGTGAAATGCGGCAACTTGATACACGTATTCAAGTTGGAATTGAAATACTATGCAATTAGTACGATGCGCCGAGCTCGGTGCGTGCAATACGGATGAATGCAAACATGCGAACATATAGATGATAATTGAAACATGCCCTAAAACTAACCATCATAAGCTGGTAAATAAAAGGAAGAAAGAAATGGGGGTTGGAAGACATACATCACACACACGCACACTTATTACAACATTGTCCTCTCTCGGAGGGTCCGAATAAATAATACAGACCGAATGATTAATCAACTACCCTAGCTAATTAAATATTACAAAGCCCTTAATTAATTAATAAATTAATTACAAAACAATCTAAGTATAAAATTAAAGAGGCCGCCGCAGCTCCGCCTCGAAATGATTGGATGATGCATGCTCGATTCGCCTTGCTCGGAAACCCATTGCCATGCCTCTGCTGCCTCTGTTTGCACTGTTCTGCACCTCTGAGAATTGTGAAAATCCTAAGGTTGCTTTTGAACCACTCCCTGAGCACTTTGGGATACCACCGGCCAAGAGAAAACGCCACCGGCCATGGAAATATGGTCATCGACCAAAAATGGGATCACTGGCTCGATTTTGGTAGTCGGCCGGCACTGAAAGTTGCCGACCGGCCATTTCTTCCTGCAAAACACTAGTTTTGCTGCAGCAGAGGACAGACAGTGCATGGCAAGGCATTTACAAGACAATGTATGCACGACCGCCCTCCCTATCATACTAAGAACTCAAGGGAGTATGGCCCTCGACCCTCGGGCCACCAATCGCGCATTTCGATACATAATGGCCAAAGATGTCAAGTGTGCAAATCAATATGAATGAATGCAACAAAACAAATGAATGCTACACACTCTATCATGTTGAATCAAGAGTGTCGGCGATCGAGGATTGAGGTATGTTTCGTCACTTCAAGTACGAACGTCCCTCATTCCTCATGTTTGGTTTGACACCCCAAACCAAACACAATGCAATGCATGCAAGTATGCCAAATATAGTGCAATGCATGCAAACAATGCAACATGAGCATGCCTCAAATATGAGTGAGATGTGATAAACATGAGAATATGACAATGCAATAGGCTCTGAAATCATGTTAAGAGCGGTGCCAAATCACTAAACAAGACAAACATGGCATGCTAATGGACTTAAAGCTCAAAGCTAGCCAAAGGACTTGAACCATGGCCATATCAACCAAGCCCCAAAGGACCAAGGTGAACCAAAACAGTCCCATGGCAGGCCAAAATAATGCTAGAACATGCATGGGATGCGGCCAAAACATGCTAGGAAATGGGCGCAAAAATGAGGGGCATTCAAAGCCACAAAGAGAGCACTCCACTACAACTACCTCAACCACACATGGCATGGATTATTCAAAGAAAAACAGAGCTATAATATGCCAAAAGGAGCCCAAAAACCCACTGATATGGCAGCCCAAGGACTTAAACAAAGAGGCATGCACAATGACCTATTTTAAGGCACAAAAGAACAAATCTTCAAAGCTTTGAAAGGATGGTAAATGCAAGCATACAAGCATGGAGCATGGACTGAAATAACATGATAAATGATTCCAAATCACTGAAATAACCCAAATAAAGCATGCTCATGACTCATACACTCAAAGCTAACAAGCTAGGATACATGGTGGCTATACGAAACATGGAAAACATGACCAAATCAACACCAAACAGAGCTTAAACATGTCAAAACATGGATAAGAGCTTCATGAAGTCAAGCTAAAACATGCAAGTATGATGGTCTAAATGCATGATACATGTTATGACAATAGAGAGGATTACAAAACAAGTGCATGATGCAAACAATAGGCCATCGAACCAACATGAAACAGAGGTCTAACAAGATAGACTAACACCAAATACCCTCTGAAATGGAGCCAAATAAAGCTATGCAAACATGCTATCTTTATGAGCCCTAAATGCAAGCAAATGAGTCACAAGGGGAGAGGGGTGTCCCTCCCCTATACAAGACCTCAAAACCACTTCTCCACCACTGAAAATCCTCTGGATTTCAGTGGTGAGAATGTCAATACACGAAGGGTTCCAAAGCCCAAAGAGGAAGGCACAAAAGGGGTCAAACAAGGCTTAAGAGGGGGTAGACAACCCCCAACACCAAAATGACCTTAAGAAACTATAACAAGCATGAAAATATAGAACTTTTATCAGTTATACACTAAGCTCGAAACAATATGAAAATAGGTCTAAAACCTTAAGCAAAAATGGGGAATAAAAAGGTAAGTTCTCACCCTTGAAGAACACTTCAAGAACACCAACTCCAGCACCTATTTTTGATCAAAAACTAACTCAAAACTCTAAAATCAACCCCTTAAAACCTCAGTAACCAAAGTATAGTGTAACACTAGGTGTCTTAGTGCAAAACTAAGAACAAAAACCCCTTTAGAACACTATTACACACACAACTATATAGAGAGAAGGAGATATGGAGAGAGTGATATATATCGTATATCACAGGTTGTTCAACCTTTGGAAAGGGAGGGAAGGCCCTCCTTTTATAGGAATTCAATTCCTAAGCTTCTTGGAGAAGCCAACACAAGGGAGCAAATCCCTCCATACACGTGTATGGATGGGGTGTATTGTGGATGCCAATTGTGACAGCTGGCATAAAATATCTGCCAAAAGCAGATGGAAAGGGGTCGGCTGGAAAATATGGCCGATTGACCAACAAAAATGGCCGGCCGACCAAAAACATTGCCGATCGACCAAAATCTTTAGCCGGTAGCAAGAAAACAGGGCCGATGGCCACAAGCCAAGGCCAATGAGGTGTGGGGATGGCCAACAAGCCATTCCCTGCTCTCAGAAGCAAAAACACAAGTGTTTGGTGCACAACCAAGCACAAAACAAACAAGTCGAGAGGTCTTGAGACAAGGCGCGCGACCGAAACCTCCGAGAGCTCAAGACGAACACGAACATGGATGATCACCGAGTGTTCAAACGGTGACGTCCAACTCTTGAGGACGATCAAAAATGGGGTGTCTACAGCTATGGACTAAGGATTTGGGCAGCGCTTTAATCAAGTCGGGTGCCTCACAACCTAGCACCATTTTAGCCCTATCTAATGCCATCACCGAGCACGACATTCCTCTGTTCAGACCCACATCCAAGCTCTGGACCAAGTGTAAGTACAACCCTCACTCTGTTCGGTTTGGAGCTTTAGGCCTTTCTAGGTTATGCCCAACCCACCAGTTCAGTGGAAATCTACCTTTCAAACTTACATATTGCTCTTGATATCAAAGAAATAGTTTCCTTCCAAGTTGAGACATCACAAGGAGCATCTTAATGATAAATCAAAGAAATTGTACCATACTATTGTAATTATTATACATTATGATAAATCAAATTAAATCAAAGAAAGTTGTATATATATCCCAATCAAGTGGGGTTATGTATGGTGAAGTTAAAAGAAAATATTTTCTTTTAGCCATTTGAATTTTTTTATTTTTTTTAAGGGTAAATTACAAACACACCCCTTGAGATTTACTTAAATTACAAATTACCCCCTGTGGTTTTAAAAATTACATTACACTTCTTAAGGTTTCTAATTTCATAACAAATATGTCATTTTATTAATAAATCATCAAGTTAATTAACAGTTTTTAATAATGTTAGATTTTATTTCAATTAATAATTCAGATAATTTTATTATTGTATAGGTGAACAATTAGAAATTTTACTTTTTCAATTAATTTTGTTAAATAAAAAATTATGACAGGGAGGTATTTGTAATTTTCCAAACTACAGGGGACAATTCGTATTTTAAGCAAATCTCATAGGATGTATTTGTAATTTACCTTTTTTTAAATATTGGGAAGAGGTTGAAAACCAATTACAAATTCAAAGCAAGAGCAGATATAATTGGGGATCAAAGTTCAACTTTATGAATTCCTTCCATTGATGCAATCCACCTGCAAATATTTTGCTGCTTTTGCAGACCTTCCACCTCTCTATTTGGCTTCTCCTTCAAAGTCTCATAAATGCTTCATAGGCTCTGCGAGTAATTTGAGTGCCAACAAAACATGCCAACATATCATGAAAAACAAACCTAGAGTATCATCAAGATCAAACTATACACACAGCCCACCCATTGTACAAAAACTGCATGGACCGGTGAGTCAAATTCGAGCACCTGTAGAGGGCTATCATTCTTCCAAACCCTGTCTTACCTTCAGACAATCACTTAAGCAATGGATCAAAGTTTTAGCCCCTTCCTCATAGAGACAGAGCTCGCAAACATCATCCATTTGAATTTTCTTGTAACTATAGCAGCCCCTTCACCGGCACAATGTTAGAACATGCTTTCCATATGCAATTTTTTTTTTTTTTCCTTACATTTGGTGAGACCTTCAAATGCCAAATTTTCTTCCAAATTATGTTAGCAGCTAGCCAGGCCCCCATCAGAGAAATTAGCTACATAGAACCATCTTACACGGATTACCATTTCCAAATGATATGCCTAACTAACAGCAAATAATTCGTTCTTCGTATAACGCCATAGGGGCATACAGATACAACTTCCCAATTCCAACACCCCTTACTACTATTACCAATAAGATCATTCATTGTTGCATCCAAAGGGAATGAAGAAGGAGGGAGGTTTAATATGCTTGAAAATGTATGGTCTGGGTACCCATTTGTCTCCTCCCCTGCATGTAACACTTAAACCTGTTACCCATCCACCCCTCCATCCTAAACCTGCTTCTAAAAGGGGATTCACATTATGAATACTCCTCCAAGTAAAAGACGGATTGGAACCCAATTGAACACTCTAAAAAATCAATGTAGGAAAGTATTCAGCTTTCAATATCCATGCCAACACAGATTCTAGCTGGATGCCACAACAACCTTCATCCTTGCTTTGTGAGCAAAGCTTTGTTAAAAGCTATTAGGGAACGAAACCCCATTCAACTCTTACATTTT
Source organism: Camellia sinensis (assembly GCF_004153795.1). Taxonomy (NCBI): domain Eukaryota; kingdom Viridiplantae; phylum Streptophyta; class Magnoliopsida; order Ericales; family Theaceae; genus Camellia; species Camellia sinensis. The sequence continues at coordinate 1,107,613 of NW_021024933.1, read as the reverse complement.
GATTTTCAGAGACTGCCCTAGTTTTTCCGTTGGAACTTATTTGTCTATTACTTCCAACCCCACCAGTAGCGATAATCTATTTCCCTGCACAACCCTTGAGCTAGTTGGAAACATGACATGACATACGTTGGAATGGCTTGCGCGACCGCCTTAATTAGAATCACCCTCCTTGCTGCCAATAAATTTTTTGTTGTTGCATCCATTGATGATGCACTTCTAAATCTGATCTTGATATAATCAAACACTTACTTGATCTTCCCACAAATATGGTCAACCAAGATACTACTTCCTAGAGAATAGGACTGCACACGAACCGAGTTGTTCCAGAGTTGGCTCAGCTCGGCTTGACTCGTTTAGTAAACAAGCCTGAGCTCAATAAGTTGGGCTCATTTATCTTTATTTAAATTATATAATAAATATATTATTTATATATTAAATAATACATATATATTAAATAATACATAAATACATTATTTATGTATTAAATAATATAAATACAAAATTATGTATTAAATAACATAAATAATAATAATAAAAATCTTATCGAATCGAGCTGAGCCGAACTAAGTTTGAATTTTATTAATATTAACATTCTGTTTGAAAACGGGAAGGGCCCTGTTTGGATGAACAAAAAATCTAAACCAATTTAATTTGAATTTTGGATTTTATTTTAATAAAAAATAAAATAAAATTCAAATGTTTTTGGCCCAAAAAGATTAGAAGCACACACCCACGCCCAAGCCCAGCCCGCCCGACCGGACGGGCGGCGGCGCGTGGTGATTTTTGGGTCCAATGGGTCTAGCCCATAACCTCTCCCTCTAAAACACTTGGGTACCCCTTGGGGCACACCCCAAGTATCTCATCCTAAGCCTTATAAACCCTTTCAAACCTTCCCACCAAATCAATGTGGGACAAGCCAATTTACAACCTTAAGGAATTTCCACCAAAACTCCATTTCTATGGAGCACACTTTGGCTTCAATTTCCCATTCACTCGGTAATGGTTTTGAGCAACCAAATATACCACGTGAATCACAACGCGGCATAGAACGCGTTACCACTTTGACTCGAGTAAATCGACACTCGGGGCCACCTAAAAAATAGACCGAACTTAGAAAAAAATTCTGATTTTATCCAGAATTTTATAACCATTTCCAACACCTTCATCCTTGCTTTGTGAGCAAAGCTTTGTTAAAAGCTATTAGGGAACGAATCCCCATTCAACTCTTACATTTTGATTTTCAGAGACTGCCCTAGTTTTTCCGATGGAACTTATTCGTCTATTCCTTCCAACCCCACCAGTAGCGATAATCTATTTCCCTGCACAACCCTTGAGCTAGTTGGAAACATGACATGACATACGTTGGAATGGCTTGTGCGACCGCCTTAATTAGAATCACCCTCCTTGCTGCCAATAAATTTTTTGTTGTTGCATCCATTGATGATGCACTTCTAAATCTGATCTTGATATAATCAAACACTTACTTGATCTTCCCACAAATATGGTCAACCCAAGATACTACTTCCTAGAGAATAGGACTGCATGCATACGAACCGAGCTGTTCGAGAGTTGGTTCAGCTCGGCTTGGCTCGTTTAGTAAACAAGCCAAGCTCATGCTCAAATATTAGGCTCGTTTAGTAAACGAGCTGAGCTCAAGCTCGAATAAGCTCGGCTCGTCAAGTTAAGCTCAGATTGTTTATCTTTATTTAAATTGATTAAATAAATATATTATTTATATATTAAATAATATAAATAATATTATTTATTTAAATAATATAAATAATAAAAAAAATCTTATCGAGGTGAACCGAACCGAACCGAGCCGAACTTAAATTTCATAAATATTATCAAGCGAGCCAAACTCGAACCTAATTAGTTATCAAGCTGAGCTCAAACTCAATAAATGAGCTCAATAAGCAAATGAGGTGAGTTCGAATTCAGTAAAATTTGGTTCGACTCAACTCGTTTACAACCCTACTAGAGACTACCATATTGCAATACCTCAACACCTCTCACGGTTTTCAGGGGCTGGGGAGTGCAGCAGGATTTGTTGTGTTGCCAAACAGTAGCGCTTTGCTGTTGATTTTTCTTTTTCTTTTTCTTTTTTTTTTTTTTGGTTATTCTTCTTGGTTTTCCTTTTTTGCTATTGCTAGTTTTTGCAATGATAGTTCCTTGTTTGGTTTTGTTTCAAATCTGTTTTTTACTTTTTATTTTCTAAAGTATAAATTAGTTTGACAAAAATAAATACAAAAAAATAGTTTTAAATTGTCAAAAACTATTTTCGCTCCAAAAAAGAAAAAAAGCATAAAAATGATGAGTGTTTTTTATGTTGTTCCTTTTATTCACCAAACTAGTTTTTAGTTTTCTTAAAAAATAAAAAAGAAACGGAAATGGAAACAAAACCAAACAAGTTGAGTGTTTATTTATTTTTATTTTTTGATAATTCACAAATACCCCACAAAATTAAATGTAATGCAAGGAAAAAATTTATTGACACATTTTTTGTTTTATTTTTGAGAATGCATATGAGTTGGGATTTAAGGTGTATGTATTGATTATTGTATTTTTGGTATTTTTAAAAAAGTCAAATAAGATTTTATATATATATATATATTTTTTTTTTGACATTGATATTTATTGGAGTATAACTACCTATTTTTATTGTCCACATGCAATGGCATATAATCTATAGATATTTATCATTATTTGATGATATAATGATGTTCAGCAGCAAAGCGCTGCCGTTTTGATGGCACAACAAATCCTGCCGCGCTTGAAGAGCAGCAGGTACCCCATCCCGATTTTCACGTAACAAATCCTGCTGCGCTTGAAGAGCAGCAGGTACCCCATCCCGATTTTCACATAACAAATCCTGCTCCCGATTTTCACATAACAAATCCTGCTGCGCTTGAAGAGCAGCAAGTACCCCATCCCGATTTTCACATAACAAATCCTGCTGCGCTTGTAGAGCAGTAGGTACCTCATCCCGGTTTTCACATCATCATACCCAAGGCCGCTCATAGCACTGCAATATGATTTTTATTTTATTTTATTCTTAATAAATGGATTTGGTCTCATTTATTCAAAACATGCATTGTGGCATTTGGTTTTATTTTAAAAACTATTGTGTTTTTAATCTGCATGAAAAACAAAAAAAAAAAAGTGTAGTCCCAAATAAAAAACCATGTTTAGGTTTGTATGGTGTATTGAGCCACCGTCGCAATCCGAGAATGACGCCACCATCGCAATCTAGGTATGCCCTTATGCTTTGTTGCAGCCAAAAAATAAAAAATAAAAAATAAAAAAAAACATTTTTGTATTTTTTTAATCTTTGGTAAAAAAATAAATTCAGATTGCTTCACATGAGCATCCAGATCAAATACATTTAAATAATAAAAAAAATTGATTAACATCTGAAAGAAATTTACTTTGAAAAAATAATAATATCAAAAAAACAAAAAACAGAAAAAACCGTTTTTGAAAACCAAACCAAACCAAACAATTTTCCAACAAAAGGTCAAGTAGGGTCTTGTCATTGATTTGCACAGCTGGATTTTAGTTGCCCTTCACAATTTGGATTGGAGTGGGTCAGAGTTGAAGTCTTGTAGGTTAGATTGTTCTGAATTGGCTGGTGGTTCTTCGGGAGTCTGTTCTGCATTGTTACTCAAATGCGACACATCCATCTCTTTTCAAACAATATACCAAACACCACTCCACAAAGACAACTGAAAATTTTGAAGTTGGTAATACAATACATATATATACACCCTGCATATATTCTTAAAATTTTTGGTATTGAACTTGAAATCATGATTTCACCTTTTACTATGTAAAAGTATACAAAATGTGCATTCATATATGTGTAAAACTAACACATCAAAAAAAAAAAAAATTAGGAATTTTGCAGCCATTCCTGAATAGCATAGTAAAGGGCATAATTGGGGAGCAGATCACAGTGGTCAAGTTTAAGATTTGTCAATGGTGAAGTATCGTGGCCTCTATTCAACCATCCTTTTATGGCATCTGCTTCATATGTAAAACCATCTGCGGCAATGTGTGGATCTTTCATGACTTCCTGCATATTTAAATACCAAAAAACAGCAGAGACAAGAAGGGCGAAAAATGAATATAAATCATAGCTTTAACAGAAATCATGGTTATACATACATAGCTGCACATTCACTTAGTATATGAAGAGCACAGACATCGTTTTAATGGAGAAGGCAGAAGAAAATTCTGCTAACCAACCTTTTCAGCTGTCTCTATAAGAAATTTATGGGAACATCTTATGAGACATGCAGAGCAGTGTGTAACTGGTGATTGGGAAAATGACAATGATGTATAATAGTAACCAAACTCTGAAATAGTACATGGTGACAATTCCATAAAGAAAATGAGCATACAAATGGATAAAACATTCATAATATTGGATGGTTGTTACCTGGAAAATGGGACAAACAAAATGAGAGGGAATGCGGCGAGGACCCTTGTAGTCAAGGTTTGATGAAGTGCTTAATTCCCTCATCAACACGATCGCACTTTGTACTTCTGACACAAGGTCTGGCCGATCCTCCAGCTTATTCTCGCAGCACCTCAATGCCAAGCGAGCTAAAGTTTTCACTTCCTCAAGTGGCCACTCCCCAGCCGAATGGTCCAGCACTGTATTAAAATTATCCCATTCTAGTGCACATTTCACATCTTTCACTACCCCTAACGCTGGTCTTCCGGTTAAAAGCCGCAATAGTACAATTCCAAATGAGTACACATCAGATTCTGCAGTAAGTTCTCCAGTCTCAAGAAATTGTGGGTCCATATACACTGAGCCCTCAGGGGCAATTTTATCACATAATGTGGTCATGTAAGTTTGGTTCTCATCTTGGGAAATCAAACGATAGACACTCAAATCACTGAGTTTGCTGACAAAGTTGTCATCAAGGAGGATATTTGTGGGTTTCAAATTCCCATGAATGATACAAGGCCTACTGGAGTGGAGGAAGATAAGAACAGAGCATATCTCACTAGCAATTTTTATTCGCGTTTGCCATGAAAGAGGGGGAGTTTTACCCTGGCAGGCAAAGTGATCTTCAAGGCTTCCATTTCCAAGGTACTCATAAATAAGTGACTTAGACTCTGGACAGGTTCCAATCAAGGTTACAAGGTTTGGATGCCTCACCTTACTCAAAACCCAAGCCTGTATTCAAACCAACAGAGGCACAGTCAAAGAAACTGACAATTTTGTCAAGGAAAACACAAGCTATCCAGGACATGACATAGCACTTTTGTATCAGAGCTAATATGACATCAAGCAGATCTTACAATCGTGCTTAAAATTAATAAAATTTGGATACAGTTTAGTTGCCATCAAACTACCCAGTCAGACTAAACTACAGTGTTTTTGTTTGTTTGTTTGTTTGTTTGTTTTTTTTTTTTTTTTTTTCCCTAGTTGCCAATTTTTTTTTTTTTTTTTTTTTTTTTTTTTTCCCTAGTTGCCAACCAGGGACAAATCCCATTTGCCTTATCTTCCATGAAAATTACTTCAGGTTTAAAGATTGTTCTCTTAGATCCTGACAATTATATTCTTCAATCTTTAAACTACATCCTATAGAGCCTAAAAAGATCTCCAGTGACATAAGAAAAGACATTTGAAAAATGAATCAGAATTTAACCACAAAAAAATATATTTATATCTGTATAATAAAACAGGATGGTTTTCAAAAATATCTAAGAGATACAATTGCTTAGAACGGTGTGGATTGACCTAATTAAAGATTGAACGGCAGAGATTGCCTGAACTTCTTACCGAAACAATTGTTAACTTTTATTTTACATAATCCCATATCGGGAAAAGAAGGAAAAAGTAAATTGTTTCACTTATATAAAGTGAATCTTATGGTCCCATTTAATATTGCCCTGTTGTGCATTTAAATTTTAAAAGATTTAATTAATTAATTTTTGTATAAGTTAGTTAGTTTTTTAACTTAGCCAATTAGGTTGAACCGTTTTCAATTTGATTGATTCACTAGTTTAACCGTTATTTTAGCAATATTATCAAAATATATTGATTAGATTTGTTTGAGTCGAAATAAACTTCTCACCTAGACAATTATTAGGGAAAAAATGATTGAGTGAGTTGTTTCACTCATATAAATTGAACCTTATACTCCCATTTAATATTGCAGTGTTTTTCATACTTTAGTTCAATACAATTTAGATTTTAAAAGTTTCAATTAATCAATTTTTGTGTGAGTTGGTTGGTTTTCTAACCCGGCTGGATAGCTTGATTCGAAATAAACTTCTTGTTCAAACAATTGTTAACTTTTATTTTACACAATATGATATCGAGAAAAGAAGAAAAAAGTGAGTTGCTTCACTTATATAAAGTTAACCTTATGGTCCCATTTAATATTGTATTGTTGTACATGCTTCAGTTCAAGATAGTTTGAATTTTAAAATAAAATTTAAAAGTTTTAATTAATTATTTTTTGTGTAAATTAGTTGGTTTTTTGACTTAGCCGATTAGGTTAAATTATTTTCGGTTTGACTAATTTGCTAATTTAACCGTGATTTTAGCAGTTTTATCAATATATATTGGTTAAATTTATTTGATTCGAAATAAACTTTTCACCTAAACAATTATTAGCTTTTAATTTACACAATCTCACATCAGGAAAAGAATGATTAAGTTGTTTTACTTATATAAAATGAACCTTATACTCCCATTTAATATTTGTATTTTTGTTCATATTTCAGTTCATTACAATTTAAATTTTAAAATTTTCAATTAATTAATTTTTGTGTGAGTTGGTTTGTTTTCTAACTCGGCCAGATAGCTTGATTTGAAATAAACTTCCCACCCAAACAATTGTTAACTTCTATTTTACACAATCTCACATTGGAAAAAGAATAAAAAAGTGAGTTGTTTCACTTATATAACATGAATTTTATGATTCCATTTAATAGTATAGTGTTATGCATATTTTAGTTCAAGACAGTTTAAATTTTAAAATAATGTTTAAAAATTAATTAATTTGTGTCGGTTGGTCTTTTGACTTAGTCAATTAGGCTGAACCGTCTTTGATTTGACTAATTCGCTGATTTAACTGCGATTTTTGAGAGTGAATTAGGCACAGATTATCCCTAGTTTATATATATATATATATATATATAAAAAGAGAGAAAAAAACCTAATTCGATGGTTTGGAAAACGAATATCTTTTTCTTTGTTGGATATTGGAGGCAAAGCAGGCACATTACCAAACCAAACTTAGCATTGTCTCCCAATCATGTAGGGTCGTCAGCTACATGAATGTGTCCAATTAAATTAAACAAACTAATTACTTTTCACTGCCATATGTCAAGTTGGGTCTTCCACTCCCCTTACCATCTCCATTTATAGTGATCCTATACATCTTCCTTACTGTTGCATCTACGAGTCTTTGTTGTACATGATCAAACCATCTTAACCTGTTTTCTTTCAACTTATCTTCGATGATTGCTACTCCTACCATTGCACGAACATGTTCATTTTAAATCTATCTTTTTCTAGTTTTATCACATCCATCTAAGGATTCTCATCTCAACTACACTCATTTTATACACATGTTCTTTCTTAGTTGCCTAACACTCTATTCCGTACTGCATCATTAGCCTTGTAACAGTTCTATAAAATTTTCCTTTCGATTTTGTTGGTATTCATCGATCACATAATATGCCAAACACACTCATCTAATTGAGCCAACCTACTTTGATTATATGAATTACATCATCTCAAACCTCACCATCCTTGTTAAGAACCAAACCAATAACAAAAATATTCACTATTTGTTATCTCCTGATTTTCAATTTTCACTTTATTATTTCCACTTCTTTGTTGCTAAAGTTATACCCATATATTCAGTTTTATTTCTACGAATTTAAATCCTTTTTACTTGAGTATTCCTTTCCAAATTTATAATTTAGTGTTAATTCCTTCCTTAGTTTCATCTATTAGAACGATATCTTCATCGAACAATATACACTATGGGAAGTCATCTTGCATGTGTTTTGTTAATTCATCCATGACCAAGGTAATAAGTAAGAACTCAAAGCAGATACTTGATGCAACCCACAGTGATTGGGAACTCACTAATTTCTCCTACAAATGATCTAATTGTAGTTCTAGCTTCAATAGACATGTCTTTTATCACATCCATATATCCTTTGGTTACACCCTTTTCTCCAACACTCACCATTTTATATATCTAAGAACCCTATCATAAGCTTTTTCTAGATTTATAAAAGCTATACATAGATCCCTCTTTCTCTTTCTGTACTTTTCTATTAATCTTCATAGTATAAATTGTTTCCATAATTGATCTACCCAACATAAATCTAAATTGGTTCTCAAACACGATTATTGTTATCCTTATGCGATGTTCAATCACTCTCTCTTACAATTTCATTGTATGGCTTATTAACTTAATGCCCCTATAGCAGGTTTAGATATCTCCTTTATTTTAATATATAAGCACTAAAAACTTTTAATCTACTCATCATACATTTTTCTAGTCATTAGAATTTTGTTAACTAAGACACAACCCTCCTTATCTAAGCATTTTCAAGCCTCAATAGGAATACAATATGGTCTTAATGCCTTAATTTCATCTTCTTCAGTGTCACTGTGACCGCAAACTCCCTTAATTGACGATCACATCTATATTTCGTATCAATGCTATCGTATTCATATCCCTTTAAATTTTCTAAATGTTTCTCATTTAACAGTTTCTCAAAATAACTTTTCCACATCTCCCTGTCTTTCACTAATACCCTTCAATCTTCACTTTTTATACAACCCAATTAAAGTTTCTTGTTTTTCTTTCTCTTGATTTAGCAAGTTTGTAAATATTCTTTTCTCCATCTTTACTATCAAATCTAGTATAAACATTGTCATAAGCTTTTAACTAAGCATCTTTCTAATTATCCTTTTTCAACCTCTTTATTAGCTAGCTTGTATCTCTTAAAGTGGGAAGATACAGTGCAATTTAAAAGGGAAAACAAGCCAAGTAATTACTATCACCTAAGAAATGACAGCAAAAAAAAAAATAGTATAAGATCTCTTAGGCAGGATATCCAACAATTGAGCACTATTACGAATACACTTTACAAAGCAATAACTGAATGTGTGAGCACAATTAAACATTGACTGAAGCTGGACTAATGGTGATATGCAATAGTTGTCGACAAAATGGTATATGATCTCTTAAGCAGGATATCCAACAATTGAGCACTATTATGAATACACTATACAAAGAAATAACTGAATGCATGAGCATAATTGAACATTGACTCAAGCTGGACTAATGGTGATATGCAATAGTTGTCAACCAGAGGCACAGCCGCAAGGAGATGCCTCCCACAAACAGTATTTTTATTATCATTACTCATACATACTTCTATAAACTCAACCACTACAGCCCGAATCAAATTAAGAAACCAAACCTAGCCAATCAAACACTCGAAAAATATAAACTTCCTCATATTAATATAGAAAACAACTAAAAAAAAAATTAATAACCCAACCATGTTGGGAATTGGTTTCAATATCCAACAATAGTTAAAGAGGAAGATGATAATGTTGAAGCTACCACAAGTCTTTTAGCAAATTCACCATAATATCAGTAACTCAAAACTTTAAATGCTTGCAATTCTACCAAAATAAAAACTTTCATCCTCAATCCAATTAACCACTAGTTCTCCAAATGGCATGGTTTCCTTTTCTTGCATAATGATCAAGTAGGTATTTGGATATAGATGCATTAATGTCGAGAATTTTGGTATTTACCTTACGCTCAAATTCCACATGACCTTGAGAGCCACAAGAGGGCAGCATCTTAATAGCAACTTTCAGATGGCGAAGAATCCCTTTATAAACACTCCCATATATCCCATCTCCAATCTTCCAGGATGGGTCAAAATCTCGAGTTGCCTCACCAATCTCCGAGAAAGAGAATGCGAAAAACTGTAGCTTCTGTAAGTTTGCAGCATCCTCGTCTACTAATTTCCTTAATCCATTGATTTCTTTAATTGCTTTTTCATGCTCTATCTGTACCTTATCCCGTTTTTCCTTAAAAGTTATTAACAGTTTTACAGCTTGAATGATCTTCTCCTCTAACTCCTTCTCCATAGAATGAGAGTCAATGAGTTGGCTCTCTAGCACTGGCTTTTGGTCACGGATTATCTGGAGTTCTTTTGTATATTGATCATGCTGATTCTTCATCCTTTCCAGTTCTTGCCTTTGTCTGGACAGAACTCCTTCCATTTCTTTGCTTTGCTTTTTCTCCTTCATGCATGAAATTTCTAATTCTTCAGCCTGTAACAAGGTACGGTAACAGGGAACTTGCATAAGAAAAATGTCACTAATTTACTGTATCTGATACAAGGTAATATATGATTGCATAAATTAAATCAGTGGTTTCTGTAATTTTTTTAGTGTAAATTGATTAAAGCGAGCCAATTTCAAAATATTTATTTGACAATAGATATGTATTTTTCTGTTATGATGATGATTCTAATAAGTATAGCACACACAATTTACAATTCTTTATTGAAAACTTAACCATACAGGTTAAAGCTTACTTTGGAGACCTATAAATTAACATCGGATATTGTTACGCTGCTGGTATTTCATTGCAACCAGAGGGTTAAACTTTTTGTCATGACATACAAAGCAAACTCGACTAAATTTGGGCAATTTGCATGGAGTGCAGGGACATAGTAGACTTAAATATCAGAAGATGTCTCCTTCCAAAGAAGAATACTTTGCAGACCTCACCTTCTCTCAATTCACACCATTTTCTTTTATCTATAAAAAAAATTAGGATTTTGTCACTCATGCAAATTACTCTTTTGAACAAAATCCTAGACCTTAATCTCTCAATACACAGCTCCATATTCCACCAGCCACAACCACCACCACCAGTGTTTTAAAAGGCGCGCGCAGCGTGAGGCGCAATGAGGTGTAGCCTTGCGCTTCGAACAGGCCAAAGCGAGGCGCAATATGCAAGGCGCAGCTTAGGCGCTAAGGCGAGAGCTTTTTTTCAAGGCGCAAGGGGTGGGCTTTATGGGCTTTACCTATTTTCTACTCCAACTGTTGATTAAGTGCTTTTTTTGTGGGCATACCGACAGGGATTCAAAACTCTTCAATATAAAATAACCAAATGTGGTCAAAAGAGAGCAGAAAGTGATAAAAGATGGAATGCTATGTTTTACATCTTTTATATCTTTTGTTGGATATTATATTTCTAATTTTTAGAAGACTGAACGTTATATTTAAAGATTATCTAAAATGGTCATGATTTTTGAAATTCTATATATATTTGTTATGTTGAAAAGTTTGCCTATTTTATAATTTTGTTTTTCTTCTACTACTTGCACTTCACTTTGGTGAGGCGCGCCTCGCGCCTAGGCTATAGGAGACCTTATCGCCTCGGTGCGCCTAGAGCCTTTTAAAACATTGGACCACCACCACCACCACTAGCCACCTCCATGAACACCCACTGCTCTGCTACCCCCGTTCCATAGCTCAACAATCTTTTCAATGACCCCAAACATTCAATCGACAAAACAGACAAGGGTTTTGTGATCGAGACAACAGAACTAGTCTGGCAACTTTTTGCAGTCAGGAGCAGTGGTAAAACTGAGAATTACCACGTTAGCACAGGCGACTTTTGCTGAAAAATGTCAGAACCAGTGATGATCACTGTAGATTGCTTCACAGATGAAATCATACTCATCTCACACGAAGATCAATGGGTTTTGTCACAAATTTCCAAACGAACAAAGTGACACAAAATGATTTGAACTTGAGAGATCTGTCAACTAGGAATCATAAATCATAAACAGAGAAACCTAGTCCTCACGACGTTGTAAAAGGAAGAACATTGTTTCTGAGTTTGTACACTAAAAATCATAAATTCAAAGACTGAAAAAATGAACTGGACTTTGGATGGAGGCAGCAGAGGGAGGAGGGGGAAAAGAGGGGAAGGGACGGAGTGGGGAGGTGCTGCTATGTCGAGGAGTGCTGTGGTGGCGGGCTCACATGGAGGTGGAGGTGGCACAGACCAGCGGTGGTTAGTGGGGGTGACTGATGGGCTAGGGTTAGGCTTTGAAAGTTAGAGAAGATAAGGGTATTTTTGGTATTATTTGAAAATTAATGTTGTGAATTGAGAAAAATCAAAATTTTCAAATTGATTGTGGTGTGCACTAAGTAAATAGTGTGAATTGAGAGAATTTGAGGTGTGCATATAGATTCCCCCTTTAGAGACTGAGAGTTGCATATAGCCTCCACGGCATCTTCACATTTTCATCTTCTCTCATAATATAGCCTCCATGGCATCCTCACTTCTTCATCTTCTCATTGACTCTTCAAATGCTTTCTGTCTTGAATTTTCAGCATCTATGATGGTATGCTTGGGAAGGAGGGGGAGAGGAGGTGATGCAGGACGATTTGGGCAGCAGCAAATATGGGTTTTCTGGGGCTGATTTTCATTAGGTTTTATAGCCGAAATCGCAATAAGAATATAGGGTTTCGAAGGGTTTGTATTGGTTGGGATAAGAGTTTAAGTATAAAAAAATGAGATTGTGGCACTGTTTTAGAGGCTGTTATGAGGCTGTAAATTGTAACAGGAGAGAAGAAGAAGAAAGAAGCTGTAAACAGCGACTCGTGAACAGTAAATTGTAACAGACGAAGAGAAGAAAGAAGAAGACAAATCTAGGAATCACACCTAGAATTCCTTAGGCACCACACTTCGGGTTTGATTGCATCACACAATCCGTAAGAAGCTTCAAAAGGTCTGAAAATTCTCTAAAAATATCAATTTTATTAAATTATAAGAATTACATGGTTTCATATAGAATTAGAAGACTTCCTAAACCAACTGTAACCAAAAGAGGAAACTATTGTTTGACTCTCAAAACTAATCTAAGACTAAGTAAGAAACAGAACAAAGACCAATCAAATAACATAACCAAAAAATGAAACTATCATAATATCTTGGACTTTTAAAACTAATCTAAGATCAAATAAAAAACAAAACAAAGACTAATTAAATTACTTAACCCACAAGACGACCCATGAGCAACCCACAAAACCCATATTTGGAAATTTTGAAAATTATCAAAATACCCCTAACCTTAAAAATGCTAAAAATCATAAAAATAATTATAAAATAAGACTCTAATAATACTAGAAATATAATTATACGTGGTTATTATCTGTTTCTCTTTAAAATCATGCCAAGTTCCAAATGTCGCCTCTACTTTGAATTTACTCTTTCTTGAGCTTCTTATACTCTACATCAGACTCGCATGTAGGTGGAAGTGGCAGTGGTGGGTGGTGGGGTTGGCTGATGCGCAAGGGTTAGGATTTGAAAGTTGGAGAAGATAAGGTAGTTTTGGTATTATTTGAAAATTAATAGTGTGAATTGAGAAAAATAAAAAATAATAAAATAATAACAATAATTCAAATTGATTGTGGTGTGGACTAAGTAAATGGTGTGAACTGAGAGAATTTGAGGTGTGCAAATAGCTCTCTTTAGAGACTTTTAGAGTGACTAGTATATTTTATCATGCTTTATCTTGCGTATAACCTCCATGGCATCTTCTTCACATTTCCATTGCCTCACTGGCTCTTCAAATGCTTTCTGCTTTGAATTTTCAGCATTTATCATAGTGTGCTCTAGTTTATCATATATATCAAAAGTACCTTGTTTGTTGGAGTTTCCTTCCCAAAAAATTCATAAACATTACAAACTAATTAAAAAAATTTAACTAGGAAGGCTTGGAAATTCACTAGAGAGAGTTCAATCAAGTCTAGAGTGCTAGATATGAAAACTTCTCAAATCAAGATCAGTCTTCTTCAACTCATTTGTCACGTAAATATTTTAATAAGTGCACCATTTCTAATTCATATAGGCTCAACCCACAGCAGTAAAAGTATTGAGAGTAGATATGATTGACTAATGCTCCGTTTGTTTGGGCAGAAGCATTTTCTAATGGAAAACATTTGCTACGGAAAACTTTTTCCATAAAATGTTTTTCGGAAAAAGCATTTTTCTATGTTTGGTGGTGGAGGTGGTGGTGGTGGTGGTGGAACGGTGGTCGTGGACGTGGTGGGGGCGACAGCGGTGGTGATGGCAACGGTGGCGATGGCAACGGTGGCGGTGATGGTGGGCGGTGGCGGTGGCAATGGTAGTGTGGTGGTGGAGGTGAGAGTTGCGGTGGTGGTGTAGTGACATTAGTAAACTTTTAGTCTAGAAAACGTTTTCCATCTTTTAAAAGTGAAAAATATTTTTTGCCCAAATAGGCTTGTTTTCCATTGACTATGGAAAATGTTTTCCATTGATGAATTATACCAAACACCAGAAAATACCAAAAAAAAAAATTCCAGAAAATGTTTTTTGTCCAAACAAACAGAGCATAAATGATTATCTAATATAAAACAGTGCTATATACCAGCAAAATAATAGATGTTGAACAATCAAGCTGGCCTTGGGACTTGTCCACTGAGGATAAAGGTGAATCATCCCCTTTTATCTCATCCATTGACAAGGGGTTTAGTTCTAAAGTACCAACCACTGTGTCTATTGACTTAGGTAACTGCACCAAAACCTGAGAAGTGAACCCCCTTGACATTCCCACCAGTTCATCAGTATCTTCATCTGCATCTTCATGACACTGCAGCAGATTTGTGCCACTGCTACTCGTTGAAGAAGACAATGTCATGATGCTTCGCACATCATACCTTCAAAAAGAAAAATAGTCAGGTTTAGCCTCAGTTGAGATTTATCTCCATGTTCAACAGAATGTGATGTTGTATTTAACTCTGCAAAACAATCTCTGCATCAGTGACATTTTCTATGCTCCCAGGATTTGTCAATGTGATACAAGTGACAGTAGCATACTGTAAGATGACAACATAAGAAATGAAAGTGAAAACTAAACTACTAATCAATAATCAGTTTTAATGACTTAAATTTCTTGATGAGGTTGTGTAGTAATGATTAAGTCCACAAGACTGATTCATTGTTCGAGGACTCCTTGTCCTCTCTTTGTTTCATGCCTTTTTATTAATAAAACTTCCTTTGTTGATGCTCAAAAAAGAGTCCACAAGTCTGATTGACAGAACAAACTATGTCTTAGAAGGCTTTCCAAGTCTATGGGAAAGCAACCATACAGTTGGAAAATTAACCAACAGACGACATAAGATGACCAAACCAGATCTTATTCTGCTGGGGACCAGAACTGTAATAGAAGAAGTGTGTAATGACATCAACTCGATCAAAGCCTGGATGTGTGCTACTGCACGTTGCAGTAACAAAAGTCCATTTCTGTATGCATGTGGTGTTCTTCTAGGGAGAATTTTAATTGTCACTACCTTGAATACACTTTAGATAAAACGAGGCAGTTGAGGTGTGCTGTCACAAAGATGATTGACTTTAGGTCAACCAGTGTACATACATAGTATTTGATCAGACCTTGCGGATCATGAACGCACTGCCAATGCCACTATTGAACAGACCATAGACTAGAAATGAGAATGATGCCAACACTATGAATAATAATTAACAATGCAAGATGAAATTTAAATACTCAATGTGTACAATCCAAAAAAATTTTGATCAATTAGCCAATTGAACAAGCATTACATGGACTGCATGAACCATAAAATCAATTTCTAGGGAGCTAAAGATCAATTTGACGAAGATGTTTCTTGGGTATCTCCCCACCTCCTAATACGTGTAAACAACCAAAAAGTCGAAATGCTCAAGTCCCAACTAATTGAGGTCAACCCCAAGAACCCCTTTTCACCATTATCCGTTACATTGTGGGCCAAGCAAAACACGGTAAGCATATTTTAGTTTAAAAAGATATATACATATTTAAAATGCCCAAATACCTTGTATATATGAGGCATCCATTGCAAATGAACCAAATATGACAGGATGCTGGTGCTTGCTGGGACACAAAGGTTGCTTTCTTGGACTTGGGCTCTGACAGTTTCCTAATAGTTACATTTGATGAGTTTGGGTTAGTAATACGGAACATGACAAAATAGAACAAATATGTGAAGTTTCTTGTCTTAAACAGGCACATAGGCATTAATGTTTGTGATTTCCCAGCAAGATCATTGAAATTCACCATAACCTATGCCAATAAATATGCCAACAACCTAATGTGTTATGAAGAACGCGCCAGCGTACTTTACATCCCTGCAGAACTTATTTATGATCTTCTGTTTTTTACTGTTAGTTAAAAGATATTGAGTAACTGTCGTGGATGTTTCATACTTTGAATAGTGCTTATCTGCTGCGGCTCCCATGACAAGCCATCTGATATCATGCTGAGAAATAATTTGTACAATTCCTTTTTCAACATTGTCCAATTCCATCCACACTGTACCTGCCTGCACCTGAAGAGGCAAACCATAAATCATTGGAAGAACAGCTACAGATTTATTTCAGGAGTTTCAAGTTGTACTACGTTTGACTCTGAACCCTTGTATAAATAAGAATATTAACAAGTTTAATGAACTTCTAACCATAAAAATTTGATCATGTATTCTATAATTCAAACAGTCCCTGCCCTTAAAAGTAATTACACGTCGCTATTACATAGATAATAACAATGCAGTACACTTCAGCAGCAAAGCCATTTTGGTGGAAAGTTATGAGAAAAACAATACCCCTACTTGGGCTAGAATGAGAAGGTATCGATTTAGAAGCTTGTGCATCTTTTGCTGTTCAAGTTCTCGACAGGCCTGGACTGCCTGTTGTTTCAGTTTGTTGGCTGAGAACTTTCCATCTACTGCAAATAAGCAAAGAAAATAGGCATATTAGTGTTTTTTTTTTTTTTTTTTTTTTTTTTAACTAGAGTCATCAAAATAAATAAGATAGATGCAACAAAAAAAAAAAATTAAATTAAAAAAAAAAATGAGAATTAAAATAACTGTTTACGCCATTCCTTCAAAGTGCCTGCTCTTTTTCTCTTTTAGCACCAGAAAATTTGGAATATCGCTCACTTATAAGCATGTTTTCACTAAAAGCTGCATTACATTCTTTACCTCATTCATTTGAATTCAATCTGGTTGACAGGGATCTTGAACAAATAATGAAAATGTTGGTTGTTTATTTTCCAATTTAACATGCAACCATCACAGCACTAAGTAAGTTATGCCGGTAGCTTGTGCTCCACTTTCTAAAAAATTTGACAGAATTGGGTCCAATTCTTTTTAATTAAATGCAACACAAATGTATCTCATTTCTATAATAATTAGATAAATGGAATGCAAACTTTGACTGTTATGAATTCTAATCCAGACCCAAAATTCCATCTACAATAGCAGTACGAATTTCAATCTGGAACATGACAAATTAGAAGATTTTAAATCCCATAAAAGTATTGATTTCACAAACCAATTAACCTCCAAAAATGAACCAATTAACTAGAATTTGGTTCAAGTATGTGTACATAAATTATTATGAATAGAATTCACAGACTTACAGAGAGTGACTAAATGTGCGGGCTCATGAACATGAAGAAGACATAATTTCTTCCCGGGAAAGCTCTTCACTGCCCACAACAGCGTTGATTTGCTTTCCTTCACATTCTTTCCCACCGCCACGAATATTGTGTCTTGGCTCTCAAGCTCAATCTCGTCCTCACCACCCCCCATCTACTCCAAAGCTACAAAACACTCCTAATGATCAAAACCTTCATATATATGTACATATATATACCATGGAAATTTCAAATTCTATGATCATGTACCCCAATTGGATGCAATTGAAACCCTAGTTCTTGTTTATGGCAGCGGATTGATTGTGAGTTTGAAGACTGATTGGATACTGAAGACGATGATGATGATTATTAGGGTAAACTTTTTAGCAAAGTCTCATTTACTAGTAGGAAAAATGGGGTTAGTGGTCAATTCTATACGACTTTTCCATCATAAAACTAAAGAAAGAAAAGTATTAGACGAAAAACTGAAAACTTTCCCTCACTTTCTTTATTCTTTCTCTTTCAGCTTCTCTCTCCATATATTTCTTTTTCTTTTCTTTTCTTTTCTATTGTCCCTTTTCGTTTGGGCATATTATGCTTTTCCCTCATAATTTAATTTAAATTTGAAAAAAATCAAAAAAAAATATATATATATATATATATGCAAAATTTGAACTGTATAATAAAATAAATCTTGAGGCTTTAATTTTTCTATTTGTTTTAATATAAATTATTCGTCTATTTTCATTAAGTAATTAAACTCAATATAAATATATATAAAATGTCTAAAATAGTTTTTTTTTATTGAGTTTAATAATTAAAATATATTTTTTCTGTGATGACTTAAATTGAAAGCAAATAAAAAAATTGAGATTTAATTTGACAAAATTAATAGCTCAATTTTATTTTATTATAAAGGTTAAACTTTGAGATTTTTTTATAATTTCTTCTTTTTACAATTTGTTTTAGTTCTAATTATTTTAATTTGAATAATATTAATTTCATATTTTAAGTTTAATTTTAATTTAGTCGTTAAAATTAAAACTAACAATTTTAAGTCAAATTAAAATTGGATTTAAACTTTGGAAAGTGCTCCGAGGTATTGTGCCTGTTTGGTGCAGCTTAAAAGCTGCTTATTCAGCTTTCAGTTTAATTTAAGCTATTTTGATGTGTTTGGTTTAGCTTATAGCTTATACCTTATAGTTTTTTGGAAGTTAGAAATCAGCTTATTCTTTGAGTGGGGCAGAAGATGCCTAATTTATAAGTCAGAAATCAGCTTATGTTCATAGTTATAAGCTATAAGCACTTTCCCACAGCTCTACCAAACAGGGCCATTGTGTGTAACTTATAAATTCGTAAAAATTTATGTAATCTCGTGGTAGGATTGCATACGATATACATTGCATACTAGAAAAAAATTTCGTTAAACTCTAGAGTGAACATTGTTCAAATTAAAGTTAAAACACAAAATCTTAAATCAAATAAAATTAGATTTAAACTTGTCAAATTTTGGATGAAATTAAAGAGATAAAAACATATAATTTATGCTTCTCATTTTAATACTAGTGTATGCCCGTGCCTTTATGTTGGGATCAAAATTCAATTGTAACTTATACATATCATGTTGAAATTTATGGAGTCTGTGCCATTTTTTGATAAAGATACTGAAAAATATAAACAAGTATTATTCTTCTTAAAGAACTTTATTTATTTTTTAATAATAAGAATTAGTTTGAAAAAAAAATAAAGCTCAAACAGATATTTTCAAATTTTTTAAAATTATTTATGACTCCAAAAATAAAAAATCTTATGAAAATTATTAGAAAGTATTTTTTTTTAAATTTTAAAATTCAAATTTTAAAAAAATTATTTATGATTCCACAAATAGAAAATCTTATGAAAATTTTAAATTTTAATGTAATAACTTTCTAATTTACTCTCAATGATTTAACACAAATCAGACTTTAACATAGAAAATAAGATCAACTTGATTGTTGAGTACAAACAAAACAAATCCATCAAATCATAAATATGACTGGCACTCTGTTTTTGGTCGACGGAGCAATCCTCCGACGTGACTCTTTTTCGTCGAACAAAAACTCTTTGAACCTTCGCTTGGTCATATGGGTCAGCATGGTTTCCCAGGTCATAATTTTGTCCTTACCTGTAATTTATCAATATAGACCTTGCCATGATATATATTAATATCTATTTGCATGTTTGAGTGAAACAAAAAGAAAAATAAATGGAGATTTAGTCAAAATTCACTCATAATAAAATTTTAATGTATTAAAGATAAACATAAAAAAAAAAAAAAAAAAATCTTGAAAAGTTCAACAAATATTACTATTATCAAAATATTAAACTTTAAAATAATATAATTTTTGATGTAGATATCGATTTTTAACAAAATTAATATTTTTAGAATTCTCTCATCAATATCTATCAAATAAGATCTATGTTTACTATGAAATTCTTAAAAAAAAAAATATTACCATTGAAATTGATGTAAACAGTAACAGTAACATGTTACTCTGTTTAACAATTACTCTATTTGACAGTAGCATGTTACTCTGGCAATATTGTCATTTCTAATATGTTACTCTGACAATATTGTCCAAGAAAAGAAAAAATATATATTTTTTACTTTATCCTTACTCAATTATGTGTTTTCTCCTTGGGAGGTTTATGAAGAAAAATAAATCAGGCTGTCTTTTTCACCAAATAAGGGTCTAATGGAGGGGTTTTGACTAAATTTTTCAAAAATAAATGCTCTAAAGTTTTTTGTTCTCAGAAATAAAAAGAATAGAAAATAAAAGTGAGAATGCATATGATTCAGTTTTTGTTCTCAGAGTTACAAAAACAAGAAATAAAAATAAGCCACAAATTCAATTGCCTCAATATTTTACACAGATTGAAAATCCCAATAAACCTAATAGAAAACCCTAGATCATATCTCTTTTAAATCCTAGAATGTCGATTTAAACCCTAGATCATATCACTTTTTATACAATAAAACCATTTTAAACCCATTTTGGAATTAATGTATCAATCTAAAAAGATCAAACCTAGATGATAGAACAGAAAAAAAAGGGTGACTTTTTGTACAATAAACCCATTTTAAACCCAGATGGTATAACTAAAAATATATCAAGAAAAAGAACAGAGAGAGAGGAAAAAAAATATATCACACCCATTTTGGAATCAATGTAAAAAGATCAAATCCAGATTACACCAATCAAACCCAGGAATGTTGCAATAAAGCAGTCAGAATGGTTGGAGTGATGTCGTAACTGAGTTACCAGAGTGAAGTCGACAGTCAGAGTGAGCTCTGATGAAGCCAGAGAGAGAAATGGTTAGAAAGAGAGGGGAAAAAATGTTTAAATAGAGAGAGAGAGTGTGGAAAGGCGGACGTGGGTTGGTGGGAAAGGTAAACATTTGTGATGCTTAAGAAGAGAAGTGTTTGAGCTAGAACCATCCATCTGTGACATCCCAAATTTTGGGAACATCGATAATATAATACAATGATACATTAGGATTTAACTAGCGGATACACAACACTTTTAAGCACAAAATACAAATAATTACACTAAAAAAAAATATTAATAATAGTGATAGATAAAATTCTTCTAGCCTTTAAATACAGATCAGTTTCTTGATACAAAAAGATTATCCAAAATACAGGAAATATAAAATCTAATATCTAAGGCAGCCATGGTTCCTCAAAGCTTTTAGGGATTCCATTAAATTAAAACGCAAAGAAATGCAAAAAACCAAACGAAACGACATTAATTAAGATTTTAAAGTAATTAATCTATAATTATAGGGTCCAATAATTAATACCAGGGTTTTAAAGGTTATTATTAATCTACCGAGATCAATTATGTAACGCCCTCAAAATAATAACATTAAACCCATCAATAAAGACATGAATTGGTAATAAGGATAAACATTCTTCTATTCATCAGAGTAGTTTCTTACAAGAGTATTACATGTTAACAACAAAAGCAAATGCCCTACGGGCTTACAGCTTTCCAAGTTAACACTTGGTTACAACAAAAGAGTGCTAACTCATTTACAGTTTAAGCCCTTGGCTTGAGATTACATGTAATACATCAAAAATAAAACAACAATGAATGAAAATTTTATTTTTAATTTTGTGTAACTTAAACTACCCAATTTTTTTTTTTTTTTAAAAAGATTTTGAAAAAAAAATCATCATGATGAATTAAGTCAGGGAATAAAAGGAATAAGATTTTCTTTTTGGGTGGGGACTAAACTGTGACAATTTTTAAAATTTTCACTTTATAGCATGGTTTATGAAATTTTTTTTTTTTGACTTTTTGATATTTGAATAATGACAAAATGATTTTTTTTAAAACTAAAAATTACTTTAAAAACCTTAGGCACGGGAGGCCTTAATAACATATTTGGTAGGCTAATTTTCAATGTTCAAAAAAAGTACTCGTAGTTTTATTCAAAATATATATATAATCCAATCAAATCAAGCTTTAAGTCTCATCAAATGAAATATTCAAAAAAAAAATAAATAAATATATATAATTCAAATTGTAATGTGGGGAACTTACTCTAGATCAAATTCTAAGTATTAATATATAAGTATCAATTTCTGCAAAACTCATTACTAAAGCTATTCCAAATTTAATCCTTAACTAAATTCCAAATTAATTTCACATGTGTAATACTTCTTTTTTTTTTTTTTTTGAATAGAGTTTTTCATTAAAAGTATATGAATGACTTTCTTTCTTTTGAGTGCACCTTCAATGAACAAACAAAATAAAAATGAAATGTGAAAATGTGAAAATAATATCATTGTAAAAATATTATATTACTCTACACCTATAAACAAAGTATACACTCTAACGAAGTTTTATTGAGCAAATCATATACTCTAATGGTGTTTGATTGAGCATCACTGTAAATACATTAAATTTAATTACTCTAAATTAATAAACAAATCACATATGCTAATGGAGTTTTATTGAGCACTATTGTAAATATATTAACTCTAATGAACGAAAACATGTAATAAAGTTATAGAATAATTGTATAATTGATACAAGCTTTAAGTTTAGGTGAAGAAGAAAATTTTGGTTGAGATACACCAAAGTTTGAAGTTTTTACAATTTTTGTTTTTTCTCAAGTTGATATCTGTGGAGTTTGGGTGGAGAGGCATAAATTAAGATGATACATTATATAAGAAGCTAATACTTATCTGATATATTAAAATAAGAATTTTCATGAAAACTGTCAAGAAAACCATCTGCACCGTTAGATCAGGTATGT